>JASPKZ010008505.1:0-290239 GCA_030220185.1 Diploptera punctata | reverse complement strand
ACACCACCACCACTCAGGAACAACACCAACCCACCCCATGACCCACAATACCACCACAAACACACCACCAATACCACACCCACCACCTATACAACACCCCGTACACACTCACGACACCACTACCCCACCACCCCACACCCTCCACCCCCACACTGTACCTCACCACCACCCACACCCACCATCACCCACCCACCACCTGTACCACCACCACCACCCACACCATTGCCACCCACACCATCACCACCCACACCTCTATCACTACCTGCACCATCACCGCCCACACCACCTGTACCACCATCACCCAAACCATCACCACCACCCACACCACACACCACCCTCCATCACCACCAAACAAGCACAAACACCACCCTCCATACTACCTACCACCATCTACACCCACCACTACCACCACCACCACCACCCATACCCACCAACATCACCCACTGCCACCACTACCACAACCCATACCACCACCCACTACCACCATCATCACCACCACCACCCACTACCACCACCACCCACACCCAACTCCAATCATCTCCCATCACCCACCAACACCAACACCCACTACAACCTCCATCTAAACTCAACACCACCACACACCACTACCACCAACACCACCCACACCCACCACGGCCCTCACCCACCATCACCACCCACTCCCGCCTCTACCACCCATCACCAATACCACCACCCATCACCAACACCTACCACAACAACCACCCGCTACCAACACCACCACCCATACCACTACCCACACTACAACCACCCATACCCACCAGCAACACCCACCACCACCATTCACACCCACCAGCACCATCCAACTTCAACCACCATTACACACCACCCACGACCACTACCCAACACCCACCACCATCCACCACCGACACCCACACCCACCACCAAGTTCCACAACCACCACTCAAATTATTACTTCCTAAAATAAACCATCACCATATGTAATTTTATCCAATATCATAACACAAAAATTGTTTTATAAATATAATCTGGAAAATATATCATCATATATTTAGATTGTTGGAATAAACTCCTGAAGATCTTGAAGAAAATTGGTGCTAACTGGAAGGAGAGGAGGCTCATAAGTAGTCTTTATATGAAACAGCAAATTAAAGTAAAGATAGGAGAAGAAATGTCAGTGGGAAGAGAATTTGGAAGGGGGAAAGGCAAGGATGTCCTCTATAACCTACTCTTTTCAACATCTACCTGGAAGACCTAATGAAGAACTGCTTCAGCAATACGGGAGACGTAAACATGGGAGGAAGAAGAATAAAATGCATAAGATTTGCTGATGATATGGCTTTGCTAGCAGAAGATGCAATGACACTGAGGAACATGCTGATGGAGCTAAATGATACGTGCGAGGATTATGGGATGAAGATAAATATAAATAAGACGAAGCCATGATTATAGGAAAGAAACCAAGGAAGATAAACATGAGGATTAAAGATGAGGTCATTGAGCAAGTAGAGAGCATCTTGGGTTGTACTATCAGTAGTAACATTAACTGTGGTCAAGAAGTAAAGTAGAGGATAGTAAAGGCAAAAAAAAAACTTTCAACAAGAAGAGGAGCATTTTCTGTGGACCTTTGGCAAAAGAATTACGGAAGATGCTAGTGAAGTGGTTTGTGTGGAGTATAGCATTGTATGGTGCAGATACTTGGACATTATGATGGAATGAGGAAAAGCAACTGGAAGCTTTTGGGATGTGGATATGGAGAAGAATGGAACATATAAAATGGACAGACAAAGTAAGAAATAAAGATGTGCTAGACAGAGTGGGTGAAAGAAGAACAATGCTGGAACTCATAAAGAAGAGGGAAAGAAATTGGATTGGTCACTGGCTAAGAAGAAACTGCCTGCTGAAGGATGCCCTAGAAGGAATGGTCAACGGAAAGAAAGTTAGAGGTAGGAAAAGACATCAGATGATAGACAATATTAAAATAAATGGTTTGTATGAAGATACAAAAAGGAAAGCTGAGTTAAGGAAAGAGTGGAGAATGCTGAGTTTGCAGTGAAAGACCTGCTGTTGAACAGAAGACTATGAATGAAAGTTTGGATTTTGAAATTGATATATGTACCAGATAAATGATGATTTAGGAGGCTTTGAATAGCCAAGAATTGTACTCAAGGTGATTCTTGGAGAAATGAGCAATTACAGTTGTGAAAGTTTACCAGACAACATTTGAAAAGCAGCTTGAAATGCTATGCTAAGTACTTATGATTTTTTCTGAAATTGAAATTAATTTTTTTTTATGTATCTCTTCTGTTTTTACATGTTACATGCTTTATATTAGCTTGACCTGTATCTATCTATCTATGTGACGGAATCTTTCAACGCGATTTTCTCCCACTTAAAATCATTGGATCGACTTGAAACTTTGTATACTTGTAAAGGACCCGTGACAATACAATAATTTCATTTTTTTTCTAAAATCCTGGCCAGAATCATCAGATCATCAAAAAAAGTGTTTTTGTATCTATGTAACGGCATCTTTGAACATGATTTTCATCCAGTTAGAAACATTGGATCGACTTGAAACTTTGTATACTTGTAAAGGACTAATGACAGTACAATAATTTCATATTTGTTTTTCTAAAATCCTGGCCAGAATCATCAGAAAATCAAAAACAGTGTCTTTGTATATATGTAACGGAATCTTTGAACACAATTTTCACCCACTTAGAAACATTGGATTGACTTTAAACTTTGTATACTTGTAAAAGACCTGTGACAATACAATAATTTCATATATTTTTCTCTAAAATCCTGGCCAGAATCATCAGAAAATCAAAAAAATGAAAACTGGTATAATAGGTTGCAGACTTGTCGACTTTTTAGTTAATCGTCAGAGCTCAGTTGGTAGAGCGGTGAACTCTAGTGGTACATAATTTCAGTAATCCATAGGTTGCTGGTTCAAATCCGGCTGGGGAGGATTTATTTTTTAGTAGAGTATTACTTTTAGCTCACACTACAATAATATCGAATTTAAAGACATGTATATTTTTATCTTATTCTGTAAAATATTAAAACTAAAAAATAAATAATAGTTTTAAAAAACTAAAACAACATGCTTTATTAGAAAACCAAACTAAAAAATTGAAAAATAATTTTAATTTCCAACACGCTTGGGATAAAATTAAAGTGGTCAACAAAAAAATCATCTCCAACACATATAGAATAAAACTAGAGTTGTCAACAAAAAGAAAATCATTTTACCATCATAAGCATGGGGTGCTTTTATGATTTTTACATTTTCTTCTTAGAGACTTTACTTTTACCAATATTTGTTTATTATCAAATATATTAATTGATATAGAGCACCGCACGCTTTTGATGGTAAAATTATTTTCTTTTTGTTGATAACTCTAGTTTTATTCTATATGTGTTGGAGATGATTTTCTTGTTGGCCACTTTAATTTTATCCCAAGCGTGTTGGAAATAAAAATTATATTTCAATTTTTTAATTCGGTTTTCTAATAAAGCATGTTGTTTTAGTTTTTTAAAACCATTATTTATTATTTCTTATGTGTTGTGTTCTCTTTTTATAATCTGTACTTTCTGGATCATCATGTTCATCTTTCCATGTGTTAGTCCTAAAAGAACTGTTACAGTCTGATTATCTCATCTGTATGTGTATATATATATGTATATATACAAACATATCTCCCATGCATAGTAATTCTGCCCGAAGGCAGGTCCTTCATTGCAATCATAGCATTTTCATGCTATGCTTGCAGCTTTACTAGGGAATTGTAGGTGTGGTAGCTCCCCGTTGCTTTCCACAATATATATATATATATATATATATATATATATATATATAATAATTGTATTGAAGCATTCTAATAGGTTATAAACTCTGAGGTATTGTATTTTATCTCACTGTAAAATAAAATAATGTTGGAAAAAAACCTATTTTACAGATAAAAAAAGTGTTTAGAAAATAATAATAAATTTCATGGTAAAATTCTGTTGAAGTGTTAGTCAAAGTATGTACTTAATTTTATATTATGTATTTTTTTTGTAATTTAGAAAATGTGTATTTTGTGTTACGGTTTTGGATAAGTTATATTATTGGTTGGGAAATCTTGTTATATCTCTTTGTCATAACATTTATTGCACAAATGTGATTTAGATTAAATTTAAATTTAAAGCAGGTTGCGCCCTGAAGACGTGGGATACGATATTCAACAGAGTGGTGGAGTGGGAGGGAGCAGCATTAAGTCAATGAGCTCAACACAGAGCGATACAGATGGAGACCCATTGGTAAGCAACATAGTATTTTTGCACATACATTTGAAGTTGTCTGCTCCACTAGCTCAGATGATAGCAAGCCCAGGTTTGATACCCAATGGGATTGGAAATTTTAATTGTAAAATTTTCATTCAAGGATGGTAATATAGAGAAAAATTGTAGGTAGGAAAAAACACTATGAGGTTTATTTTAATTTATTTTGACTCACCTCATATTTCTTGACTCCTTCACAGACTCGAGTGTCTTCAGTGCATCTGTGAAATTCTCAATGCGACTTTGTTACAGTTGTAACCGTAGTATCGCATTGAGAATGTCATAGATGCAGTGAAGAAACTCGAGTCTGCAAAGGAGTCAAGAAATATGAGATGAGTCAAAATACAACTCAAAATAAATTAAATATAGAGAGAAATTTAGATTAGATTAGATTAGATTAGATTAGATTTATTTAGCTTGGTGGAGTTAAGGCCATGTGGCCTTCTCTTCCACTCACCAGGACAAACATATATTACATCAGAATATAACAATTTGAATTAACTCTAATATTAAATACTAAATACAAATTTGATCAAAAAGATAATATCTATTATATTACGATCTAATTGCAACCAGTTAATGTTAGTTAAAATTAAGACTAAAACTAATAATAAAATGTATTCAAGCAAAAAATATTAAATTGTCCCTATCTAATGTATATAAAAAACAAAGAAAAATAATGTGATATAGAAAACTAATTTTATGATTATACAATATTTAAAACAAAGCAAAAGAAAATATTTGATAATTTCAGTGCATATGTTGAGAAAGCACATACTACTATTGATAGCTATTCGTCCATCATATATGGACCTTAAGCCTTGTGGTCCTCATGGTGCTTTTTGACAGGAGGATGCTATGTTCCTGGACAGAGTTTCATATTCTCCACTCTGTTCATCTTTCCTCATACAGCACACAGTACTTACCCTACATTCCTCTCTGTACAAGTGTATGTCATCAGCATAAACTGTTCTCCTGAAATGGTGCATAAATTGAAAACAGACCACATTAATGTAATCTATTTGCCTATTGCAGAACCTAAAGCATGAAAAGTGCAATGGATGGCATGTTTTAAGTTGAGCTAAGGTATGTGTGTGTGTTTCTAATGCCACCCACTGCATTTTATATGCTTCAGGTTAGTTAAGCTAAGGTATGCATTATAATTAGAGACTGGATTTAAAGGAAAAAATGTCCATTATAAAAGAAGCAAAATAAGGGACTTTTTTTTTCCCCCAAAGAAATGGACTTAAAACGGGACATAAGGAAATAAAAAGGAATACGAAATTACTGCTACATTCAGTGTATTTTAATAAGAAATAAGGTCCTGGGTTCAAACCCCAGTCTGAGTGTATAATTTTTCTCTTCAAATATAATTTATCCATCATTGAGATGTATGAAATGAATAGTAATAACATTGAAAGAAGCTGTATTGGCTTTATAATGTAATGTAAAATTCTTCTTAATAAAGAAGCCACCATTTACAAGATAGAAGCAAGGCTTCATAGTATTTGGTGCACAGGAGTTAACAGTGTATATAAGAGAAATATTTGCATTTAGATTGGAGTTTTTCTCAGATAGCTCAGTTGGTAGAGCATTCACCTAGAGTGCGAAAGGTCATAAGTTCAAACCCCAGTCTGAGCGTATAATTTTTCTCTTCAAATATAAGAAATAATTATGCTTAATTGGATTACATTATGCATCAAACAGCTGTGTGTCATTATGCAAGATTCAAATAAAATATGTTTAAAGTTTAAGTCAATCTTCACTATTTATTGTAGCGCTAAACTAATAATATTGGATATTGCAGGTTATTTTTCTTGTTTGACAGTTATGCATCAACAATCTAAGAGTGGGAACATTTGGCGCTTAGCTACATGATGCAAAATTTAGATTAGCATTTATGAAGATCTGGTTTCAAAGCCATTTGTTGCAAAACATAGAATTTCTGGTAGGACTGATGCCATTTACATTTTTCTTTAATGAGAAAGGCTATATTTAAAGATTTGATGCTAAAAGTTTGCATACACTAACTTCATGAGTTTGTGCAACAGATAGCATCAAAATCTCAATTTTTTTAAAAATTGCATTTAGCTGGTTGATGCACAACATTGTCCAATTACATTCAATATCTCAATATATTTGAAGGTTGGGTGCTGTGTCTCTTTGACTTCGTAAAAAAACAAATGATAGCTCAGTTGGTAGAGCATTCACCTAGAGTGCGAAAGGTCATAAGTTCAAACCCCAGTCTGAGCGTATAATTTTTCTCTTCAAATATAAGAAATAATTATGCTTAATTGGATTACATTATGCATCAAACAGCTGTGTGTCATTATGCAAGATTCAAATAAAATATGTTTAAAGTTTAAGTCAATCTTCACTATTTATTGTAGCGCTAAACTAATAATATTGGATATTGCAGGTTATTTTTCTTGTTTGACAGTTATGCATCAACAATCTAAGAGTGGGAACATTTGGCGCTTAGCTACATGATGCAAAATTTAGATTAGCATTTATGAAGATCTGGTTTCAAAGCCATTTGTTGCAAAACATAGAATTTCTGGTAGGACTGATGCCATTTACATTTTTCTTTAATGAGAAAGGCTATATTTAAAGATTTGATGCTAAAAGTTTGCATACACTAACTTCATGAGTTTGTGCAACAGATAGCATCAAAATCTCAATTTTTTTAAAAATTGCATTTAGCTGGTTGATGCACAACATTGTCCAATTACATTCAATATCTCAATATATTTGAAGGTTGGGTGCTGTGTCTCTTTGACTTCGTAAAAAAACAAATGAACAGAAACCAGTGGTGAATGCTTGGTTTTGACTCCACTGCACTTTACTCGATTTTCAAGGTCTGAATTTCTTCATAAGCTTTGTTTAAGTTTGAACTTTTATAGGAATAAATCACTATGAGGTTTAATTTAAGATAAATTAAAATGTTTCACACCTCCTCTCATAATTAATCTTCTAAATAGATCACAAAGAAGAAAACAAATCAGAAATTTATCAGATCAAATGCAGGGATTGTGACAAAATTTATATAGGAAAAACAAAAAGAAATTTGAAAACAAGGGTGAAAGAACATCTTAGAAATGTCAAAAATGGAGAAGTGGAAAAGTCAGCAGTAGCTGCTTATGCTTGGTCTGAATAACATATAATTGAATCAAAATCTAGTCTAATTAAACAAACTGATAAACAAAAGGAACTCGTGGTTTGGGAAAAAATCCTCATTCAGAAAACAAGAAAGAAAAGTTAAGTTATGTAGATAGGAAAGTATGAGGTGAGTGAAGAAAAAACTAAACAATATTAAGAAAGAAAAACTTATGAACTTCGAAATTCCTGCGGGTTCTGACTTGATCCGGAGGTTCATCAGTCCACCAACAGAGGGAAAGAGAAGTGGTTCTTCCGATCGACATAACATCAGTCGGCGTAAGTGTACTCAGGATGGGGTTGCCAAGACCGTGAAATTGCAATCTACTTAGAAGTTTAATTATGAGGAGAGGTATGAAACATTTTAATTTTTCTTTGTGTAAGTTTGTTATTTTTATGGTTTTGATAATAAAATAACATAAATTATTGAGATTTGTGTCAAATATCAAGAAAGAGATAATAAAAACTGTTGTGGTTGAAAAGGGAAGATACATTATACCCAGGCAGTCTTGAGCATTTTAAATAGTTATAAACTCTTACATAGATTATTTTTTATGTTCTGTGATATAATACAAAAAAAGGCATTCCCATTAAATTAATTTAATGATAAGAATGTAGGGGTGCCATAAATACAGACTGAAAATATTATAATTGATCAGATTTAGGGTCGTATGCAAATACATTAGTCTCTTATTAAGTTATGTAGATAGGAAATAACACTATGAGGTTCTTTAATATTGTTTATTTTTTATCATTTCACTCACCTCATACTTCATGAAGTATGAGGTGAGTGAAATGATAAAAAATAAACAACATTAGTCTCTACTCAAATTACTTCCAATCACTGGTGAGCTGACTCACCATGAGCAATTGCTGCGATCGAATTAACGGCCGACTTACCGGTCATGCATGAAAGTTGACTTTTTCGTAATATTGGCAACGAATTACCCAGAATTCTCAGAGATAAAACCACTTCCGTTATTTTCATCTGCTATAGAGGAACGCATTTATGCTTGCGTCCCGCAAATAATACCGTATACAACGTCATCTGCATTGCGCAATATTACGCCGATTCTCCTGTTCTTCCAGTTGAATTCTTTGGTAGACTCTATCAAATGCCTCTTCTCCGTGAATACCGAAAACATGATCGAAGTCTTCAAGGTCTGACATCTTGGATAAAGCTGCAAAGGTTTCAAACTACATCAGTTCCTTTCGGGATTTTCAAGATAAGTTTCTATCTTGAGCTATGATCTTAAGGTACCTCGTCAGGTAGCTTACAATTATTATCACATGAATAGATTTCTGAGTAAGCAAAATGTATTTGGATAAAACTTTCTCAGCAGAGAACGCCTTTTACTGTTCAAACATTCGACCCTTAAAGTATGAATTTATTATGGCAAATGTGATAAAAATGTTTTGTGGTTTATGTGTTACATCCCCATTTTCAACTAAGTTCTGTCTTTTTTGATGTTATATTTAGTTTAACATGTTCCAGTCCTGGACAAATTCATTTTTTGAAAGGAAAAATTAACATTTGAACCAGGAACTGAACCACTTAAAAGTAATATAAAAATTCTCATAGTTAAATATGGGAAATAAGATTATGAGGTCCTTAATGAATTAATGAGTCATTTTTATATCTTACCTCATAGTTTATGTTTTCTTAAACATGGGAACTGCAGTTTTCAAGAGGAAACATCCCTCCCATTTTAAAAATGGTGAAATTTAAAAATCAGCTATTGCAGCCATAGTTTGTTGGAGTGTCATAAAATTGAAATAGAGGCCAAACTTCTGAAACATTTGGAAAAACCTTCAGAATTGACAGTTTGGGAGAAGATAGATACTGTATTCAGAAAAACAAATTAGATCCATGAATTTCGAAATTCCTGATCTCGAAGTTCATCAAATCAACACCAGATGGCAATGTTATGGGGCACGCCGTAGCGTAGTGGTTAAGGCACTGGGCTACAAGCCGGAGGGTCTAGGGTTCAAGTCCCGTTGGGGTCAGGATTTTTAAACTGACCCAAACCCTCTGGCGGCACTATGGCCCTGGGGTCGACTCAGCCTCTAACGGAAATGAGTACCAGACGCTTGTTCTGGGGTAAAGGCGGCCGTCATGCAGGGCTGACAACCCGGCTGACATCAAGTGCCGATTGTCTAGAAAAAGTGGGAGCCTTAACCTCCTACTACCCCAAAGGCCTCCTGAGGCCTGTTGTGGGATCACTTTACCTTTTTTGGCAATGTTATAGATGGAGATTCCAATGAAAATCTGGTGTCATAATGTCAGTTAAAAATGGGAGGGATGTTTCCTCGTGAAAACTGCAGTTCCCGTGTTTAAGAAAACATAAACTATGAGGTAAGATATAAAAAATGACTCATTATTTCATATAAAAATTCTTGTTAAAAATAATTTTAAATAGATGTCATCTGATGGTGTTGTTAATAGCAGAAGCTATCTGCCTTTGGATGTAAGGAAATTATATAAGTGAAAAGAAAAGTTAACGGTTGTATCGGGTCTTGAATGGTATAATGGACTGCACACCAATGTATAGAGTTGGAAGTCTGGGGTTCAGTTCCCAGCTTAATCATTAATTTTTATTTATTTATATTATTTTTGGTCTGGACATCTTACCTCAATATTAATGTTGATTTGTTCTTGGACATGTTTCAAAACAATTCTCTGTTTTATCTTCAGCTTTCCCAGACTGGTTTTATTTATGTTGCATTATGTTGCACCACCTGGATGTCGATGTCAGCTCCATCCTGTGGTTGGCCAAAGAAAAAAAAAAAAAAAAAATTTATATTCAGAAGAACAGAAACAGAGTTATGAATTTTGATATTCCGATGGAGGGTGACCTTGTTTGGAGGTTCTTTGGCCAACCACAGGATGGAGCTGACATCGACATCCAGGTGGTGCAACATAATGCAACATAAATAAAACCAGTCTGGGAAAGCTGAAGATAAAACAGAGAATTGTTTTGAAACATGTCCAAGAACAAATCAACATTAATATTGAGGTAAGATGTCCAGACCAAAAATAATATAATTAAAATAACCTCAAAATATAACTTCCTAAAATTAAATATTAATTTTTATTTTTAGAAAAATAGTTTTGTCTGTATGAAATGTGCTATTAATATAAGTTTTACCCATGGGAAAAGATATACACTCTTAAGAACAAGAACAGAACTATGATTTTTTTAAATTTCCAGCTATCAAGAATTTATCTTAAAATTCATTCAACTCCCACCAGGAGAAATGAAAAATTTGATATTAATGGCTTATTTCCAAAGAGTCAGAATTTATTGAGAATGGGGATGAAGCATGTCCAGGTGAGAGGATCATATTTTATGAGCTAAGGTGTAAAGTTTTCAATTCATATTTGTATTCTGTTGATATAGTGTCATGAATATTTGATGAGCTTGTTATTTCTAATTTTTCAGTTGAATATGTTGATGCGACTCCAAGAAGCAGCGAATTATTCTAGTCCACACAGCAGTAATGATTCTGATGCTATAAGTATTGACTCACATCCCAGTAGCATTCATTCTGACGACAAGGGAAGCTCACGAGTGGAATCTGCACTATGATCAAGTCAAGCCTTCAGAAATTTACTTTTGGCCTTTTCTAGGTTTACTATAGTAACATGAATTTATATTTTGTTTATTCTGACTATAAGTAATTAGTTTGTGATATTAATGTAATTTTACTTGCTTATGTCAAAGTTCAGATTTGTTCAATCAAAATAAATATATCACACTGAACATACAATGTGACAAGAAGTATAAATGAAATGATTGTAATTATACCATGTCTGAAAAAGATTGTACCTATTAAAAAAGAAAATATTCTTGGTTCCCTCAGATGAGGATCCTTTTTATACCAAATGAAAGATATTGTATCAAAGATTTGTTTTATTTTTGAAGAGAAAAATTATACGCTGGGGTTTGAACACAGGACCTTTGGCTTTCTAGGCTAATGCTCTACCACTGAGCTACCTGAGAAACTCCAATCTAAATGCAATTTTTTCTATTTTATACACTGTTAATTCCCAATCGCCGAATGCTGCAAGCATTTGCTCGATCATGCAAATGGTGGCTTGTTGTTTAAGAAGACATTTACTGGGAATTTTTCTCTTCAAATATAATTTATCTTTTAGTGAGAAGTGTTAAATTAATAATAAAAACATCAAAAGATTTAATATTTAATTTTAGGAAGTGAAATTTTGAGGTTATTTTAATTAAATTGTTTTCAGTCTGATCATCTTACCTCAATATTAATGTTGATTTGTTCTTGGACATGTTTCAAAACAATTCTGGAAAAGCTGATGATAAAACAGAATTGTTTTGAAACATGTCCAAGAACAAATCAACATTAATACTGAGGTAAGATTATCAGACTGAAAATAATTTAATCAAAAGATTTGTTTACCTTACATAGAGTCAGTCCTGGTGAATTAGTGGTTATCATGATTGCATCCGATTCCAAGGTTCACGGATTCAAACCTGGTCAGGGTGAATGGATTTTTCAGAGTGTAAAAATCCTGAGCATGAGTTCTTTTAAAAGAGATTTATGGCACATGAAAGAACCTCAAACCTGGAAAAAAAGGTTTCTGAAGAAAATGTGTCTACTCCTTATGTTCAGATTTGAATTGTAACGCCAATGACTTCAGACATTAAAATGGTGTCAAATAAAATTATATTATTTATGTTTTTATTATTGATTTAACACTTCTCACTAAGAAACTGCCATTTGCAAAGATAGAAGCAAAGGTTTCAAAGCATTTGGTGCAAGAGAATTACAACGTATATAAGAGAAAAATTTGCATCTAGATCGCAACTCGCCTCGGTAACTCAGTTGGTAGAGCATTTGGCCCGGCAAGCCAAAGGTCCTGGGTTCGAGTCTCGGTCTAGGCGAAAATTTTTCTCTTCAAATATAATTTATCCTTCAGTGAGAAGTGTTAAATAAATAATAAAAACATCGATAGAAGCCCTACTGGCTTTATAAAGTAGTGTTAAATTCCCAATAAATGTCTTCTCAACTAAGAAGCCGCCATTTGCAAAGATAGAAGCAAAGGTTTAAAAGCATTTGGCACGAGGGAATTACAACGTATATAAGAGAAAAATTTGCATCTAGATCGCAAATTGCCTCGGTAGCTCAGTTGGTAGAGCATTTGGCCTGGCAAGCCAAAGGTCCTGGGTTCGAGTCTCGGTCGAGGCGAAAATTTTTCTCTTCAAATATAAAATTATATTAACCTTACAGAGACTCAATATGTCCAGGAGTGAATAATGTATGATTGTAAATGGATTCTCTTATCACAATATTCTCCAAATCTGGTTAATATCACAGAAGTGGACTCAACACAATTTTTTTTCCCAACAAGATGGAGCTCTGCATCACTATCATCAAGACATGAGAGAGTATCTCAATGAATATCTCCCACAACAGTGGATAGATCGATTTTGTCCAGATGATGAAGTGAGATCCTCTGATGTGACTTGGTGCAATTTTTTCATGTGATACTTCATCAAAGAGAAAGTATTTGTCTTATGCTGTGGTTTATCTACGACGCAACGCGACGGCGCAAAAATTGCTCCCCATATATTCAAATGGATGTGGTTTATCTACAACGCAAATTGCTGGCGCAAAAAAATTTGCGCTGACATGTCGCGTCGTGTTTTGGAATCTCTTGAATCCAGGACGCAATTTGCCAGCGCAAACAAAGAATATAGAAGATATTACCCATACTCATTGGTGTAATTGCTAAAAACAAACTAAGATTTGTTAACAAAATGTCGGAAATACAGTACTTGTTTTATAACTTTCCAATTTTAACGACGAAAGATAGACAGTTTTGTTGCAAATCATCGAGATCTATACATGTTTTTTACAATATGAGCATGAAGGAGTACAGAGATGTACAGAAAAAAGTTATTGTGGCTTGAACTTAGTCAAGAGATAAATAAAAGCTGTAAATATTGTATATCGGGGATATTATGGATGTGCATAAATTTCGTCTTCTATTAAATTCAAAACCTGATAAAACTGCTCAGGCGAAAATCTGAAGTATTCTAAAATTTGGTATATTCATCAACCATATGTTTATTTAAGAACTAAAGAATAATTTATTCTATGATTTTCCATACAACATTCATATGATGCTGTTGCTCTAGGTACTTTTTCTGTCTTTACTAATATTTCGAACTATTTTAATCTTTTGCAACGACACTTGAAACTTTTTTTTATGAAGAATTTTAATATGTTTATCATGTACACAAATTATGACTTTTCCTCTCAATTTATTTTCAAAGTTCTTTATTAGAATTGAAGTTGGCATACGTGAACGCTCATAAAATTAAATCCACCAGATGGCAGGACATATGTGTGAATTACCAACATTTGCATTTAATTCCAAACCATATTTTAAGAAATAAATATTCAATCACTTCATTTTGTTAGATTCCGATGGGTCAGTTTAGTGTACATCAGATTAGTTTACAGTTTACTAAATAGTATGTAAGTAATTTATTTTATTAGGTTATGCAGGGACAGGTTTGTATACATTAG
Source organism: Diploptera punctata (assembly GCA_030220185.1). NCBI lineage: Eukaryota > Metazoa > Arthropoda > Insecta > Blattodea > Blaberidae > Diploptera > Diploptera punctata. The sequence continues at coordinate 276,208 of JASPKZ010008505.1, read as the reverse complement.
TTTTTGTAAACATATTTGGAAATTTATTATGAACGTTGGTTATTTTGATTTTCCATATATGTGGTGCCATCTGGCGACAATTCCATAAACATATGCGCTGTAGCGTATGCGCTCCATGTGGAACCAGCATCACGCCGAGCGAAACGCGAATTCGCGTCACGTCGGGCGCGACACGCTGTATAATAAACCGTAGCATTACTGTTACCTCAACATCTGATGTAATTGAGGGAGCATTGCTGCTGTCACTGGACACACATTGAATTAGGTAAGAGAAGAAATGCACTATAGAACTGTATGTCTGTTGGGTGTACATATTGAGTAAATCAATGGTAAAGAGAAAAATTTTTGCCTGAACCGGGAATCGAACCCCGAACCTTTAGCTTTCCGTGCTAATGCTCAGACCACTGAGCTAATCCAGGCTTCATTCCCATCCAAGCAGAAATCCTTCCTTTACCTTTACTCTACTGATCCCACATTCAATTGCAATGAATCATCATTCACAAATACACAATGAATGGCTTCTACCTGAAGAAGACATGAAGGGACTCCACACAACTATAGCATAATTTATTAAATTAATATTGAGAAGCTACAGCTATTACTATGATAGAAATAAGTAAATTAATAAACACAATTAAATGATTGTAAATCAATGGTAAAGAAAAAAATGTTTCTATTTACCATTGATTTACAATAATTTAATTGTGTTTATTAATTTACTTATTTCTATCATAGTAATAGCTTTAGCTTCTCAATATTAATTTAATAGTACATATTGAGTATTTGTAAGATAAATAAAACTTTGATACATTATCTTTCTTTTCATTTAAAGATGATCAGGGAACCAAGATTTTTTTATAAAAGGTAGAAACATTTTTAGACATAGTGTTCGAGGAGAAAAAAACTTTTTTATTGTATTTTTAAAAAAATAAAAAATATGTGTACATTTAACACATGATTATCTAAATAATTTTGTGTAAAATTATAATCAAGTAATATTTGAGAGATTACTATAAAATAATAGACACGGTTTAACAATTAATGTTTTTCTGTAGGATGTAAGTTTTTTTTCAAGTGTCATGGAGATGTTAACTTAACAAGCACATTTACCTTTATTTCAGTAAAATCTGGTAAGGGCATCTGACATAAAAACCTCCAAATTTCTTTGGTATTTTTAGGTTTAAAATAAACATTGATATGTCTTAATTATTATGAGTTAAGGATTTAGACTCACCTCATATTTTTTAATTTTCTTGTAGACCATGGTTTCATCACATCTATGTGACATTGTTGAATTTGCAGTTGTCGATCCTGTAGGTTGATTTCTGCTCCCTCTGTCAGCTAACCGATGAACTTCCAAATCAAGTTTTTTTATTTTTCCCCAGGAATTTAAAAATTCATAGTTTTCTCCTTATTCTTGTGGATGTAAATTTTCTTCCAAATTGTGATTCCTTAGATTTATATAACTGTTTCAGTAATTTGGTCTTAGTTTTTATACTGTTTTTCTGACCATGCATGTTCAGCTATTGATATATATAATAATAAAACATTAATAAAATGCAAATCATGCAGAAACAAACCAGAAAAGTTACAAATAATAAATACTATATTGACTATTAAGTAATGTAGATAGGAAATAACACTATGAGGTTTTTTTAATATTGTTTATTTTTTATTTCACTCACCTCATACTTCAATTGGACTCTTAACCGTTCAGACAGAAGGAAAATAGAAACTGCAGAAATGAAGTTCCTACGTTCAGTAGCAGGTGTGACAATTTTGGACAAGAAAAGAAGTGAGGATATTAGGAATGACTTAAATATTTTCAATTTAACAAATAGAATTGACAACATGAGAAACAACTGGTATGAACATGTCAAGAGAATGCCTACAGATAGAATCCCTCAGCTGTTACTAAAGTACAAACCAATAGGACATAGAAATATTGGACGCCCATTTACTAGATGGGAGGATTCATTAAATCCCACTTGATGTGAAAACAGGTCAAAAGGCCTAATTTCATGAAGCAGAAGAAGACCTCATACTTCATAACTCCTAGCATACCCAGGGTTTCGTCACATCCTTTGTGACATCCTCAATGCTGTGTCACGTTCACAACTGACGTCCGGCTGCCTTCTATCCTGCAGACTGACCTTCGCGCCATCTGATGGCTGACCGACGAACTTCCAAATCAGTCCTCTCTCCTTATAACCGGGTATTTCAAAATTCATAGTTGTATTTTCATTCTAAATACAACTATGAATTTTGAAATACCCGGTTATAAGGAGAGAGGACTGATTTGGAAGTTCGTCGGTCAGCCATCAGATGGCACGAAGGTCAGTCTGCAGGATAGAAGGCAGCCGGATGTCAGTTGTGAACGTGACACAGCACTGAGAATGTCACAAAGGATGTGACGAAACCCTGGGTATGCTAGGAGTTATGAAGTATGAGGTGAGTGAAATAAAAAATAAACAATACTATTGACTATTCTATTTGAAGAACCTAGTAGCCATTATGTTGTCTCATCACTATTGTTATTCAAATGTTACTGCAGGGTGGAAATGTGGTAAAATGTTGTCTTCAATGGAGTACTGAAATTACAGCATGGTGGCCGCAGTGGATTTAGTGGTTATGCTCCTTGCCTCTGGTCCCGAGGGTCGCGGGTTAAAACCCGGCCGAGGTCGATGAATTTTTTAGGATGGAAAAATCCAAGGAGCAAGTCCTCCAAGAGGGACTTCAAGCTGTGGGTCCCGAGTCTGAAGATTTTCAGGCTCGTAAAAGATCCTTAATCCTGAATGAAAAGGCCTCTAAGCAAAATTTATCGAATTTTCCCGTCCTAGTACTACCTTGGTTTCCTAGATGTCAGTATGAGGCGGAACACTGACCACAGACCACTCAAAATGGCATTATATGAAAACAAGTGTAACTAAATTAGTATGGTTCAAATTCTTCCCTGTAGGGGGAGAGCGCCTAAATCTCTGTTAAGGGAAACATGGACTTACAAGACAAGAGTATTGTAATGAAAATGGTAGTTCTATGTTTCTAAAATAACATAGCAAACAAATTGAAATGTAACAAAATTCCTATACTAATTTGACTAATTTATGTATTCATACACAAAGCAAAAAGATTGCAAAGCATTTCATTCTAGTTAACTAACCTAATTGAGGCCAATTAGAAATAGTAAAGAAGGTAAAGTGATCCCACTACAGGCCTCAGGAGGCCTTTGGGGCAGTAGGAGGTTAAGGCTCCCACTTTTTCTTGACAATCGGCACTTGATGTCAGCCGGGTTGTCAGCCCTGCGTGACGGCTGCCTTTACCCCAGAACAAGTGTCTGGTACTCATTTCAGTTAGAGGCTGAGTCGACCCCAGGGCCATAGTGCCGCCAGAAGGTTTGGGTCAGTTTAAAAATCCTGACCCCACCTGGACTCGAACCCTCGACATTCCGACTTGTAGCGCAGTGCCTTAACCACTACGCTACGGCGTGCCCCAATTAGAAATAGTACTTTATCATTTTTTATTTTTCTGGTTTGTTTCTGCATGATCCACTTTTTTTCTATTTTATTGTTGGACATATCTGATGTTTATTTTAAACAAAAAAAAATATGAATTCAGAGGTTAACTTTTTATGTTAATAATTAAAATGAGTCTTTATTCTCACCTGATACACTCTATGCTGTGAAGAACACAGAGTTTGTGAGGTGAGATGAATGACGACTCATTTTAATTATTAATGTTAATCCATAATGTTAATTTTCATCATAAGTTTTATGAAACAACTTTTTATGACCGAACCCTCTTAAAATAACAATAGTGACTCATGATATATGTAATTATTCATAATGGAAATTAAGAGTTATAGTTAGTTGCAGTTTCCTTAGCTGATTGTGATTTGAGAATGTAACTTATGATGGATTAAATTTTGGATGAAATTTAATTTTTACAGCAGTTATACTACTATTACTATTATTATCTATATTAAATTTTGGTCTTCCTCTCCTCCTTGAACCCTGAGGGTTCTAGTCCAATGTACATCTTTCTACTGCCATTTGAGGTGTACACAGAGTATGTCAAATCCAACACAATTTTCTTTTGTTTATATTAAATTAATATTGGGAAGTAAACATTATGAGGTATTAAGTTATGTAGGTCCCCTCAGGGGTCCTCATCTAGGGGATGTGTGGATGGCGACCACAAGGTGCCCAGGCTGTGCAAAACATTTCTTCCACTTACTTGCGTTTTGCACTCTTTTAACTTTACTATCAAGCCTCTCTTGATTAGCTCTTTTTTTTTCGACCCCAACGCTATTGGGGCATCCGAGGGGCTAGGGAGTCTTTCCTTTCTTCCATTTCTTCTTTCCTTTATTTTCTTTTCTTCTCCAGAAAAGCCTGACCAGAGGCTGTAAGATGGCAGCCCCATCACTGGTCTTGCCTTCCTTTGGCCAGCAACCGATCGAAGGGACTATTATTATGCTTTCAAGTCTTATACGAGAATTTTCCCTCAAACGCTGGAGGGAAAATTTTCTATAGGATCGTAACAGGCCTTGGCCTAATACTTGGAAGGAAGAAGAAGAAGAAGATCTATATTAAAATTCATTCCATTTAATTATTTATTTATATACAGATTTCCAATGTATACATATAGTTCTGTGACTAAATTTGTATCTCCGTCACTCTTCCCTATTCATTCATTCCCTAAATAACTCTGCCAGGTAAAATAAAGCTATTATTATTATTATTATCATCTAGTCCTCTTTCAATCATTCTTGTTTTTATCTCTTGCATCCATGAATTGCAAGGTCTTCCTTTTTCTCTTCTCCCAGGCTGTTATTATTCTAACACTCTTGTAACAATTAACTATGTTATAAATTTGGTTAATTCAAAGGGCTTTTGGAAGTGTGGATGTTGATTATCCTAAATTTAAGATAATGGAATCACAATTGACTGGAATTTTAATTTGTTTTCTAGGACAAATTATCGGAATTAATTTTTTAAGGACAAGGAATCTATTAATGATAGTTTGGAGGGGGAATAATAACGTCATTAAATTTAAATTACCAGAATGCAATGTAAGTAGCATTTTGAAGTTAAGGCACTGAGATTTCTATTACTTGATAAATTACATTAATTAGGTAGCAGGCAAGCAATGGTTTCTATTACTGAGTCCCAACTCTATACATATTTGTGAAAAGGAATATGAGGATATTAGAATTATATCTATGTTTCTATCTTGGATCCAGAAAGTTCCTAAATTCCATCTTTATATTTTATTATACTTCTTCTCTTCTTCTTCCTTCCAAGTATTAGGTCAAGGCCTGTTACGATCCTATAGAAAATTTTCCCTCCAGCGTTTCATAGGATGGCCCAGTGATCTTCGTCCTCTTGGTATATAATTATAAACAGCTTTGGGGATCCGATTTGAACTCATTCTTTCAAGGTGGTGTTTCGAATTTAGTTGGTACTGTTTAATATATTCCAAAATTGGCGTAGTCTTCAATTCTTTTAAGATATTGGTGTTCCTTTTCCGATCCCATCTACCAACTATCAATTAAAAAAAACACACATGGAAGAGAACAGTTATTGAAAAAAATGCTAAGGAGAGGAAAAGATGGAATGAGGTAAAAAGTTGGTGAGAAATAGGATTTGATGGAAATACTTTGTGAAGCCCTATGCTTCTCATAAGGAGATACAGGATATTCATTGAATGACTGATTAATGACTGACAAAGAAATGTAGGTATTAAGGTTATACTTATGAAAAGTTCTAAATTTTTAAAAAATGTTCATTTACTTAATAGGCACCAAAAATAATTATATAATATATGTGTGTGTGTGCGCATGCATGTGTGCACATCTGCAGCATATAACAACAAATAAAAAAGTAAGATTTAGTTCATTAACAAAAATCAGACAATTAGGAATGGAGTTTTACCTGAAACCCAAATTTGAAATTGGCTATAGCAGCCAGAATTTCTGCTTCCTCGCAATGAAACTAAATATTTACAATTATAATAAAAAAATCAAAGATGTATTCCATAAACCAACAAAATTGGATTATATATTCGATTTGCTATGGAAGTAATTTAGTTTACATTGCTCCTGCCTAATGAACTTATATATTAAATTAATATGAACACTTAAAATTCTTGAGCATGATATTGTCAGCAAATTTTGGGAAACTTAGAGACAATGTCTTATCAAGTACCAAGCATTAGATACATACATATATATTCAGTCATTCATTTATTTTTTGATAATTTTAATTAGTAAGAGATTGCTAAACCAGAATGATAAAATGAAGTTGAACGTATATTCAAATGCTACATTATTTAGCCTGAAAGTACCTTAATGTATGTCTACATTCAGAATACTGGTACTACATGATGTGGTCTACTGAAGTAGTGTATAAATTGAAAATAGATCACTTAACTTCCTTCTATCTGCTGATCACAGAATCCAAAGCACAATAACTGCAATTTGTGCCATTGGGACATACACACACACTTGCACTCTACTTCAAAGAAATGTCTTACAAATGGGATAATAAAATTATAAATAATTTATGATTTAATTATGTAATTAAATTATATATAATATTTATGATTTCATAGACATTTAAATAATTGCTTTGTTTTATGTTATATTTAGTTTAACATATTCCAGGACTGGACAAATTTATTTTTTTGAAAAGAAAAATTAATGCTTGAACCGTGAATCGGCCTCTGACTCTATACATCAGTATGCTGTCCATTCATAACATCAAATCTTAATAATTGAGTTTGTTTTTTTAACATTCTTACCTCATATGATAAACAACTATCAAATATTAAGCTTTACCACTAAACAGTAATGAATTGTATAAAAGGGGCAAAAAGTTGATGGTTGTATCGTGTCTTGAATGGCTTAACAGACAGCATACTGATGCATAGAGTCAGAGGTCCAGAGTTCGATTTTGGGTTCAGGCATTAATTTTTCTTTTAAAAATTCAAGTTTCGCAACAAAATTCAACAATGTTGTTTTTTAATCTTCATTGCAATTAAGCTTCAGGTGATGACTATTTATTACAGATATTCGCTTTAAGTAAATGTGCTGCCTAAATATAGCTAACTATAAATTCCTTTTTTGAATAAGTCCCATTTATCTTTCATTCTGTTTCTTTTTTTTAATTTGGCTTGTTGTTTTTAAAAATATATTAATATTTTTATTACTTATCTGCCTTTTTGGTGTTTTAAAATTGATTGATTTATCTGGTAATATTTATCAACACTACTCCCACGAGGACTGATACCCATTGCAGATTAATTTGTTAGCTATTCAATCAATTTCCATAAACCAATTCTGAATGGGGTTGGTTATTTGAAGCTGTTTTTTAGAATCTATAAACAGCACTGCTTTTTTTTTAATGTGTGTGTTCGGCAGAACTGTTAGTTTAAAATAATTATTTTGTGATTTTATATTTGGAACATTTGTTAAACAAAGTTAACATTTTTATGCACTTGGAAATAATTATTATTCATATTTAATTATGCACATTTTGTAATTTAATTGCAGAGGTGCAGCAAGCTTATGTTTTTTTATAATCAGATAGAAGTGATGTAAGTCTAGGAAAATATGAAAGAGCTGAACAACCTACCAATTTGTGGAAATTTTTATAGATAAATAAAAATAAATATGAAATGCGTTTTCTTTTAAAGCAGAAAATTAAGTGTGCATTTTTCTCCTTATTTTTTCATTGAATTCATTGTTCATTATTTCAGAAAGTTCTCTTATTAATTGGTCTCTTATTAATTAAAAGATAGTCATCAAATTATTATATAAATGTTATAACTGATGTATAATAAGAGATAATAATAGCATGATGTCGATTTAAACACAAAATTGATGGGAAGTAATTACATCAATCTTACAATTAAGCAAAAACTTTTGCAAATTTTTTTTCGATTGCAAAACAAATCATACCTATATTTCCTCAAAAAAATGATTGAAAGTCATTACATAATTTAAAACTAATAGCAGAAATGTTATATGAACACAATAGGATTTAACATTATGAGATTCTACTTAATAAATAAGTTGAGTCTGCCATCATTATACCTCATATTTTATTGTTTCTTGTAAGACATGTTTCAAAGCATCTCTGCTTCATCATTAGTTGGTACAGATCATCAGTCTGTACCAATTGAAGATGCTTTGAAACATGTCTTACAAGAAACAACAAAATATGAAGTAAAATGATGGCAGACTCAACTTATTTATTAAGCAGAAAAGTATTCTATGAAAATATGAATTGAAAAATGCAAAGTATATGACTTTCTACAGTACTGACCCTGTAGCAAGTAACATTTGTGTATATAATAAAATCTTAGAAAGGGTAAATTGTGTTAATTATCTCAGCGTAAAATTGTCATTTTTAACAGAATTAGATTACAAAATTTAATAATTCTGTGGGATTATTAAATACTGCAATGAAACCTATTAAAGAAATTAAATTGGTTCTTTATATCTCACTTAATATTTTGCTTTCTCACCTGGGACATGTTTTGAAAATCATTACCCATGGAGAATATGGATAATGATTTTTGAGATTGGTCCCAATTGAGAGAGAAAAAATGTGTGAGGTGAAGTGTAAAGAACATTTAATTTCTTTAATAAAATACCTCACAGTATACTTCCTATCAAGTTTGTGATTAATAAAACCTACTTGGATCCAAATAAAAAACACACATACAGTTATATAAGACCAAAATTCTCTGCTATGGAAATGAGGGAGATATGAGGTTTATGCAGTCTGTATCATGTGGTACCATAGAAGAAATTATATCTTTGAAGAGCTGGAAGTGGTGAGATTATATCCATGAATACAAGCAGAATTGTAAGCCTCAGAATTTCTAAGGCAATTTTAAATTACCAGTCAAAAGATAAGATGTCATTGGGTTAATCCAGGAATAAATTGCTGGAAAACTTCATGTAAATATAACAATTCTTTCAGAACTATAAAATGAAAGGATCATGATCATACTTAATATAAATAATAGTTTTAAAAAACTAAAAAACACGCTTTATTAGAAAACCGAACTAAAAAATTAAAAATAATTTTAATTTCCAACACACTTGGGATAAAATTAAAGTGGTCAACAAAAAATCATCTCCAACACATGTAGAATAAAACTAGAATTATCAACAAAAAGAAAATAATTTTACCATCAAAAGCGTGGGGTGCTTTTTATGATTTTTACATTTTCTTCTTAGATACTTTACTTTTACCAATATCTGTTTATTATCAAATATATTAATTGATATAGAGCACCCCATGCTTTTGATGGTAAAATTATTTTCTTTTTGTTCACAACTCTAGTTTTATTCTATATGTGTTGGAGATGATTTTTTTGTTGACCACTTTAATTTTATCCCAAGTGTGTTGGAAATTAAAATTATTTTTCATTTTTTTAGTTCGATTTTCTAATAAAGCGTGTTGTTTTAGTTTTTAAAACTATTTTTTATTTTTTAGTTTTAATATTTTACAGAATAAGATAAAAATGTAAATATCTTTAAATTTGATACTATTGTAGTATGAGCTAAAAGTAATAATCTTCTAAAAAAAAAATCCTCCCTGCCAGATTTTAACCAGCAACCTATGGATTACTGAAATTATATACCACTACAGTTCACCGCTCTACCAACTGAGCTCTTACAACGATTGACTAAAAAGTCTACAAGTCCACAACCCTATTATACCAGTTTTCATTTTCTTGATTTTCTAATGATTCTGGCCAGGATTTTAGAAACAAAATATGAAATTATTGTATTGTCATGGGTCCTTTACAAGTATACAAAGTTTCAAGTCAATCCAATGTTTCTAAGTGGTTGAAAATCATGTTAAAATATTCCGTTACATATATACAAAGACACTTTTTTTGATTTTCTGATTATTCTGGCCAGGATTTTATAAACAAATATGAAATTATTGTATTGTCACGGGTCCTTTACAAGTATACAAAGTTTCAAGTCAATCCATTGTTTCTAAGTGGATGAAAATCATGTTCAAAGATTCTGTTACATAGATACAAAGACACTTTTTTGATTTTCTGATGATTCTGGCCAGGATTTTAGAAAATAAATATAAAATCAGGGGTCCTCATCTAGGGGATATGTGGATGGCGACCACAAGGTGTCCAAGCTGAGCAAAACATTTCTTCCACTTACTTGTGTTTTGCACTCTTTTAACTTTACTATCTAACCTCTCTTGGTTAACTCTTGTTTTTTTTTCGACCCCGACGCTATTAGGGCATCCGAGGGCTAGGGAGTCTTTCCTTTCTTCCATTTCTTCTTTCCTTTATTTTCTTTTCTTCTCCAGAAAAGCCTGACCAGAGGCTATAGGATGGCAGCCCCATCACTGGTCTTGCCTTCCTTTGGCCAGCAACCAATCGAGGGGACTATTATTGTGCTTTCAAGTCTTATACGAGAATTTCCCGGAGGGAAAATTTTCTATAGGATCGTAACAGGCCTTGGCCTGATACTTGGAAGGAAGAAGAAGATTATAGTATTGTCACGGGTCCTTTACATGTATATAAAGTTTCAAGTCGATCCAATGTTTCTAAGTGGGTGAAAATCGTGTTCAAAGATTCCATTACATAGATACAAAGACACTTTTTTTATTTTCTGATGATTCTGGCCAGGATTTTAAAAAAATGAAATTATTGTATTGTCACAGGTCCTTTACAAGTATACAAAGTTTCAAGTCGATCCAATGATTTTAAGTGGGTGAATATCACATTGAAAGATTCCGTTACATAGATAGATACAGGTCAAGCTAATATAAAAGCGTGTAAAAAGAACCCATTTTTTCTAAGGTGAATGAGCCTGTTATCTCATATAAGTTTAATTTAATTTAAATTACAAAACCATCAACATTTTCAGTAACATAAAGAACATCCTGTATTGCCAGTGTAAGTATTAATTATATTTGGAACTAGGTAGCATGTCTCTCTCTCATATTTTTCTGTTCATATTTAAAAATCATAACTTGCTCACCTCTTAGCATTGGTGCTATCATTGCTCTAAAATTTTACTTAAAAATGTCAGTATTCTGAAATATTTGAATTTTCATCCTGATAAAATTAGTTATTCTTAAATTTTGAGAAAAAATATTTAATGAATAATTGTAATAACTATATTTCTATCATTATCACCAGACTCTTTTATAGTGGAATAAATTTACATTTATTAATGAATGATATTCAATATTTGTCTGTTATTTCCAATTTTATGCAACTTTCTTAGACAATCATATTATTACTGAAGCATTCTAAACAACTTGTCAGCTCAAGAAATAACAGAGATTATAGTCCAAAATATTGAGCTTGAAAAGGAATGAAGAGGTTGGAAAAATATGAATTAAATTAAAATTTCTACAACAGCCACAAATTCATGTTGACAGAGAACACAGCTGTAAAATAGTATATTATACATTAAAGGAGAGAAACACATGCTTTTCTACAAGGTACATAATTTGGACTCCAAAAGATGGGTAATCTGAATAATGATACCTCCAGCTGTTATTTTAGTTTTTTGGCATGATTGATTCTGGAATTATTTTTATGAATGTTCATCTGCCTACTGTCATTGTAACATTTCAAGATGGATGCCTTGGAATTATTAAATATCAGGTAGACCTTTACACGATAAAACATTATTAACCTATTATTAATTTTAAAAAAAGCTAACCTAAAACAATTCATCCTAACCATTTAGGTCACATTTTGGTTAGTTGGTCTTAAACTTAAAAATAATCATCATCATCAATAACAGTCAGGTATTAGGCCATTGGCCTGTTCTGCTTCAGGATAGAAATTGGTCCCTCCATTGCTTCTTAGGTCATCCTGGGTCTCTTTGTTTTGTAGGTCTGTAGTTGAATAGCTTCAGAGGTAGTCTGTTGTTTGGCATTCTGAGGAGGTGTTCATGCCAATTATGTTGGTATACTTCGATGGTTTCAGTTATTGCTGGTGTGTTGAGAGCTTTGCGGATATCTTCATTTTGCATGTGGTCATAAAGCATATAACCTGCTAAAGGTCTTAATAACAAATTAAATAGGATGGTAGCTGCATAAATGAAGTTAAACTTAGAACTATAACACAAATCACTCTAATCTTATATATTTGTTCAGTTTTTGTCTAGCATATATTATTAATGGGATTGAATTCCAGCTAGTTAGTTTTTAATATGTTTTGTACAAGAAAAAATGTTAATATTTTTAACATTGCATGTAACAATGGGTAATACATTAGAATATGTAAATAATCCTGCAAATTTTTACAAAATGGCACTCACAAAAACAGTCTATTTATTTCTCTTACATCATTATAGTTACCACTGATATCAAAATTATACATTTTAAGTTTAGGTAGCTTTGATTTCCATGTATACAAGGAATCTCCCTTAAGGATGGCTGTCGGGATTTGGAATGACTTACAACTTTATCTAAGTTTCTACCAATGGAATCATTGATTTATTTGAATGATTCAGATTGAACTAAAAACAACTGGAGGTGGTATTCAGATTACTCTAAGGAAGTTATTGCAAGGGCTACAACTATACCAAGGTGAAAATGTGTTTCAGTTCTGTGATGTATGCATAGATATGTTATTTTTTTCCAAGGCTGTGACAAAATTTTCATATTTTATTTTATTTTTCTTCATTGAAGCTTATTGAAACCATTTTTATTGCATTTGCAAAGGAATTGTCACAGCAACATTTTTCTGTTTATATTTGTTGCATTGATAGCATTTGTATGTGCAATGCAAAATGGATAGTTTTGTTCAATCAGTAAGTCAATTTTTTATACCTAGACTGTTATATAAATATTCGACTTCAGTATAAAATATAACCAATAATACTCATATGTTACTATTATTTTTAAAATACAATAGGAAGTAATATTAAGAGGTTTATTTAATAATGAAGATATTTGGTCTGTATATACAGAACATATATCTTCATTATATGTTACATTGTTTTCTTTGTTAGGTAATATTTCTCAGGGAGAGAGATACTATATTTTCTCCCTAGTGAGAGAATGGCATACTTCTCTCCTGATTTTGGTAACTTAGAAACTGACATTAGTCACGACCTTGGAAAAATTATATTTTATTGAAATTTTCAACAATGACTAAAAAACTGCACCTAACATGTCTTTTTTGTTATCTACTTGATGGTTGCTGCATCTTTGGTTAAGTGATTTAATAATAACCATGGACCATTATATAATATTGTATTGCTCTTTTACAGCCTAGTTGGTCATAACAAGATTTTCAGATTTTCCCCAGTTGTGTTGCTATTCTCAAAATTGATAGGAAGTAACATTATGATAAATCAAGAGATTGAATGGTAATATACACCTCTTCTCACATTTTGTTTTCTCGCCTGGAACATGTATCAGTGGACATTTCCCCCATTTTCAGCTAAAAACTGGCTGTTAAGTTTACCATTGGAAGTCTTGTATATTCTCTCCTTCTGGTGGTGGACAGATGAACCTCACAGTTAAATCCTTTTCCCCATGAACTTCAAAATTCATTATCTTGTCTCTTTTTCTGGATATACTACAGTATGGGAAAAAATATACATCCAGAAAAATAGAAACAAAGTAATGAATTTTGAAGTTTAGGGAAAATTTGTAAGGTTCGTCTACCTAACACCAGAGGGAGAGAATATACAGATACATTCTCAGAAGTAATGTATTTTTTTAACAAAATTTTATTTTGAATGTTTTCTGAAAGAAATTAAATTGCTCAAAGTAGATACCATTAGATTCTATGGTCTTGAGCCATCTTTCAGCAAGGTAGTCTCTGGTTTTTTATGTGAAGAATGTGTTGAGATCCACTTTCACAGCTTCAGTGTTTTTGAAATTTCATGTAAGAAATTGGCCATGGATCAAAACAGATGGTAGTCTGAAGTTGCAAGATCAGGTAGCAGTTTGATTCCTCCCAATTCTTGAATTTTTGTTATGGTGGTTCATGCAGTATGGGGTCTGATCAAGTTTGAATCCATGACCCTCAAAATTTCATTAACTCGTTCCAGTTGTTGAGAATAAAGATCCGAAATTGACTGCACACCTGTTTTGAACAAACTCCAAGTGAATCACACCTTTAAAATTCCACTAGAAACACATTACATTAAAAACCAACATTAACTATGAAACAATCTAATACAAGACTAGCAATAGTTAACATAGCAGTCTGTTTCTGGCTGATAATGGGGAACATGTTTGGTGAAACATGTTCCAGGTGAGAACACAAAATATGAGGTGAAGTGTATATTACCAGTTCAAACTCTTTTAATATGCTGTTGTTTACCAATGGCTTCTTACTTCATGCTTTCCAGTCAAGTGTGTCAACGTTTTATTTATTCTTGCTTGAGAATGCATCACAGAATGAAATTGCTCTTTTTGTATCCTCTGCACATATCTCAGTAGCAGATCCAGTAAATATCAGTATGGGCAAGCTGAAGATGATATAGAAGATTATATTGAAACATGTTTGAAAACAAATCAACATTAAATTGAGGTAAGATATTTATAATAGTAATAAAATTATTTTGTACCTAATCAGTAGGGAGCGGATTTATAGGTTCTGAAAAGTTAAGATTGCAACATAGTATAGTGACAAAATTAATGTAGTAAGTCTTTATATCCAATGAACTGATTTTTTTACAATATAACTTACAAAAACAATTCTCAATTCTTTGTGTAGGATCTAGCAATATTACATTTATATTACAAATCTTACTTTTAAATTAAAAAGAAATAATGTAGATAGAACATCTAGCAATATTACATTTATATTACACATCTTAATCTTAAATTAAAAAGAAATAATGTAAATAGAACTATATTTATTTTTAATTTAAAAGTTAGATGTGTAATACAAATGTAATGTTTCTAGTTCCCATACAAAAATTATTGAGAGACTTTTTGTAAGTTATATTATAAAAAAATCACTTGATTGGCTTTTAAATTTATTACTGTACTATGTTGCAATCTTAACTTTTAGAACCTAAAAATCCGATCCCTACTAATCAGGAGATTACATTATAGAAATAATAAAAAAAATGGTAATTCTTTGTTGGCACCACTGTGTTCAAGGAGTTACAACATTACATCTTGCATAATGATGATAATAATAATAATTTTTTATTTTATCTGGCAGAATTAAGTCCTTAAATCTTTCATGAAGAATGAGTCACTTTTTATATCTTACCTCATAGTTTATATTTTCTTAAACACGGAAACTGCAGTTGTCAAGAGGAAACATCCCTCCCATTTTCGACCGACATTGAGTCATAATGTCAGTTGAAAATGGGAGGGATGTTTCCTCTTGAAAACTGCAGTTCCTGTGTTTAAGAAAACATAAACTATGAGGTAAGATATAAAAAATGACTCATTCTTCATGAATAAGAACCTCATAATATTATTTCCCCATATTTAACTATGAACCTTAAATCTTTTGTCTACCATTCAACTAAGTTGGTCAAATTTACAGTAATTAGTCTTATAATAAAAACAAATTATGCCTCCAATATAATTACATATATAAAATATGTATGATCATTTAATCTAA
Organism: Diploptera punctata; assembly: GCA_030220185.1. Lineage (NCBI taxonomy): Eukaryota > Metazoa > Arthropoda > Insecta > Blattodea > Blaberidae > Diploptera > Diploptera punctata. Next base: position 260,599 of record JASPKZ010008505.1, on the reverse strand, counting down.
ATTTAAATTAAAATAAAGCTAGTAATGAGGATACATTTCATTGTTTGAAGGAGAAACATTAATTATCTGACAACAAGTAATTGTAGAAGCTTGACTTAAAAATGTCAAGTATGCAGTAAATATCCCTGATATTTTCAGGGAGGGAATTCGAGGAGCAGGAAGTTACTACTGTAAAATAAATAGAATAGAAAGAGATCTTGTGAATTGTCAGGATTGTGTTAAGAAAATAACTTCTTGAATCTGGATGCCAGTTAAACTAGGAATGCTGGATTCAATTTCCACACAGGTTGAATTACCCTGGTTGAGGTTTTCCAGAGATTTCCCCAGCTGTAGGATAAATGCCAGAAAATTTGGGCTACAATATCCCTGAAAAATCATTAGTATTATAATTAATTATCACCTTCATGTGAAATATGTAAACACAATTAGCAAAAGTAATGCAGACAATTCCATCAAGTCCAACTCAGGTATAATATTATGTGATACAGTGATATGAATAAAAATTACCTCTCACTCAAATTAGAGTTCTACTGGATAATGTTGTACTGATCAACTACTTCAATCATTTATCTATTGGCAAGACTTAACATAATAATAATTACAAGCTATAGCTTTCAAGTCTTATACGAGAATTTTCCGGAAGGATCAAACTATTTACGCTGGAGGGAAAATATGATGTAACTGAAGTTAACCAAGAAGCAAACTTATTTGTAACTTATTTTCCATTTAAAGTTTCATAGACTGCCATGTTTGCTAGAAAAGCCAATAATTTTAATAATGTTTTTTTATTAAATGTAATGACATTGGATATTTATGTTGTACTTTATTCTAAATAAAAAAGTAATATTACATAATTGAATTTGCCATTTTTACACCTCACTCCATAAAAATATGTATTTCTCACTGACTAGTGTCAGAGGCATCCCCTCCATCTCTGAAACGTAATTATTTTTATGAGGTGAGGTGTAAAAATGTATTATTCAATTATGTAATATTGATAATTTATAGTATTTTTATTATAAAATAAAAGAGTAATACTCTTTTATTAAATAGGCTGTAAAGGAACAATATGACATCATGTGGTCATAAAATAACAATACTAACTGTGGAACTGTCGCCTATATTATTGGAATCAGCAGATGTCAATTCCAGTAATATTTTTTATTCATATTTTGTAAGCAAATTGATAAGATAACATTTTATTTAAGATGTTGACAGTATTACTCAAACTGCCTTGAACTCTGATATTTAAATAAGCTGCCATTAACATTTGTCAAATAACATTGGATTTTATATATAGACTTTTTAATAATTTTTATGGTTGATTTGTTTAAAATAGCTTGATATATTTTTTTTTTTTTACATTTCCCCTGTAGTAATCTGCTCATTTTCTACGTGGAACATGATAATTATTTAAATACAAGACTTTTTATAGCATCACAAGGAGCATTCTTTTTTATATTGCAATTTTTATATACAAATTTTTATTTTATCAAACACTAATGTTCATTTATTGTGCTGTGAAATATTTTATATTAAGTTTTATTTTTATCATTCACTTATATGAGTGATATATTATTTAGGCAACATGCATCTCGGCCACAGTAAGGGGCTTTTATATATTTACCCACAATACTGTATTTTTGTTGTAATTTTGTGATATTTTACAACATTATTTTTGTTGTAATATTAATAATTTGGAGTTGCTTATAACATTTTTAACCATTAGATCATTGACACATTAATTTTTTTTTTCTTTCCATACACATGTTTTCTCAAATCTTTAGAGTCAAAATTATACACATGATAGAAGGCTGTAAGCTGGATATTTTAAGATAAGAAACCAGTGGTTGAAAATGCATATTTCAGGCACCACGAGACCTTGCATGGAGAATATATTTGTAAGCTGTTTTTGTTTTTATAGTCTGTTGTGTTGGTGTTGAATTTTTTCCTGTGTGGACACATCAAGTTGCTGACACTGCGAAAACTTCTAGCTGCCTGTCTCATTCTACAGCAGACACCAGGAATCTTTGAAATATTGCAGCATTATGTTATGTCCAGTTATCATGCATGTATTCAGATTGGTGGTTTCCACTTTGAACATTTGCTTTGAGCTGTAAGTTGCTCATGTTGTTTCTATGAAGTGAAGTTTTTTACAACCATAAAAATAAATAAAATAATATTAAGTATTTAAAAAAAACTAAGTTTATATTTCCAGCCATTGATTTCTTATCTCAAAATACTGAGTTTACAATACCATCTGTATAATTTTGACTATAGAGTTTTGACACAGCCTGTATAAATATATAACCTGGTTCTGTCTATAGAGCTACGTACAAGAAGGTTATAATTTATTTTGCATCCTAATGCTTTGGATGTGAATCATGTATTGTATTGATAATACTCAGCAAGTGCTGAATTACTATGTGAACATTTAATGGTGTTCTTGTTAATTTGTTACTAACAAGAAGAGGACACTCTCTGTGCATCACAAAATGAAATTAAATTTTATGAGATAAAAGTACATTATCTCCTATTTAAACTCATATAATATGATTTAATGGGCCAGTAACCCCTATATTTCAAAATATAAGGAATTCTTTATGACATACTGCATTTGAAAAAAATTGCTTTATACATATGTCAAACTTAGCTTATCCATATTTAAATTAATATTGGGAAGTAAACATTATGAGGTTATATCATTAATAATGAGTGGAGAACATACTTTTAACGACTCACCTCATATAATAATTATATGAGGTGAGTCGTTAAAAATATGTTCTCCACTCACTATTAGCTTATCCATTAGGTGCTAGACCATCGTTAAGGCTACTGGGGTTCAAGACCTACATTTTTTTTAATGTAATAATATATAATAATAATATTATGTTATTATTTTGTTTTACTTCAGTTTTATTTTGAGAGGCCTCAACATCTTTGGTTATAAATTTAAAATAAATTCTTGATCATTTCAGCTCATATCCTGACTCCTAATTAAAAAAAATCTTTGGTTACATCAAGTCCTTGCATCTAATATATTTGGGTTTTATCAGTAGATTACGTAGGCTAAGGCCGGTATTCAGAAACCAAGCTTTACGCAAAGAGCGACTCTTTCCTCCGGTTTTATGAATACTCTCTACGTCATAGAGAGGGGGAAAGAGTTGTTCTTTGCATAAAGCTTGGTTCCTGAATATCAGCCTAAGTCTGTTGTTCTGTATTCATTTGTAAACTTTGTTTTGTTGTGTATTTATGTTTCTCATGTAAATTAAATTAATTTTAAATGACGTATGGAAAGATGGTTAGGGGTGTAATGGGACGTGCTAATAAAATTACAACCTAGTATTTGTTTGACAACTAAGGAAAACCATGAAAAAGTCTCAGTCAGGTAGGTCTGTCCCATAATTTAAATTCAGGATCTTCCGAATACAAGCTTCAATACTACCAATTTAGGCAATATGTTCATTATTATAAATAATCACATTAAAAAAGTGCAGGATTGAAGACTTGAACCCCATTTGTCTTAAAGATAGCTCAGCAACTAACTGTATCAGTCAAGCTGACATACTGTATAATCTTTCTTTGAAAGGTAGTTAATAGTAGTAAGTTATAAAGAACTGCTGATATTTTGAAAAATAGGAGGTATTGATCTACTAAGCTATTTATGACTTCAGAAGGCCATGTACTTTCACCTCACAAAATTTTATTTAATATGTTGTTGCACAGAACATGTCTACTCCTTGTGAGTAATTTCATTATTGGTTTATGTACAAATTTATGTAATGTGTTTGCTAACAAAATACTAGATATTTTATATTTTTTTGCCAAATAATATTGTATATTGAAATGTTAGGAATGTTTCTGCTATTAAGTTTTCTGATTCCTATTTCAACTCTGTATATGAAATTTTAACCTGCTTGATTATCTGGTTTCCCCCGAAATGTAAATAAGCACATTATTTTCACTGTCATATTTATATTGTATGGTAACTTTCTTTATGTAGTTCAGAGGAACATTTACAAAGATTCATAAACAATTTGTAATTCATAACAGATAAATGCTTTATGGAAATGTCTATTGACAAAACTCATAATCTGAAAGGAGACAAAGGAATTGTCCAGCTGCATGCTAAGAAATGAAGCTTTTGAGAATAGTTCTGTCCTCTATCTTTTAATTTTTTTAATGTCCATACATGACAATTCAAAGGCATAAAAATACATTAATCATAAATCCAAAATTATATCTTGAACAAATTTTCATCAAAATCAAGCATCTTCTTTAAGGGTAGTATAAAATTATAACTCTGCCTTCCAGTTGCCCCAACCTTAGAATGGGTTATAATTCTGCCACTGCCAGGAGAGAAGCCAGAAATGTCTGAGACTACCTGGTGGCATTGGACAAAAAATATATTACTTCCATCCTGAATTACAGGATGTTGCTGTGGATGAGAGTATATTGAAAGAATTGATGAGAATAAATCCATACATTGTAAAAAAAAAATCTAAGTAGTTCCAGAGAAAATGGTACATAAGTTGGTTACTTTAACATTATTGATATATGCATTTCATATGCTCCCAAATATTTAATATTTAATAATATTGCAATTGTTTGATTTCAAAATAGCAAACCAGTTTGGTGTCTTGCAAAAAGTTCCTTTTGATTCGGATTGAGTTGATAGGAACCTGAAAATATAAAATGGCAGAGCAGCAACATTAATGAATATGTAAATAATATAACAGTTCTATCAAAAAGAATAAAATTTATTAATCGGTGTAGTATCCAGGTGGTATAGTGGATGGAAAGCTTTAAGGTGTAATAATTTGCACTTCAGTTTGCTCTTCATGAATATTAACTTTTCTGTTTTTTTTTCATAATTTATTTATAATTATTTCAGCTGTAAAGTCCCTGAAGAAATCTGCTTTTATTACATTTATACAGGTGGTTTGGTATCACAAGCAGTTAGTCACTTGTCCTCCACTTCTGGGTTTTGAGTTTGCATTCAGTTACTATGTGGGGTTTATGGTGGGCATATCAAAGCCAGGGTCTTTAATGTATGAACTATGAAATTTTCTAACAACTAATTAATTAACTCGCTGGCACTATCAAACCCACAGGTTCGTGGCCATGCAGACAAAAGCTCTCCATATATACCTATGCTGAGCTAATGTTTTCCTATCATTGCTTGTACAATTCACCTACCTCAAATAATGTTCAGTTTTATTCTCCCACTTCATTCTTGACTTACTTAACAGGCACTGCCCTTCTGGTTTATATCACATGCCTCCCTCATAATCTATGAGACTTAACTGTTCATATTTTATCTGTTTTCTACAATGTTAGAGTCTGTATTTTATATAATTACATTTTTATGCACAAATAAAATGTATTTGTTGATGAGATATACATGTGTAAATGTTGAACATAAATTTTATTTTACATTTTTTTATGTATTCGGTATATTACATATTAGATATTTCACACCATACTACATCATTTCACCAATATTGAATAATTATTATATATTTTTGGATTATTTTGTGCATCTATCGAATTATTATCTAATACCGTAGAAAGAAAAAAAAATAATTTGAATATAATTGCATTACTCATACATTGACCTTTCCATACATTTTCGTTACATTCAAAGCCAAATTTCACAAATTCGATGTGGACAATAATGACTCATTTTAAATGTTTTCCTTCTTGTTCTCAAATTACATCACAATGTTTAGTAGTCGCTTCCATATTTGTAAACCATGGCTCATCTTTGTTGTTGTTAAAGCTAAAAACATGGGTTTCTGTTGACAGTTCTTTGACAACAGATGGTAAAACAGTCCTCTGCCAAACTTGCAATAAAAATATAGAGTATACGATGAAATCTCAAATACAACATTTACAAAGAAATCTACATATTAGGAATAAACAATGTTTTTTCACAAAACAGATACTACTTACACCTTTCCAAGGGGTAAACCTTCATTCCACCATTTCTTCATACTCATGACATCCATTACATTTAATTTCATCTGCAACAACCCTATGACAGTTATGTCTGATGGATAACATTATGTAGATAGGAACTTTCTATCTTCTATTCTTTTTTTTCACAGATGCCATTGATTGCATGCTACCTAATACAAAATAATTCACACATGATGGGAATACATTTTAACAGACTTAAAAAACAGTGTGATAACAATAAATTTAGAAATTTGGGACACTGGTAATCTTCCCATCAAATCAGAGTGTAACTTTTTAATTTTTTTTTTTCATTTGACGTATCCAAGAGATAAAATAAATAATAATAATAATTAAGGTGAGTCGGTTGTGAAGAAAGGTAAAAGTAACTTATAATAAAAAGATAATTACCTGACATTGCAATTTTATTAATTAATTAATGTTACATTTTGCTTTTAAAAAAATATATGTATTTTTAGATATAATAAACCATTCAATCTGAATAATTTATAAATAATTCCTGAAAAAAATCACCCAATTGATGCACTTTTCTTAAAAACTATTTGAGGTAGGACTAAGAATTTTTCAGGACATTTTAGGCCTACTCACTATGAAGCTTCTATAAGCAGATTGAGCAAAAATTCTCCCTCAAAAACCATACTTTCTTCAATGGTTCATAATAAAAAATATATTTTTTTTAAAGTTGAAATTCAGCCATGTCTTGCATTCAAAAGATTATAAGTACCAGTACAGCAATGAAACAGGTAGAGTAGATTTTTATATATAATGCCCACTCATAGTTAAAATTTCACTTTCTTATTTATTTACATTATATTATTTTTTTATTTTAATAATCTTACCCAAATAGGGTCTGTCAAAAGTGACGAAGTATGCTTGACAATAGGGAAGGAAAACAATAAAAAAAATAGATAATATAGAGACAAACCAAATATTTGAAGAGAAAAATTATACGGGACTTGAATCCGGGACCCTTGGTTCTCTGCTCTACCACCTGAGCAAGTACCGATCTAAACGCAAATTTTTCTCTATATATATTGAAATTCCCGCCCACCAAATGCTATGAAGCATTTGCTTCTATCTTTGCAAATGGCGACTCCTTTATTAAGAAGACATATTTGGGAATTATACACTACATTATAAATGCCAGTACGGCTTTTTTCAATGTTTTTATTATCAATTTCATACATCTCAATGATGGATAAATCATATTTGAAGAGAAAAATTATACGCTCAGACCGAGACTTGAACCCGGGACCCTTGGTTCAAGTCCTGGTCTGAGTGTATAATTTTTCTCTTCAAATATGATTTATCCATCATTGAAATGTATAAAATTGATAATAAAAACAAACCAAATAACTAAATTAACTCACTGGCCCTATTCAACTCATAACTTAAGGCCACATGGACATAGAGACAAAACACATTTTTTTTTTAAATTTGTACAATAGGTATAGAACAAGATAGAATAGGGTGTAGGTGAAAAGGTAATTCTGAATGAAGGGGAAAATCAAGAAATGGGGTTTGGAAACTGACCATATAGATAATTTAGCCTTTCAGTGTAGTTGTTATGGTTTGTGCCATGAGTACCTAGATGCTTCACTTTTTTTTATTGTGCCTAGCACCTCTAACACAGAAGATGTAAAAACTGTACCTAATATAGAAATGCAATGGGCAAACTTCAATTAACTAAAAATTACCATAATTCAAACTGGATTACTATAAATAAAATTACAAATATATTAATATAATAACATATACATTTTTAAAGTTAAATGTATTCTTAAAGGAAAATTGTTTGATAATGTCAGGTAATTAGAATAAGAGATTTTTTATGAGTTTCTTTTCAATTCCTCCTCCACAACTGAGTCCCCTCTTAAATATGTATGCATATATAATTTTTTAGCAAACTTGCAGATTTTCCTTGCATTTTTCTTTTTTTAATTTAATCTACTGCACTTCATAAGCTACAATATTTTATATTACAAATTTTATTCTTATTGATCTTATATAAATATTTTTTTGATAAGACTGTTTATTTCATAACATGTTGTATCTCTTAAATTAATTTTCAGTTAAATTCACGGAAACTGCAATTCACAAGGCTGTTTGAGTTATAAAGGAAGTACAAGGGGAAAATAGAGAGAACATTAATATGGAAAAAGTTTATAATACAAAATGAGAAAAAAGGACAATTTTACAGATAAGAGTCCAGTATTTGTGATTTACATTGAATAGTAGACATATATATATAGAGTATAAACATACCAGTAGTTAATTACATATGAAAATATTGGTCTGTCAGTGCACAAATTGTGAAATATTCAGAGATTATAATTTGAATGTGTATGACATACCAAAGAGAGAATATTTATCCTAAGCTAATTGGGAAGCTACCATATTGGCCCGAAAATAATCTGCACTTTTGTCCAAATTTCAAATTGTAAAAAATCAAGTTATGACTTATATTGCAGAACTTTTCTGCTAATATTTATGATGATAGCCAACAATATCCACAGACTAGCATCTTTAACCAAAACTGGCAGCATTTTATAACATAGTCATGCAAAGTTTTACCAGTTTTTGACATTAACATTGTGTATATAATTCCATTAATTAAGTTCTGTTTCAGTAAGAAGTTGGGCATTGATAATAAAGCCTATTTTATACTGATATTAATGACTGGAAAACATTATCAAATATAGGAATTCTGCATAGTTACTATGCAAGCTTCGTGTCTGCAGTAGTGCATTATGCCAAAACAATCACCAACAGAGAGCACATATTGGGTGTAAAAAAAAAAAGAAATGGAAGAAGGAGTTTCAATCATAAAATTGTTCAGGGGACAAAAATGTGGCAAATATCCAGAAATTGAAGCTAGGGTTCTTTTCTAAATGCAAGATATCAGCATGTACAGGAAAATGTTTACGGTAATTTTTCTTCTTCTCAGTCTGGGTGTGGCTTATTTTTCTCACATTTTAAGGGAGCAGCTTATTTTCAGGCTAATATGCTAATTAAGTCATCTTGGAAATTGTTACCATTGTGGTGGGAAATGAGTACAATACCACAACAATGTTTAAGAATTGTACAATTCAAAATAAGTATATGATATGTTGTAATGTTTTGGTATAGAGTATTTTTTTTTATTTTTGTATGTTTAATTAACTTATTTATATTTATTTGTGTTTGTACTTGTAATGAACAATATAGTGTAAGTCTTCCAACTTCTTAAAAAGAACATTTTTTTAAAATTAATTTAAGCTGAGCTTATGTCAGAGTTGTGCAATTCTTTAGACTAATAGCAACCAAATATATGACAATACTAATTTATATATTATATGTAATAGGTGTTAGTTTAATGTCCATGCTTAATTGCTTCAATGCTTAAGGTGAGTTGGTTGTGAAGAGGGGTAAAAAGTAACTAGTAAACAAAACAAAATTATACCTCTAATTTTAATGATGGTACCTGAAATTATTAAAATTTTATTTGTTAATTAAAGATACATTTAATATTAAAAATATACATGAATTTTTAACTTTTACAGGAATTAGTCACTATGAGGTTTAATTTATGGTAAAATCAAATGTTTCCTACCTCTCCTCATCTAAATCTTCTAAGTAGGTCGCGATTTCGAGACCATAATGGTCTCATCTTCAGTACTATCTTGGCGACTGATGTTGTGTTGATTGGAAGAAACTCTTCTTCTTCCCTCTGTTGGTGGACTGATGAACCGCTGGATCAGGTCAGAATTTGCGGGAATTTCGAAGTTCATAAGTTTTCCTTTGTTTTTCTGAATGTGGATTTTTCCCAAAAAAAAAAGGGGGAAAAATCCACATAAAAAAAAAAGGAAAACTTATGAACTTCAAAATTCCCGCAAATTCTGACCTGATCCAGAGGTTCATCGGTTCACCAACAGAGGGAAGAGGAAGAGTTTCTTCTGATCAACATAACATCAGTCGCCAAGATAGTACTGAAGATGAGACCGTTATGGTCTCGAAATCGCGATCTACTTAGAAGATTTTGATGAGGAGAGGTAGGAAACATTTGATTTTACCATACATGTATTTATTTAAATATCTTTAACCATTCAGTCAGAATTAATTTTTGAAAAATTGAAGTTTGGCATACAGTTATCTCATCTTTTGTAATAAATAAGAATGTGAAATTTTAATTACAAATTATCATTATATATAAAGAAAATCTGCCCTCCCCAATTTATTGTTGCAGTTGTTATATTTTGAGGTTAGGATAATATTGAATTTTAACTTGGAAATTCTTTTATATAAACTATTTATGGAAATGTGAACCTTGAAGGACTATTTTACTGATTCTGCTAAATTGAGCTTCATTATATAGTGAGTAAATTAATCTGAAAATTTTGTAGTCCTACCTCAAGCATTTCCTAGAAAAGTATACCAAGAGGGTGACTTTTTTTAGAAATTAGCTATAAATTAATTCAGACTGTATTGTTTAATATAATCTAAAAATGCATTTATACTTTTGAAGCAAAATGTACTCTTATTTAATACAAAAAATTATAATAATGTCAGTAATTAGAATCAGAAATATAATTTTTTAATTATGAATTACTTTTACTTCTCGTTACAACCGACACTCCTTAAACAAATGAGAATGTTTGGACAGCACAAACTCAATTTCATACAGTACAGAGAAGTCTCCACTTTCCGATCCATTATACCTGGTGTTTTATTAAAGTTTTATGTAACTTCCCAACAGAATATATAAATAAACATGAATATATATATACTTCAGTGCTTAAAATTATTTATCATCATATTCCATCATATAAATATCAGGGACAGAAATGAAAACACAGGGAAGAATTTGAAGAGGATGACCTAGAGTTAAATAGGAAAATACTATGGAGAGAATGGGATGAAATTGAGGCAAAACAATGGTGGAAATGAAAATAATATGCAGAGATAGAATCCTAACAACATTAAAGGGGACAACAAATTTGATAGACACTTCTGGCCATAGTCAAGAGGTTCATAGTTCCCTGCATCTGATATCCTTTAAGTGCTTAAGGACACCAGTGCCAAACCAATCCTTGAGGATGCCAAATGTCATGTGTCCGTGAAGGGCAAAAGTCTCCTAGTAAGTCCCTCTTGGTCCATTCCAAGTAAGTTAAAGTACTAAAATACTTTTATTTAAGAAAGAAAAAATTAACGCTCTAACTGGGACTCATTAATTTTTCTTCCTTGAATTAACAAAATACTTAAAAAAACAATGAACTAGACTTTATATTTTAAAAACTTGATTTTTATTATTGTTTTGAATATGCAGTTCATTTTCAGTATCAAAAATGGTATGTTTGATATAATTGTGAGGATCAGTGAAGTATCGGTTGTGTACAATATGGAAAGTGGTCCATCACTAATGCAACTGCAAAAAATAAAAAGTCCAAGAAAAACGGGGTGAATTATCTTGCATTGACATTACACATCAACTGTTTTCTTTCTCTTTTTTTTTTTCTTTTTTTTCAAAATTTGTAGAAGTACCATTATGAGGTATTAATAATTAATTAAATATTATTAAATTACATCTCACCTCATATTTAGTCTTTTTTTTTTACTGGTTTTGGAGAAACTGATAATCCTTCATGTTCACTTTGTACTTGACTCTCAACCAAAATGATGGTGGGAAGTAACACTGTGAGGTAGTTTACAATTTATGCATTGGGTCAGAGAAATTTTTTCATCTCTCCTCATAAAATTCCATGTTTTCACGGGACATGTTGTCTCCATTGTCAGCCAAAACTGAGTCAGAGATTTGGCTGATGATGGAGGCAAAGGCCTTTGAAACCATCCTGTGAAAACATGGAGTTTTATGAAACGAGATGAAAAAACATTCCTCTTACTCATTTTATAAATTGTACTTGACTGTTGTTTTGTTGTTGGTAATTCAACTTTTCTTCCTCCATCTGTCGGTAGACTGATGAACCTCCAAATCACATTCCCTCGGAATTTCAAAATTCATTAATTACTCTTTTTTTTTTTTTTTAATGTAGATATTTTCTCACCATGAGTTCTTTAGGTTTTTCTATTTTTTAATTTAGCCTTTCTTTCAATTTGATGCTTTCTGACCAAGTGTGATTGGCTACTGCAGATTTTTTCTATTTCCCCCATTTTTGACATTCCAAAAATGCTCCTTGACTCTGGTTTTCAAATTTCTTTTAGTTTTCCCTATGTAGATTTTATTACAATCCCCACATTTTATCTGATTTTATCTTCCATTTTCTAATTTTTGTTGGATTTTATCACCTTATTGAGGCTAAAATAGTTTTTCAGCGGAATCTTATGTTGGACTTCAATTTTTTTTTAAACTGTGGTGTTCCATAAGATGATATGTAAACTTGTTGAAGTAATTAATTTGTCCTTCAGTATGAGTGATAAATTTAAATAAAAACATTACAAACTTCTTTAATTTTATATTTTCTTCTTTTTTATATCAAAATATACTTTAATTGATTAATTTTTGTCTTCTACACTTATTTATTTTCCTGTGTATCATTTTCTTCAAACCCATTTTCTTGGGTTGAGTTTATTATGTATTATTTTTCTTTATTATAATTCTCTCTGCTCATGAGTATGTTTACTAGTCTATGTGTTAGACTATTGAATACTGCCTCTTTGTATGCAGTATGATTAAATCCTGAAGCTTTAATATAATTATCTGTGTGTGATATCATATGTCTTCCTGGCATGTTTACATTAATGTAATTATATGCAAATTTGATTAGCTTAGGAAAACTGAGAAAATTGACTGTTCTATTATTTATATATTTGTTTTAGGGCCTTTTTTTATTTTTGTTTTTATCTTGTTTAAGCAAGTAAAGTCAGCTTCCATGAATTGTATATTTTATTTTTGCCTAAGTTCAGAAATAACTACTGTTATTATTTTTTTTAATAGACGACCATGTAAATAACAAAACATGTGGAGAGAGAAAAACAAAAAAGAGATTCCACCTGGGATTGAACACAGGACGTTCTGGTTGGTAGTTTTTATAACCCTGAGTAAAGTAAAAACAAATATCTCTTTGCTGACAATGTGTGGTCTCTACTATAAACACCCTGTTATGAGTGGTAAATGATATATCTCAAGTACCCGAACATGTAAACAGATGGGACAGGGGTTGTAAGAAGCTAATACAGTATAATACAATTGTCAAGGTACTATTTGCTTAATTTAAAAAAGAAAATTCAACAATATTTTTGAGAAATTAAAATGTTTCATACCACTCCTCATAATCAATCTTCTAAGTAGATCGTGATTTCAGGGCATTGGCAGGCCCATCCTCAGTACATCTTGATGACTGATGTTATGTTGATTGGAAGAACCACTTCTTCCCTCTGTTGGTGGACCGATAAACCTCCAGATCATAAAAGTTCAATATTTTCGTAATCACATGCAAATTGTTGAGGAAATAATATTATATTGTGATTAGCGCAAGGAAACTATTTTTTCTTTCAACAGTACTTTTTTTTTTGGTAAGTATGAGCCTTTTAAAGCAAAAGTGGTGTAACTCCACTTTTTAAAAATCTGCATTAGTGCTAGAAATGAATTCTGGAATAGTGATGTAACTCCTAGATCCCCAAACTGCGCCACAAATGGCATCAGAAATTCATGCTGTCAGCAGTGCTATCTATCTGTTGATAGCCAAAATGGTGTAACTCCAGTTACTCTTTTTGTTCTAGTGTCATGAAAGCGACATGCTACTAATTGTACGTATATTCCACAAACAAAATGTAGAGCATCAACAGCAAAACACATTGTATTATAAAGTGATACATGCACAGAACGAAACCGAAACTGTAAAATGGCATTAAATTTATTGAGCCTAGTTTTGAATGAATGCAACAACTTTGAAACTATTGATCAAAAGTATATGATCAGTGGTCATTACAATCTTCCGAATGACTCAAACTTTGGCTCAATTGAATTGTGCAGTAAGACTCAATAGATATTTACCCTACTGACTGGTTTCAAGTTATCACGAAATCAAGGAAAAATAATCCTCTCCATCATACTGTGATGTCTGGCGAAGAGTTTTAGCTAAGAAAATATTTAAAAGAACCATAACTAAGAGAAAGCTTGATGAAGAAAACCATCCAGATTCATGGCTAAGGATGCACTGGATTAGGTATCGGAAATCCAATCCATTTACAATCTTTTACAAGAACATGTCTAATCAGCTTCCATTTTTGAAGCTAAACCTAATGAATATGTTAATGATGACCAGATGATGTTCAGGGACAGTTTGGGCCTTAAAGTTTTCTGACATTTGTCTTACAGATGAGGAAAAACCCCGCAAAAACCATCATCCAGGAAGCTTGTCTCAACCGGTGATCGAACCCGGGACCGCTGTGTGACAAGGCAGCACACTTGTTGATTATGGAAGTTCATTCATGAAAAATATCCTCAATCTGTGTAAAGCCAAGTGGTGTAAGTTATGTAAGTGCTTATAAATTACTTATAAGGGGATAAAGGCAAAAAAATAACATACATGAGCTAAAACAATCAATTTTGAACACATTTGGTGGGGAAATTATTGTTTGGTAGTATTCTCGAATGTCTTTATATCTCAAAACAATGTTTAATGGAATTACACCACTTTGGCTTTAAAAGGCTCATATGATTGATACAATGTTGCAGCCAAGTGGTTTAGGCATCATACTTTGATGCAGAGCATTAGGACTTGAACTAGTTTGATCCCTGTAAGGGAAGTAATTTCCTCATGGAATTTTGATCATTATGGGAGGGTGCCCATCATAGCGATCATAGCATTGAGGATTTGAGAGCTACAATATGTATTGGCTCCAGGTTGAGTAAACCTGCTATAATGGCTGGGGAACCCGACATTCTGACATGTACGATAATACAGAAATATGTTTCTACTAAAACCAATATTCATGATAAGGAAAATAAAGTTTAAAAATAATTCTAGTAAAAATTAGGTGAAGTAGTACTTCACCTAGTTCCCCTGAATAACCGCCTCTGGACCATGGGTGACCACAAAATATATGGTAAGATCAGGAATCAAACCTGGGAACCCATGAATTGTAGTAGGAAGCTCTGACTATGGCTCTGACCACTATCCTATGAGGCTGATAAAATTACGTAATATTTCTACAACTTTATAATTTTTATAATCAGCTTCATAATGTGGTTGCCATATTAGCAATAGTAAATTTTGTCATCTCATAAAGAATTTTTTTGGAGAAAGGGAAATTCTTTTATTTGGAGGGAAAATAGCTAATGACTATCTGGCAACATTGCTGATAAATTATTTTCCACAATTCTTTGAGTGATGTTAGATCATAGAGAACCGAAATGTTAGATCTTTATCTTTATTTATAGTGAAGAAAATAAGTAATTTTTCCATATTCACAATATTATTGTGCCATTAAAGACTTATAAACGAAATCATAGAGTACACTCACACCCATGGTATTGTGTACATATTTCTGTATGTAAATGATTACAGACTATAAACCGCTGTAAGAATTATAAGTGCTAAATGAGCAGTTTTTAGTGAATTATGTAAAGATGTAACAACATGCCAAAAAATAAGATGATTACAAAAGCTTGTCCGAAATGTGTTCAACAGGTAATACTCACTTTAATGTCTTTGTTAATATAGGATAATGAATTGGACTTATCTGTAGGATGTTTTAATCTACACTTGAGTAGATTCTTGTATTTTTTAATAATTTATATTATCAGTAATGACTCTTTTGAGCTATCCAACCACAAATTAAACGTAATCCATGGTATAACTAATTGAATTCTTACTTTGAATACCGTACTTTAGCGCTCCTAACCTCTAACTTATAATTTCAATCATACTTATATAATGTAATATAACGGAAGCTAACTAAAATACTAATTAGCTAACAATTAACGATCACAGTACTATATAATTAATTTGACTTACCTTAAATTAGTTTAGGTCCAAAGGTAAGCTTCTAAAGTATGGGATTACTCTCTAAGTATACAAATTTAATGGTGTATAGTCAGGTAGTATATCTGGAGGCAAATGACGGATGTGGTCGGTTTTATGTCTCTCACATTTCTACACTTACATTCTTATGCCACTGATGCACTAAACACTTGTAAACACGTTTTGTACTGTTTTAAACATTTTGCAATGATCTTCAAACTTTCTTCACAATATTTTATATTTATATATTTACGTAAAACATGATCGTGGATACATTACTTCCTTGCTACTTTCCCATGTTGTTCCAACGTTGCCACCATTTGAAAATAATTTAAAACTATATTTAGTGTTAGTGTACGTAAATTAGTTTATAGTTCATTAAATAGTACACATGTAAATTGCTTTGTTACGTTAGGAAATGGGAAGTTGGTTTACGTCATTTTTAAGCATTTGGGAAGAAATAATATGCATGTAAATTATTTTCTTTAGTTAGAAAATGGCAAGTTAGTTAATGTCCATTTTTTTTTGCATTTGGAAATTTATTCCCAAAGTTGGTAACGCCGACTACCGGAGTCTATATTAACCATTACAGCAACTAGCGCATGCGCGCTGCGATTCTGTGGAACTTGGAAGAATTGCTGAGAGACATAAAACCGACTTTTTCCCAAATGACAGTCTGAGTAATTAGAAGGAAAATATAAACGTGTACAAATTATATTAGGGCTGAAGTTTAGTATTTGTTGATCACAATTTTCCATATAACATTCTTATGCCACTGTTGCACTATACACTTTTACTATTTGTAATAACATTTTGTTCATTTTAAGCATTTTGGAATGATTCTATAAACATTAAATATTTATATAATTATGCAAATATTGTGAATCGAGTTCTACAGATGTGCAAATCCTTTATTTAACTTCAACTAAATGGCTCTCAAATCGGTGTTACCAACATTCGCAATTAATTCCAAACCATATTTCAAAAAATTAATTTCATTTTGTTAGGTTCCGATGGGTAGGCTACATAAGATTAGTTTATAGTTTATTAAATAATATGCATGTAACTTGCTTTGTTAGGTAAGGAAATGGGAAGTTGGTTTACTTCCACTTTTTTATAAATGTTTTGGGAACTTATTCCGAAAGTTGGTAACTCCGATTTGAGAACCATCTAATGAAAGCTACATTAAGCATTAGAGCAACTCATGCATGTGCACTGCGATTCTGTAGAACTTAGAAAAATTTATGGAATAAGTGTTCGACAAATAGTAGACTTTTTCCTTATAGTAGTAGGTATGGAAATAACAGTCTGAGGTACATAGGTTTACATCTTGATTTTTGTCTGAAGAAATGAAAAGAATACCTGGAAAAACAGCACTTTAGGTTACCAGATATATTTTCGGAACCCTATAGAACAACAGTGCGCATGCACCAGAGTTTATATAGAGCCTGCTATAACTCACCATCGAACCACATATTGATTATCGCTCTGAAATTTAAATGACCAATCTTTGCAATAAATCCCCAAATTTATGTTAAACAAATATATTAATAATATTAAAATTACCGAATGTTTATTAAAAATGGGTGTACACTTACTTATCACTCCCTAATGCTGTTCTAACCAACGATAACCCAAATAAGCGATCGAAAAATCATAGACTAAGTAATATACTCTGTGGGGAAAATAGCAGTCAGTATCACATTGTCTAACAGTCATAATGTTGTGATTTGCATATTTCAATAAATACTTAAAAATTATCAAATAATGTTATAAAAATTTTTTAAAAATTATCAAATAATGGTATAAAAATTGTTTGAAAAAGTTTAAAATATTAAAAAATATTAGTAAATACAGAAGAATAGCTACAATTTACAATAATAAACTAAAAAATCAAGGGTGACCATAACTGCTGTTCAGCCAAAATACCTGAAAATTGAATGAGAAGCTGAGATAGAAATTACCTAAAAAAACCTCATTTAACAATACATACTGGTACCATTCAAAGATGGCTATCAATTATGGGTACAGTTTGGAAAAACAATACTTTACCTTTCCCAATATAGGAATACCAATTTATGTGAATAGTCTAAAAATTAAAAGAATAACCACATCAGAGGGGCATGGGGACATGTTGCAGGAAAG
Source organism: Diploptera punctata (assembly GCA_030220185.1). Lineage (NCBI taxonomy): Eukaryota > Metazoa > Arthropoda > Insecta > Blattodea > Blaberidae > Diploptera > Diploptera punctata. Next base: position 242,513 of record JASPKZ010008505.1, on the reverse strand, counting down.
CAAGAGAGAAAGTTCCCAGTCAATTGGCAACATGTTTATTCAATTTGATATTTTTAGGAATTAACACTATGAGGTTTCTTTTTATTATTATGAGTTAGTTATTTTGACTCACCTCACTCATGGGGACATGTTGCAGGAAAGCAAGAGGGAAAGTTCCCAGTCAATTGGCAACATGTTTATTCAATTTGATATTTTTAGGAATTAACACTATGAGGTTTCTTTTTATTATTATGAGTTAGTTATTTTGACTCACCTCATATTTTTTTTTTATATTCTGCAGACTATAGTTTCATAGCATTTATGTGACATTGTGAATGCATTCTAACTGTTGTGTTTGCATTTGTCATCCTGTAGGTTGATAAATCAGGGATTTATAAAATTGATTGTAAAGATTGTGAAAAAATATACATAGGGAAAACAAAAAGGAACTTGAATACAAGATTGAAAGAACACCATAAAAATGTTAAAAATGGAGAAATAGAAAAGTCTGCAATAACTGCACATGCATACTCAGAAAAACACAGACTCGAAACAAAGGCCAAATTACTGAAACAGTTAGATAAATCTAAGGAACTCACAATTTGGGAGAAAATTTACATCCACAAGAGTAAGGAGAAAACTATGAATTTTGAAATTCCTGGGGAAAGGGGAAAAAAAAGCATTTGATTTGGAGGTTCATCGGTCAGCCAATAGAGGGAGTAGAAATCAACCTACAGGATGACACCACAAACATAACAGTTAGAATGCATCGGCAATGTCATATATATATATATATATATATATATATATATATATATATATGTGACGAAACTATAGTCTGCAGAATATAAAAAAAATATGAGGTGAGTCAAAATAAATTAACTCATAATAATGTTTTGATGTTTTTATTATTAATTTCATACATCTCAATGATGGATAAATCATATTTGAAGAGAAAAATTATATGCTCAGACCGGGACTTGAACCCGGGACCCTTGGCATTTGGTGGGCAGGAATGACAACGTATATAGAGGAAAATTTGCATTTAGATCGGTACTTGCTCAGGTAGCTTAGGTAGTAGAGCACTTGGTTTAGAGAACCAAGGGTCCCAGGTTCAAGTCCTGATCTAAGCGAATAATTTTTCTCTTCAAATATCATAATAATGTTTATTCAAGTTAAGTTAGGTAGGCTAGATTACCTTAGATAGATACTGAACCTTTATTTTATTTGTTAGCGTGTTTACATCTTCAAATGTTAATGTGACGTTTCTTATGTTATTTCTACCTCTTAGTTAGGTTACAAATGAGATGGGAGAATAACATTAACCATGATTTGAAGAATGTGAATTATATAGGGAGTGAATGGAAAACATTAGCTCAGAGTTTATGCTAGCTTGACCATGATCCTCTGGTTCAATAGTGTTGGTGAGTTTTTTTATTTAATGATGTTATTAACACCTCAAGTCATTAGCATCGCATTTAAAATCTGAACGTGAAAGGACCACCAAATTTTGCTCATTTTCTCACCCCTCTTGCAAATTTACTCATTTTCTCTCCTTGAAATCCTTACTGATTGTTACCAGAAGTCCATTTCTGTCAAATGTAATTTATCTATTGTTCTTTCTTTCTAATGCAATATCTCTGAGCCATATGTTATTGTGTTTTTAACAACTGAATTATAAATGTTCATTTTGTTTTTATTGTGACTATTTAACTCATGCCCCAAATGGGAGTCAATGAACAATCATGTTTCAATTAATTTTGATTTACAATCATTGATAGTCGTGTTTCACTCATTCTTTATCACCTCCTGCTTTTATGATAATGAAATTTATTATTTGGAACAGGTCAGAGCATTATTTTGCAGTGATTGACTCTCCAACAAATACATTGAATATAGCAAATAATGAACAGATTCCTTCGAACTATGCATTTGATAATGTTTAATAAAAAAGTAAGTGAACAATCTATAATGTTGGTTATAATATACAGTTTGATGCACTAGGGTGCATTCTTACGATTTTGCAAACCTATTTGACAATGAATAATATGATCCAGTTGCAGTGGATAAACAAATAAAACATAACCACATATATTTAAATTAATATTGGGAAGTAAACATTATGAGGTTATATCATTAATAATGCGTGGAAACATATTTTTATTGACTCACCTCATATGATTTCAAATTTCTTTGATACCGACGGTTTCAGACAATATCATGTTCCTCTTCAGTCATGGCTCCCACTGATGAAATTCTGTGACTGTTGATTTCTCTAATGACATCACCTCTTGTGCTGCCATCTTTCGTTGAGATTATAAACTTTGTAATTAAATTTTTATCCACCGGAATATCGAAATTCATAGATCAATATTTATTCTTCTGAATGAATATCATTTCCCAAATTGTCAATTCCAACGGTTTATCCGATTGTTTCAAAAGTTTTGCCTCTTTTTCAATTTTATGATGTTCTAGCAAACTATATGCAGCAATTGCTGATTTTTCAATTTCACAATTTTTAATATTTCTAAAATGTTCTTTAGTGCGTGTTTCCAAATTCCTTTTTGTTTTTCCTATGTATACTTTGCTACAATCATTACAATTTTATTTGATAAATTCCAGATTTCTTACTGTCTGGGATGTTGATTTTTTATTTGTACTTAGAAGTTTTTCCAGACTAAATTTATTTATTGGTGCCAAAGTAATGTTGTATTTGTCAAATATTTTTTGAAATTTCCTATGTACTGTTGGATGGTAAGTAATTTTCTTGAAATTTTTCTTTTCTTTACTAACAATTTGTAGAGTAGAGTATTCTTTAAGTTGTTTTATCTTTCTGAATTTCTTTAAATTTGTTAGATATTATACTCTTATTGAAACCATTTAATCTGGCTATATTTAGGATATTCTTTCTTAAAATTTTCTCCTTTTAGTGGGACCTTTATCAATCTATATAAGAGGCTATTAAATATAGCATGTTTATGTGCCAGAGGATTAAAACCCGTTGATTTTATATAATTATCAGTATGTGTACCCTTCCTATATACATCAAATTTAATTTTTTGAATTTTTTGATTCCTAATTATGCATAAATCCAAAAATTTCAAGAAAATTACTTACCATCCAATAGTACATAGGAAATTTCAAAAAATATTTGACAAATACAACATTACTTTGGCACCAATAAATAAATTTAGTCTGGAAAAACTTCTAAGTACAAATATAAAAATCAACATCCCAGACAGTAAGAAATCTGGAATTTATCAAATAAATTGTAATGATTGTAGCAAAGTATACATAGGAAAAACAAAAAGGAATTTGGAAACACGCACTAAAGAACATTTTAGAAATATTAAAAATTGTAAAATTGAAAATCAGCAATTGCTGCACATAGTTTGCTAGAACATCATAACATTGAAAAAGAGGCAAAACTTTTGAAACAATCGGATAAACCATTGGAATTGACAATTTGGGAAATGTTATTCATTCAGAAGAATAAATATCGATCTATGAATTTCGGTATTCCGGTGGATAAAAATTTAATTACGAAGTTTATAATCCCAACGAAAGATGGCAGCACAAGAGGTGATGTCATTAGAGAAACCAACAATCACAGAATTTCATCAGTGGAAGCCATGACTGAAGAGGGACATGATATTGTATCAAAGAAGTTTGAAATCATATGAGGTGAGTCGATAAAAATATGTTCTCCACTCACTATTATAACCATGTATTCCTGATTTATTTACAAACATCGCCGTTTACATTGACTATTTAACTCATGCCCCAAATGGGAGTCAATGACCAATCACGTTTCAATGATTTCTGTTTTACAACCAATCAGAGTCGTGTTTCACCAAATATTTATCAGTGTTATAATTACCATATTAAAGAAAGCTCCTCCTTACAATATTGCGTTCCTTTGGCAATAAGTAGTATGATCTGGTTGCAGTGATAAACAAATGAAGCAGTAGAAGTGTACCTATCGTTTCTCATTTGTTTTCAAACATCGCTGTTTACATTAAATATATACATATTTTAAAATAACTATATTTAAATAATGATTTGTGAGTAAACAGCTTTATTTTATTCGTTAAATAGTCCTAACAAATACCACTCTTGATTTCCAAATTCTCTAGATAAATTCACTCCTCACTTCGTGAGTTGTGAATTTATCGATAATTTGGAAATCACTCGTGGCATTACTTATGAATATATAAATATTTTAATATAACTATATTTAAATAATGATTTTTATTTTTGAGTAAACATCTTAATTTTATTCGTTAAATAATCCTAACAAATGCCACTCTTGATTTCCAAATCCTCTAGATAAATTCAAGAGTCGCTTCATGGCTCGTGAATTTTATCGATAGTTTGGAAATCACTCATGACATTACTTATGATAACTTTATTTCATAAAAAAGTGTTTAATCATGATATTGCTGACCTAACTAACAAAGTAACACACTGGCATTATCAAACCCATAGGTTCATGGTCGTGCAGACATAAGCTCTCCATAACATCCCTATTCTAAGCTAATGTTTTCCAATCTTCACCCAATAATCTACTGCACTCAAATCATGGTTAATGTCATTCTCCCATCTTATTCTTGGCCTACCAACTGGGTGCTTTCTTTCCGGTTTTTGTACATCCATGCCCCTCTTTCATTCCCATTAGTGCCACATGTCTTGCCTATCAACTCCCATATATGTGTATTCTTCACAATGCTTTATTATTTCCATTTTCCAATATTAAATCTTTGAGTTTGCTTCTATTGATATATAACTTGCTTTTGAAATCAATGTTTAGAGTTCAGACTCCATTTTTTTCTGTTTCTTGTCATTTAAAAATACTGCTATAGTAAATCCATGATGTTTAAGGAATGGAAGTAAACAGTCGAAAGTGAATGAAAGAAACAGAGTTCACAGAGATGCTGCTTTTTAAGCTTTAACTTACCGGTATTAGATTTTTAAATGCCCATCCATCACTACCTAGTCACCAGAATTTAAATGTCTTAACACTCTTATTTAGCAGGGTTGTAAATAAAAATGTACTATCTGCAATGTATCAGATTTATCTGCCCTCCCGTGGTAGAGGGGTTATACCTGCTGTGATCTACATGTTACATTTATCCTTTACAGGTTAAAATAAAAACTGTTGGATTTGGAAAACAAAATCTCTGTATCTACTACAATAGCATAACGGCCCAATGTTTGGCCTTAGCCTCTTCTTCGTTAGGAGCTACTAGACACGTTAGTTTTGCTTATTTCCCTAAAGATGTCAGTGGTTGGTATGTGGTCAACATACTGACCCAATGAGACATCTAGTAGACATATAAGGTATTACTAGGATGAAGAAGGTCGGTAAATTTTGCTTAGAGACCTCTTTATTCAGGCTTAGGATCTTTAACGAGCCTGAAAATCTTGAAACTCAGAACCCATGACTTAAAATCCCTCCAGGGAGACTTGCTCCTTGGATTTTTCCATTCTGAAAAAAATTCATTGACCCTGGCCAGGTTTGAACCTGCAACCCTCGGGACCAGAAGCAAGGGACATAACCACTAGTCCACTGCAGCTGACCAAAAATCTGTATATAGGTATAATGTTACAATAAGGGTAAAATATTTGAACGCATTAGACCGTAAAAGGCGTTCTCTGCAATAATAATTGTTGAAATTTGTAAGCTACCTGACAAGGTAACTTAAGATAGAAACTTATCGTGAGAATCCCGAAGGGAACCGATGGTAACCGATGTAGTTTGAAACCTTGCCGCGTACCTTGCTGCTTTATCCAAGATGTCGGATCTTGAAGACTTTGATCATGTTTTTGGTATACGCGGAGAAGAGGAATTTGATAGAGTCTACCAAAGAATTCAACTGGAAGAACAGGAGAATCGGTGTAATATTGCGCGACGCAGACGTTTTATATGGTACTATTTGCGGGACGCAAGCATAAATGCTTTCCTCTATAGCAGACGAAAATAACGGAAGTGGTTTTATCGCTGAGAATTCTGGGTAATTTCTTGCCAATATTACGAAAACGACGCCTTTCATGCATGACCAGTTTGTGGGTAGCTAATTCGATCTTTGCACTTGCTCACGGTGAGTCAGCTCACCAGTGATTGGAAGTAATTTGAGTAGAGACTAATGTATTTGCATGCGACCCTTACTTTCAATCAACTTCTGATGAATCGGATCCAAGATTATTAACAAATTTGATATTCTCTTCCATCCTTCCAACATCCCAGAATCTTCTCTTCTTGTTCAATAACATGTTTTACACAATTTTGCCACTCTGTGCTCATTATACTTTGCACTGCTCCAAGGAGAAGGTGCTTTATGTCCTTAATATTAAATATTCTATTTATTAATTAAATATGGATTTTCATCAAGTAAACACCAACTCAATTGATTAAATATTCTATTGTTACATGCCACATAGCTCTTCATTTGAGTCCATATTAACTCAACCAAATTAAGTTCACAATGGTATGGAGGAAGACAAAGCATTAGTTTACCTTACTCTTTAGCCATTTCTTCTACAACATTCTTGTCATAAATATATAATATTGATTTATTAGGCTGAGTAACTCATGTTTTAACATATGTTCTAGGGGAATTTCATTCAATGTTAGCCATTCTATAATTTGGGATTTGTTTCATGGCATTGTTGGTAGTCTGTTTTTTAACTGTGATGAAATACATTAATCATTACAATTAAACAGTTAAGTCCAGATGAATTAGGACTTTTTGAGACCCTTACGAAAATCATCTGTCATTTCTTCATGATATTCTTTTGATGAATTGTATTCGAATACCCAAAGATCATTATCTCTGAAGCCCTTCTTGCTGCCAATGGGAACAAACAATTAACAGTTTAACTTTACCTGTTGGATTGGTGAGACCTGTAGAGAGATCGTTAAGAAAAGCATAATTTGCTGAAATTGTAGAGTCGTCATGCCAAATTTTTTTCTTTTGTATTACCAACATTGACCCCTGTTTTGTCTAAAAAGTATATATTTTTTTCCTTTTTGCAATATTTTAAAATTTCTCTTAAGTATTTTCACAGCCATAAAACAGTATAACTTCTTTGCCACTTGTCATATTTAGATCCAATATGTTTAATTAATTTGTAAAATGTTGTTGTTGTTGTTGTTTTCAAATGCTGGGCCTTGGCACCGAAGCCATTAGCGTTCTTGCTCTCCAATATTTCTCTATTGTGGATCCAACAGGTAATACTTCACAGGTTTGTAGGTGTTCTTCATTCATTTCTTCGTCTTTATTGCATAGAGGACAATGTTGATTTCTTATAATGGGAGATCCGAGTCTTCATTGACGATGCCATAATTTTCTTTAAGTTGGAATTTCGTTGTTGAAATGGAATATATACACCTTCCTCCTGATAGCACATTTATTAATCTCACCTGTAGATTTAAGTTCTTTCACTATTTTGAAGATAGTATTTACTGCTACTCCAATGGATAAAGCCACTTTATTTACTATATCTTGCACAGCTATTTGAGGATTTTATTTTAGTAATATTTTGTATACATTTACAGTTTGGATCTTCTCGCATCTGGTCACATCTATCATTTATATGTTTTTATTTACTGGTGTCGTAAGTTTTAAAGATCCTGTTTCATAATTTTCTTACTTGATTCAGAATATTAAAGATTATAGTATATGCGAATCACTTAGTAATAATATATGTGTGAGTTTAGTTCAATGATATAATTAAAAGTAATATTGGTAAACTATTAATAATGTCTCTTATTTCTGTAACTTATTTCACTGTTATCTCTGAATCAATAAAGTTGCTTATGTAGTGATAGAAACAAAACAGAAGATAATGTTAACAAACAAAATATATCCACAGCTGTTATAATTTCATGTTTAGTATAAATATGAAAGTAAAGACCATTTCACACATTACAATATTTGATCAAGTGAAATTCTTTTGTGAGTAAGTGATGCCTGCACGGATGCAGTTAGCCATTGAAAGGACTGGATAAAATTTTCAAATAGGCAACTGTTACTTCTGCGCTGTACATATTGTGGATTTAGTATATTACTATTACAAAATTAAGTTATGTAGATAGGAAATAACACTATGAGGTTTTTTAATATTGTTTATTTTTTATTATTTCACTCACCTCATACTTCATAATTCATAGCAGACCCTGGGTTTCTTCACATCTTTTGTGACATTCTCAATGCTGCATCACGTTCACAACTGACGTCCAACGGCCGTTGGACGTCAGTTGTGAACGTGATGCAGCATTGAGAATGTCACAAAAGATGTGAAGAAACCCAGGGTCTGCTATGAATTATGAAGTATGAGGTGAGTGAAATAATAAAAAATAAACACTATTACAAAATCTCTAAAGCCTATGTGATTACAGTGTTGTTATAGCAGAAAACGGCTTTTTTGTTGACAATTACTTGAATTTGAAATTGGAAATTTTTATTATTTCAGCTGCCAGTAGCATGCAAAGCCTGTCCTTGTGGTCACAGCTTTTTCTCTGCGAGGAAAGCAGTTATAGCTGCACAGGAAGTGAGAGATGAAGGAACAACAAAGCGAAGAAGAACAGAGAGAGTGAAAAGAGAAAAACCAAATTATTATGATGCTCTTCAGTATGAGAAACAAACTAAGAAGGTAACTAACTAACTCACTGGTACTACTGAATCCGTAGGGTCGTGGCCATCCAGATGTAAGCTCTCCAAACATCCTTATCCTGACCTAACATTTTTTTTTTATCCTCTGTATAATCCCCTTCTATCCACCGCTGTGGTCTCGAGGTAGCGTGCTGCCTTGTCACGCAGCGGACCCAGGTTCGATCCCCGGTTGGGGCAGTTTTTCTGGGTGAGGTTTTTATCAGGGTTTTTCCTCACCTGGAAAAATTTAAGGCCCAAACGGTCCCCGAAATCATATGGCCTTCATCATCATCCTTCACCGGTGTGGAAAGCAACGGGAAGCTACCACACCTACAATTCCCTAGTAAAGTTGCAAGCATAGCGTGAAAATGCTGTGATTGCAGTGAAGGACCTGCCTTCGGGCAGAATTACTATGGATGGATGGAATCCCCTTCTCTCAAATAATGGTTAATGTTATTCTCCCACCTCATTTTTGGCCTACCTACTGGGTACTTTCCCCTCTGGTTTTCCTGCAAGGAGTTTCCATCCTCTCTTCCATTTTCCATTTGTCCCACATGTCCTGCCCATCACAGTCTAAAGACCTAATTGTCTGGTTTCTCATAAATATCATGTAGTTCACTAGCTTCATTCATATGTCTGTTCATTTCCAAACTAAGAAGGTAAGAACATAAAATTATATCTTCTTGTAATCCCATGTTTCCCTTAACAGAGATTTAGGTGCTCTCCCCCTACAGGGAAGAATTTGAACCACACTAATTTTGTTACACTTGTTTTTGTATAGTTGTCATTTGAGTGGTCCATGGTCAGCGTTCTACCTCATACTGACATCTAGGAAACCAAGATAGTACTAGGACAGGATTATTCGGTAAATTTTGCTTAGAGACCTTTTCATTCAGCTTAATCTTTTACAAGCCTGAAAATCTTCAGATTCAGGACCCACAGCTTAAAATCCCTCCCGGAGGACTTGCTCCTTGGATTTTTCCATCCTAAAAAAATCCATCGACCCCGGCCGGGTTTGAACCTGCGACCCTCGGGACCAGAGGCAAGGAACATAACCACTAGTCCACTGGTAAAAAGACAAAATAAACTTTTAGTTTTGTAGAAATACTGAAAGTAAGGAAAAAAAAATAAGACTATATTTTATTCAATGTACTTACAGATGTTTAATATTTATTTACTACATTTTTATACATTCACCATATATAATCTAACTATTTATTGCCTGTCCAAAATAACACCCACTCTTAATGTAAACATTGACTCAAGTATCTGATAGGATTGGAAGAAAAAAAAGTCTATTATATTCAATTATCATTTGTGTATACAATTTGTTATTTATAAAGGAAACAAATGGATTAGCCTTTTTCTGTATTGAAGTAAACGACAGTGCTAACAAAAATATGAAAAAAAGTTACATTGTGCAGGAGAACTGCATAAATTGAGCAAGTTGAATATCTGGTCCCATTTAGCTGGTTTATGGAATATATATCCATCCATAGTAATTCTGTCTGAGGGCAGCTCTTTCACTGAAATCATAGCATTTTCATGCTATGTTTTGCAGCTTAACTAGGGAATTATAGGTGTGGTAGCTTCCCGTTGCTTTCCACACCAGTGAAGGACAATGATGATGGCCAGATGATTTTTGGGGACCGTTGTGCCCTAAGCTTCCTGACATTTGTCTTACATGCGAGGAAAAACCCTGAAAAAAACCTCACCCAGGAGCCTGTCCCAATCGGGATTCGAACCTGGGTCCGCTGCATGACAAGGCAACAGGCTACCTTGAGACCACAGCGGTGGAATATATATTTCTTTTATTAATTTGGAAAAACTCAATTTCTGATGCCAATTTATTTGAAAGTGTTGGACCAGAGTGAAAACAAATAATGCATTACTGTAAGATATTATGTATTGCGTATAGTTGTATAATTTGACACCAATTTAAATAATATCTACCAATTCATTTTTCCATTACTTTATTAAAATATTAAATAAATTAAAACTAATGTATCTTATAGGATACTTTTCCAATTTAAGGGTTAATTAAATTGTATGGTATTCATGAATGAGTTGGAGAAAATGCTTTAACATCTCACCTCATAAAGTTACATGTCTTCACAATATCAGTTTCAAAAATATAGTCTTACTTCCATCTTTACTCGAACTCCAACTGTCGAAATTTCAGAAGATGATGTTAACGGCGAAATTTCAACAATTGGAGTTTGACTGAAGATGGAAGTAAAACTATACTTTTGAAACTGGTATCATGAAGACACGCAACTTTATGAGGTGAGATGTTAAAACATTTTTTCCAACTCATTCATTAATATAAATACCGCATAGTGTTTCCTCCCACTGTAATTTTGATTAAATTGTATGGTATTCATTGCAATAAACCAAACATGGGATTGCTAGAATTAATTTTTAATTTTGGGTTTCAGGAAAACTCTATAGCAGGATTTTAATATCATAATAAATATGAAAGTTAAAGTAATAATCTTATACTTTAAAATTCTTTTAATATTTATATATAACTTAAATAAAGAAAAACATCTAAATAATTAATTGTTGTTCATTGTTGAATAAAAATGTATCAGTAACAATTAAAGAAATTGGATTACATAAGTCTTTCTAAATAATGCTTTTAAAATTGTGTTTTAAGTCATTGTTGTCTGAATTATAAAGCTTTCTGTTATAACTGTAATAAGAACACCTGCTTAACTTAATATTTTTAAATAAAAGTATACTAAATTCTGATTGGATATTAATATAAAATTATAGAATATTCACCTGAAAGGTCCGTCTCCTCAACTTAATTATCATTTAACTGTAGCGCTTTCGGGACTTGTCCCATCATCGGCAGGATTCAAAACTGGTGTTTCACTGAAGATCTGGTAGAGGGGGTTGCATGTATTTGGTTCGTTTTCGTTTATCAGGCTGTCGTTGTGAGCTGCTTTCATGATTTCCATCTCTTCGAGTACGTTTATCTTCGCTGGATTATTTTCTCTGTGCATTACTGTTAGGGTGTTTTCAATATTTAACATGCGATGTCCTTCATGGATAACGTGTTTTGCATAGCTTGATTTACCTTCTGCGTGAATGAAGTCTCGAAAATGTTCTTTGAATCTGATGTTAAAACTCCTGTTTGTCCTTCCTATATAAATTTGTTGCAGTCCTTACATGTCAGTTTATAAACTCCTTTGCTGTTGAAAATGTTATTTTCTTCAATGTTATTGTTTATTATGTTGTTTAATTTGTTATTGGTTCTGTATGCTATTTTTACGTTTTTTTTATCGGCTTTCTTTAGTGCATTGGCTAATTTTGTTGTTTCTTTTCCTGTGTATGTAAGTGTTATCCATGTTTTCTTGTTGTTGTCAGATTCTTTTTCTAGTTTAGTTATGTTGGTTATGTTGTTCTTCCTTTTTTGTTTTTTTACGAGCTTATCTATGAATTCTTCATTATAGCCATTGGTTTTTGCCATATACTTAATGTAGTTGAGTTCTTGGATATAATTGTCTTTGCTTAATGGGAGTTTCAACATTCTACTGACTAAGCTATTAAATGTACTAATTTTCTGTTGAAAAGGGTGTGTAGAATTTTTGTTTATGGCCAGAGCATTGTTTGTGGGAATCTTATAAAAGTTGATTCTGATTGGATGTTAAAACAATTAACTTTTTGATTTAACAAATCAAATTTAAACATTATATTAACCAATAGAATTTAAAATATAACATCATGTGATGTAATAATGTTCTTTAAAATTATAACAGAATTACTCTAGTCATTTAGCATATAACTTTCATCAAGGATAGAAGCAATAACAGCTCTCCTGATAAAATGTGATATTTAATACAAGAAGAACAGTTCATTCAAGAAAAGAAAATAATTTAATTTTAATTGACGGTGAAGAATAATACCACCTATATTTTCTTGATCTGCTGGGAAATTAAATAGTAAATAAATTTACAACTATTTCTACAAGAATCAGTTATTAGTGATTTTTAAAGTGTTTTCCTATCCTGTGTACCAACTTCTGACCTTGAGAAGAGATTCCAGCTCTACCGAAAATCAAACCCAACCTGAACCAGTAATTCTTTTTTGGGACACTAATCCTTCAAAATGTTACTACAACATCGGGCATGAAGAGAGTTAGCTGCTTCAAAACGTCACCACAACGTGGGAAAAGAATTATTTCTTCAAAATGGCGCCAACGTGGGGCTTGAATCATCATACAACCTGTATCACCATCATTCAACTAGATTCATCGCACATTCTGGAACTTCAAGAATCTAATACATCAAGGAACCAGAAACATCGTGGGAAAATCAAACCAGGTGCCTATACATGAGATCGGATTTAGTACACAGCGACGAAATGTAAGTAAATATAAATTTTAATAGTGAAATAGTTAAAGTGCATTTATGTGATTTTAAGAAATAGGAAAATCTTATGTAGAGATATCGAAATGGCAACGAACACAGAGGGAAATAATGTAAATAGTGACAGTAATATGCCGACAAGTGAATCTGTTAATACAGGTAGTGATGTTAATGATAATAATAGTCAAGCTTTGAATAACATTATGATTATGATGAAGACCATGTTTGTAGAGTTAAAAAGTGAAAATTCTAAACTTAGGGAAGAATTAAAAAGTGAAAATTCTAAAATTAATCAGAAAATGGAAGAATTAAAAAGTGATTATTCTAAACTTAGGGAAGAATTAAATGATAAATTTGAAATATTTGGTGTTAGGGTAGAAGAAAGATTTGAACAATTAAAAATTGAATGTAATCTAAATCAAATCAGGATAGAACAAAATATACTAGATTTGAAAGATAAACATGACAGTGAAATTAAACAAGTAGATGATAAAGTAAATTATGTAATAAAATCCATCGTGCAAATCGATGATGCATGTAAAAATAGCTTCATAAATTTAGGAAGTACAGTTGAAAATTTAGGGAGTACAGTTGAAAATTTAGGAAGTACAGTTGAGAATTTAGGAAGTACAATTGAAAATTTAGAAAGCAAGGTTGAAAAAGAATTAAATAATTCAGTAGGAAAACTAGAAGTGGTGAATGAAAATATGGGAAATTGGATGGAAAAAGTTACAGATTTAGAAAATAAATATAAATTAATTGAATCGTTTATTTCAGAAACCAGTCAAACAACAAAAAATCCAAAATTGAGTTATTGGGCGATTACTGTTTTGTGAAGGTAAATACATCGTTTAATGCACAAAAAAGTCAAATGCTGTCCCCATGTGGTAGTGAATCAAAGTCTGGAATTTCTTGTTTAGTGCAGAAAGAAGTCAGGTGACAGCGCTTGACTGGTTTCTGCTCTAAACTGCAGGATTTTTGGCGATGTGCTGGATCAATGATTTTGGCAACCGTGCTTGTGATTCACAGCTGTCTGACTTGCATTCTTCAGTAGTCATTTGGTGTGTGACAACATTGTTGTTCATGTGTATTACTTTACAGTGTCCAGTTTAATAACTGTTTCTTAGTAATGTTTATGCTGAATTTGTTAACATTTTGTGGTGATTACATTGTAATAGTAATGATGTCTAGTTCCGATGAAGAACATGCTCCAAAGCGAAGACGTGAAGTTGTCAACAAAGAGACCTACAAACGTAATGTTGTTAGAAATGCTAGGATTAAACGAGAAGGTTATGTTTCACACTCTTGTAAGCAAGTAGCTGAAGAAGCTAAGCCTAGCCTAGACAGTTTAGCCTGTAAGTGTAATGCTAAATGCTCAAAGCAAATTAATCGTCAAACAATAGATAAAGCTTGGGATTACTTTTATTCCTTTGAAAATAAAAACTGTCAGGACACATATATTCAAACATTGATTGAAGTGAATGAAGTCAAACATAGAACTGAAAAGAAAACTCTAGAAGAAGAAACTGGCAAGGAAAACGAAGAAGACAGTTTTAAAAGAAATCATTCTTATAAATATCGCTTAGGGATTGGGGGAGATAGACAGGTCATTTCAATATTCACATTGTGACCACTCCAGACATTACATCTTTAAAAAATAGTGGCCTCAGTCATACAAAAAATGACAAATTCTGATGAAACCTCTGGTACAGCCTATACAAAGATCAAGAGGGAGACTTTTAAGATTTCAACTTATATACAAACACTTTTGTTATAACAAGAACTTGCCAGGGAAAGTAGTTGTGAAGCCATTTATAGATGGATATATATCATCAACATTCACGTTGCTAAAAACACATCCTCCTCCTGCCTTACCTACACAGATAGCATATCCTTTAGGAAGGATGAGTAAAAAACAAAATACTTAATCAAAACATCATATTCTTTTAAATATTTTTATAGTGAGATGAATAAAATATTGTTGTGCTTAAAAATTAAAAAAAAATATGGTTTAATTTTTATTTTATGATGATCTAAAGTACATATTGTTTGTGCAGAATATTTATTCTATAAATTTTCAGTTTGTGTTTATGGTTTATTTTACTCTGTGTAATACTAGGCCCTAATCTTTTTTTTTTGTGAATTTTGTAGATCCCAATAAATGTGAAAAAAATACAAGATTTACAAGCTCTAAAACCATATTTGGTTGGATACGAGGAATTTTATGAGAATATTTTTCAGTTGCTTACAACGGAAGCAGAATGCGCTGTATAGCGAGTATATGATGAATAGTCATTCCCGGACAAATATGTATCAATAACAATTATATTAAACTCAAAAAGTTCATTTTTCATTTTACTTTTCAAGTCCTTAATGAAATTTGAATATTTCTTACAATATTTTCAATAGTGATTGTTGTTTTTTTCAGAAACCAGTCAAGTGCAAACTTATTATTATTATTTTTTTCATTTGTCTATATAGATAACAAAGGTATTTTGTTTATCAAACAGTTACATAAATGGATAACTTTCATAAGAAAAAATATGAATTTTCTAAAAATAAATTTGAAGTTGCTAGGGAGTTTTCTTTGATTTACTCAAAACCAACAATTTGTTGTTTAACTGGTTTCTGAAATAAACGATTCAATTATGAATAAGAGTAAAGAGTCAACTAGTGTAAGTGAAAATAAGTTTGACAAATCAAAAGAATGTAGTATGGACAGTCAATCTCAAAATTTTGTGGAAAATTCTAAAATTCTGGCAAATTTATTGTCAGAAATAAATTTACCATGTTTTTCAGATCACTCTAGCAAAGTCCTCTTGATTTCATAACAGAGTTAGAGGAATATTTTCAATTAAAATGCATTAGCGATAATTATAAAATGATGTTTGTGAAAAGGTCATTAAAAAGATTCGGCTGAATCTTGGTTTAAAAATAGCATGTCATGACTCAATGGATTATAATACATTTAAAAGTGCTTTTATGAATTACTATTGGGGTCATGGAAGACAAAATAAAGCCAGGTTAGATATTGCTAGTGGTAAATATAACCCTAAAACAGATCATAGTTACCTTGGGTATTTTCTAGAAAAAGCAAGGATGGCTGCACTTCTCCAACCACCTATTGATGAAAAATCTTTATTGTCTTTAATATCCCATCATTACCGAGAAGAAATTAAATATCACTTGATTATTGCTAGACCTCAAAACATTTCAGACATGTTAGAGTTGTTATCCTTATTAGAAAATAAGAGAGAAGTTGAGGTCAGAAACAAAGGAGCTAATTGGAATGGACAAGAAAATTCCAACAAAAATTTTCTTGGGGTAGGGGCAGAGAACAATGAAAAGAAAAATTATGATGATCATAATAAAGATGTAAAAAAACAATTTCATGATAATTATAATAGAAATAGGAACATCCAAGCAAATAGAGGCATGTCAAATGGAAATAATTATAGGAATAGACCTTATAATGACAGAACTGTAAATAATTCTGGAAATTTTCAGAATAGAAATGATAAGAGAGAAATTAACTTTATGAATGTAGAAAATTCTGGTGAAGGTAATGATAGAAATTGGACCTCACCCCATAGAAGGAAACATAGACGTAATAGTTATTCTAATAGATACTCTTACAATAACGAAAGAGAAGGATATTTTGGTAGGCAAGAATGTATAAATAATACAAGCACCCAAAGTGAAAATGGTTATAGACATAATGATACTGGAATAAATACTAATACAATTAATAATTCTGAGTTTGTGTTAACAAATGGTAACAACAGAATTGAAGCTGAGGGGAATAGAATACCTCAGAATTTAAATGCCAATTAGATACGTCAGGGACTCCGTTGCATATCTCAACTTGTCTAAAATTAGGGGTCAACAATAGCTTCGATATTTCATCAAAATTTAAACCAACAGATATGGTTAGCATTAGTAATGATAATGGTAATAAAAGAGGAAGTATTAATAGTATAAACATTTCCAAGGAGAATGAAGAATTAGATAGATTATATACTAGAGAAATGAATATTATTGGTCGTCCACCTGAGCTAAAATTAAATATTTGCAGATTGGAGATTATTGGTATTGCAGACAGTGGATGTTCTAACATAATAATTGATCAGAAATTTTACAATACCTAATTTCTAGAGGAAATAAAATCAATACAGTAAGAATTTGTGGAGTATACTGTACTCTAGCTATTGGAAAGAAGAAGTTACCTATTAGACTTCAATGTTTATTAGAAGTAAGTATCTGTGCAATTTCATTTAAAGTTATTTATTTAATATCACCTTACTTATCATGTGATATGTTAATTGGATGCGACATGTTAGATCAGTATAGAGCTATCATTAACTTTGAGAATTATAATATGTCTTTAAGTAACGAGACAAATAATAGAATTGTCGTGCCATTTGCCAGAGAATTTGAGGAGATTCAGAATATTAGTAGACAAGAAAAATTGATAAAAGATGAGCACATTTTCATTGAAAACATAAATGTAGAAGAATGTGATAGAAATAATGAAGACGGGGATATGACCCAAGAAACCATGAATGAAGATATTCATGTGTATAATAATGAATTCCTGTGTGATAATTCCACAGTTGAATATTTTATTAAATAATATTGATGATTATAAGTGTGTAGATGATGAATGTGCTGACTGTATAGAAAACAAAGAAATTCCTCTTCTCATATGCATGGTAGATGACGAGGAAGATGATTTTTGCAAACAGATAAGAGATAAGGTAGCCAATACACATGGAATTTCAGAACAACAGAAAGGTAGATTATATGATGTTTTGATGAAAAATAAAAATTAATTCTCAAAGAAGCCTGGATTGTGCAATTGTTTTGAATACTCGTTCAAGGTCATAGAACATGAACTGATTAAGATCGAAAGCAGACCGATTCCGTTGAGCATTAGAAAACAGATGACTTGATTCTAAAATTTGTACCCGTAATTAATAAGCTGAGATATGTAGCATGAGATCCAATGAAAAAGAAGTTGAGATATGTAATGTAAAATAAAAATCTGAGATATGTTGCATGAATAAACAGAGATATGTTGCGTGAAGCGAAAAAAAAAAATTGAAATATGTAACATGAGATCTAATGGGAAAAAAAAGTTGAGATATGTAAAGTAAAAGACAAGTTGATATTTACTATTAAGAGAAAAAGTTAAAATATGTTGCTAAAAAGAAAATGTTTTATGAATGTAACAGAGATATGTTGAATTAGAACATTGTCAAAATAGGTGATAAAGTTTTAGTTAGAACTGTACCTTTAACAATTTGCAATTGTAATAATTTCATTATTGTATGAAGAAAAAAATGTTTTATAATGAAAGATGTATGACATTGTTATTAATGTAATGTACCTCTCTTTCAGGAAAAATGAAAATATTTAAAGTGTTAATTTCATTGTATGTATATGTAAATGTATATCTATTCCAAGCAGATAAGTTACTTTAAAAAATTAATTAAATTAATATTTCTTGGGGAATGATAATTTTTCTTTTGTTCTTCCTAGCGGAAACAAAACAAAAATCATCAGGAGCATTTTATAGCAGGATTTTAATATCATAATAAATATAAAAGTTAAAGTAATAATCTTATACTTTAAAATTCTTTTAATATTTATATATAACTTAAATAAAGAAAAACATCTAAATAATTAATTGTTGTTCATTGTTGAATAAAAATGTATCAGTAACAATTAAAGAAATTGGATTACATAAGTCTTTCTAAAATAATGCTTTTAAAATTGTGTTTTAAGTCATTGTTGTCTGAATTATAAAGCTTTCTGTTATAACTGTAATAAGAACACCTGCTTAACTTAATATTTTTAAATAAAAGTATACTAAATTCTGATTGGATGTTAAAACAATTAACTTTTTGATTTAACAAATCAAATTTAAACATTATATTAACCAATATAATTTAAAATATAAAATCATGTGATGTAATAATGTTCTTTAAAATTATATATAATTACACTGGTCATTCTGCATACAACTTTCAACAAACATAGAAGCAATAAGAGTTCTCCTGTTAAAATGTGATATTTAATACAAGAAGAATAGTTGACTCAAGAAAAGAAAATAATTTATTCTAATTGACAGTGAAGAATAATACCACTTAAATTTACTTAATCTGCTGGGAACCTACAAAATGAATAAATTTATAACTATTTCTACAAGAATCAGTTATTAGTGATTTTTAAAGTGTTTTCCTATCCTGTGTACCAACTTCCGACCTTGAGAAGAGATTCCAGCTCTACCGAAAATCAAACCCAACCTGAACCAGTAATTCTTTTTGGGACACTAATCCTTCAAAATGTTACTACAACATCGGGCATGAATAGAGTTAGCTGCTTCAAAACGTCACCACAACGTGGGAAAAGAATTACTTCTTCAGCTCCCATTTCTAATGGATATATTTCACTGATATTTGGAGAATACGTTCCTCTGTTTATTTTAATATAATATACTGATAAATCATATTTGAAGATAAAAGTTATATGCTCAGACTGGGGCTTGAACCTGGGACCTTTGGTTTTCGAGACCAAGTGCTCTATTGACTGAACTACTGGAGCATGTTCCGATCTAAACGCAAATTTTTCTCTATATATGTCGTAATTTCCGCACAGGGACATTCCATACGAAATCAGCAAGAAAATTGTGAAAATTGAACTCACATCTTTAAAAGTTTACAATTTTTTTTACAGTGAAACTTTATGATATACTGAATATCTGAACCGAATTTCAAGTCTTCGCTTGGTGTAATTAAAGAGTAATAGAGCTGTCAATTTATCGTATTGTTTTAAATAGTCTCTTTTATAAAATACATTTCTCGAAGTATGGCTATTCCCTCAACTTGAAAAGATAGTCACATTATAGATGATTTTATGCTCTATCGCTTGAAAATTAGTATGTTAATATTTACGTTTTTCTGAAGGGCATAAATGCAATTAATATGCAATTGACCTTCCTCACCAAAAATTTTATAAAATCAAAAAATGCCACATTATTACCTGAACACCAGTTAATTTTTTGTAATTAGTATTAAAGTGGAGTCTTGAAAGGAAACTACCAAAAATAATTATTTTTCCTAAAATCTCCTATGTGTAGACTGCCCGCAATACCTTTCGCGTGAGTGGAGATCGCTCGCTCGTACAAACAATGACGGAGCTACTTGGTAATAGTCCTTTGCGCACTTACAAATATTTTTTATTGTTATTATCATCATTACATTATTTTTATTATCATTATTACAATTATTACATTATCATCATCATCGTGGACAAGTGGTTACTCTGCACGCCTCCGATTCCGAGGTTCGCGGGTTCAAACTCGATAGGAATCAATGACATTTTAAAGGCGTAACAATTCTGAATGTAGCTTTCTCCAGAAGGAAGGAAATCCGTGAGTCCCGTGTCGTAAATTTATGGTACGTAGGAGAACCTCGCGCTTGAAATAAATTGCTACATAATAAACGTCATTAAATATAACAATCTTTATTGATATATTCAGTAGGCGGTTAATTTTGTGCTGATTTTGGCTAATGTATAGTTTAATTTAAATTACTAAGCACCTACGAATTCAAGCTGGTAGGCCTATTAAAAATATTTTCTAGAGAGTAGTTTTGTAATGTGTTGTAATGTTTTGTACTTGTACCCTACACCAATGTCTGATGTTGAATATTGTAAGTAACGTTAAGCTATCGATAATAATTTATAACAATTTTCATGCTGTTACAAGTAATATTTAAGAGGTATAAATATATTTTATTGGCTTGGTATCACTTACTGATCTTGCATCCCCTACTCATGACATATCTAAGATGATATTAAAATGCACGATAATATTAGCTTTTATTATAAGCTAAATGATTGTTATTGTATTTAATTTAATGTCTAAACTTCCCATTATTCTCCTTTTATAACACAAAATGTATATCTCTACGATTATTCTCTCATTCCAGAAATTTTTAAGAAATTGTAAAATTATATATTAACACATAATATTGTTAATAACTATTGTATACTAATATATGATTAATTAAAATTGTATTTAACTTCTAATTCACCATTCAGTCTTTGTAGATCTGCAAACTTGTGAGTTAAAAACAATAAGATATTATTTTAAATTTGACTGTGACACTTAAAATGACGAGATGCACTAAACATACTGATGTAAATCAACTGTCTGAACTTGAGAATTGTTGATATAAAACAGATGTTTAAGGAAGACTTGCTGATGCTGCATTATTATCGTTTGGTAGGAAGTGGTACGAGTATTAAAACATTCGGTTTTATTTGGAAGTGATATCTTAAAATAATACTATTTCGTCAAAGTTTTCAGGGTACAATAAAATACACTGAATAAAAAGTTATTTTAAGACTGGAATTAGTAATTATAACATAATAAAAATGTATACCAGTTTATTCAATTAATGATGAAAGAGTTTTTATTATATAATATTACATTTAAACTGTAATAAAAAAATTGTAACAAAATAAATAATTTGTTTAAAAAAAAAGGGCAGAAGATTACGAGTATTTGAGAATAAAGTTTTTAGGAAAAATTTTGGATCAAAAAGAGATGAACAGACAGGTGAATGGAGAAAACTACATAATAGTGAGCTACATGATCTGTATAGGAAGCCAGATATAATAAAAACAGTTAAGTCTCATAGGCTGCGATGGGCAGGAAATGTGGCACGTATGGAGGATGAAAGAGGTGCTTGGAAATTTCTGGTAGGAAAACCGGAGGGAAAACGCCCAGTTGGAAGACTAAGAATGAGGTGGGAGAATAACATTATACATGATTTGAGGGAAGTAGATTATTACAGGCGATAATTGGAAAACGTTAGCTCGGGATGGGGTGTATGGAGATCTTATGTCCGCGCTGCCATGAACCTACAGGTTCCACAGAGCCAGTGAGTGAGTTAGTTATAAATAATTTGTTTAATAATTCACATTAAACGTAAGTAACAGAGCTCTTTACTTCTCACTTCAGCAATAAAATTTGATAAATAAATATCTACTGCGTAAGAATTAAAATATCGCCACTTTTATAAATTTACGGTACTGTTCCATTAAGCAGAACATATAATAATCTATTCGATTTATTGGCAGTTGAAAAAGTCACTGATGAAGCTCTTTCAATAAAGTACGCGTGCGACCTTGGTCGTGAAATGAATCTGCTGCGCCGTGGACCCGCGAGTTTTTTTTTACGAAAATAGAATAAAAGACATTTATATTGTCTGAACTATTCAACTCTCCAAAAGGATAATTGCTGGAAATTAATCCTTATTACGTGAATAGTATCCTGTATTTTCCGTTTTCATTTTTTTATATGTACTGCAGTAAACTGCCATAAAACAGAAAATCGACACCGAAAATAAAAATATCCTAATTATAAAAATAACACCCTTAAACTACATGATATCACCTATATAAATATGTTTGAAACAAATTTTTGCTGTTTATTGTTTCAGAAATATTAGTTAGTAAACGTTTTAGTTTATCATATTTACGATAATTTTAGATCATCATAACTACGTACCTATAAATGATAAAAATTAAATTTCTGTATTAATACGTTTATAAATGTATTCACTATATTTAGGGATACATAAAATTAAAAAAATAAATTGCAAGATTTTTTGCTGTCCGATTTGATATGGATTGTCCCCACATACTTTTTGATGATGATCTTTTTGTCTTTAGATAAGATTTATCCATCATTGCGATGTATGAAATGAATAATAAAAACGTCATATACTGAGTTTTATTGTGAATCATCGAAAATTGCTATCACCAGAGCAATTTTTAAATTCTTTTTTGTGAACATACCTATAAAATAAAATAAGTTAAAATATACCTTCTTAGGTAAGATCTGTCGTCCTCAACTTATAAAATATGTATTCTTTATGCCTGTAGACCTTTCAGAACATCCATTCCATCTTCAGCAGGTCCTTCTTTGCTACAATATCTAGTATGATGGTTGATGCTGCTGATCCTAATGTGTTGTTGTCACGATAGATAAAAACTTAAATTATGTTATTAAATAATTAATTAATATATATATTCACTTATTTATGTGATTATAGTAAATATATTTGTTATTAATCCGTATTTAATTATATATATATATATATATATCTATTATATATATATATATATATAATATAAATAATTTAATTATATATATTTAATTTATCTAAATCTAATATTTATATATATATATATATATATATATATATAATAAGTCATATATATTCCTAATAATATATAAATGATTATATAGATTATATAATAAAGTTATATAATCAATTGAGTTGGTGTTTACTTGATGAAAATCCATATTTATGAAATATGAAAATCAAATAAAACTACGTTTTATTTTTATTTAGTTAATAATAAAGTTATATTTAAATTTAAGTGGTTTATATTTATATAAATCTTATTATACACATTAGGTCCAGCAGCATCAACCATCATACTAGATATTGTAGCGAAGAAGGACCTGCTGAAGATGGAACGGATGTTCTGAAAGGCCTACAGGCATAAAGAATACATATTTTATAAGTTGAGGACGACGGATCTTACCTAAGAAGGTATATTTTAACTTATTTTATTTTATGACTCTCCACCTCAACGGTTTTAACAATAAATTTTATTAGTATTGAACATACCTATGATTTTGATGGTTAACAAACTCGATCTTACTTTTTTTAATTAAATGCTACATGTTAAGTGTGGTTTCAGTAAAACAAAAATTGCAGTCGCTAGAGCATTAACTGACTATATATGTATAGGGATACATTTTGGTCATGATCATTTTTGGTGTCTACTAGATTATGATCGGTGAAGATCTATAAATGTTTATCATACATCTTTTAATAAGAACAACCTCATTAGCTTCATTCCTTCGACTTTTACTAAAAAGAATGTGTGTTATAGCAGCAATAATAAATTTAATTTGAAGAGAAAAATTTTTGCCCAGACCGGGACCTGAACTCGGGACCTTTGGTTTACCGTACCAATGCTCTTACCAACTTCAAATTTAATTTATCCTTCAATGAAATGTGTTAAATTAATGATAAATACAGCAATAATAAATGTTGATCCAAATACTGTTTTAAGTAAATAGTTTTACTTATAAGAAATAAAACCATGGTGGAACAGGCCTTGGCCTAACAGCTGGCTGCTGACCTCACATCCATCTGTGTTAATCACAGAGGTGGATATTCAGTCACCAGTATAGGGTTAACATGACATGTGGTCAGCATGTTGGATCCCCTAGCCATTATAGCTGATTTCTCAACTTGGAGCCAGACCGGATAAAATGCTGTCAAGCTAGGTGACTATTAATATAATAAATTTGGGAATTTTTACATTAAGAGATTTTCTTAATAAGAATCAAGTTAATCGTGAATTCTTCTTACCTCATACATCTATATTTTTTTAACACACAACTGCAGTATTGGAAAGAAAAAAAAAACATCTTTTCCTGTTTTCATGACTGTCAATTTTTTCTTTTGCTGGTAATTTTCTAACCAGATGGCAGTTTAGAAAATGACTGGCAAAAGAAAAAATTTACTGTCGTGAAAACAGCTGAAGATGGAGAAGATGTTTTTTCTGATACTGCAGTTCTGTGTTAAAAAACATAGATATATGAGGTAAGAAGAATTCATGATTCATTTGGTTGTTATTAGGTGACTATTACTTTTGCTCCATACACTTTGTAGATTTAGTATAGCCAGAAATGATAAATATAAGAGTTATTTTATGTTACCTTTTTAAGTGTTAAGACTGATATGTTAAACTCTACATTCCAACCTATGATAGAATTTCTTAATACAATTATGTCAAATTGTAGGGATTAAAAAATATTTTCTTTCTAATAACATTTGTAGCTCCCAAATTCCTCATGATGCTGGGTGGGCACTAGTCTCATACTGACCAAATTTCCATGAGAAAATTTCTTTCCACATGGGGACTTGAACCAGTTCAAGTCCCATAGCTGTGCACAAATACATCATTGCCTTAAATCACTCAGATGCTGCATTGGACATGTCTACATATTAACAAATTATATTGTGGTGAATAATTCTGTGTTGTGTTTATGTAGTAGAATAATAAAGTGTAAACATGTTTGATCTTGTAATATAAAAATATCTAAGTAGGAAATGCTTGAAAAGTGATGCAAAATTAATAATTTTCAACAATTTCTTCAAGAAGATGGAAATGAATCAAGAAGTTTTATTGAATGTTATTGTGAAAATGATTATCATTGAACAAAGTTCTGATGATTATTTAGTTTTGGATATAGGCGATGAACTGTTGTCTATAAGTAATGACTTTGATTAATACTGAATATGTCTTTATATTATTCCCTGACAGTTGTTAATAATAATGACAATAATTAATTTGTTATCTCAGTCAAATATTCAATTTATTCAATAATTTGTTGACGTTTTAATCTCCTCGGGTGAGATCATTTTCAAGACAATTGACATTTCCAGTTATCCACTTTGTATGAAAATAGATACTGTAAATTTCAAATGTCTTTGAAATGATTTTGTGTCAAAAAAGATAATCGGAAATGTCATGTCTTGAAAATGATCTCACACAAGGAGATTGAAACATCGACAAATTATTGAATAAATTAATATTTGACTTTGATAACGAATTAATTATTATTATTATTATTATTATTATTATTATTATTACTATTATTGTTCACCGCTTTGGTCTCGAGGTAGCATGCTGCCTTGTCATGCAGCGGGCTCAGGTTCGATTCCCGGTCGGGACAGGCTCCTGGGTGAGGTTTTTTCGGGGTTTTTCCTGACCTGTAAGACAAATGTCAGGAAGCTTAGGGCCCAATGGTCCCCGAAAATCATCCGGCCATTATCATCATCATCCTCATCATTATCATCATCATCCATCACCGGTATGGAAAGCAACGGGAAGCTACCACACCTATAATTCCGTAGTAAAGCTGCAAAGCATAGCACGAAAATGCTATGATTCCAGTGAAAGACCTGCTCGGGCAGAATTACTATGGATGGATTATTATTATTAACTTCAATTAATGTAAGTTAATCCACCACTGTGGTCTCGAGGTAGCGTGCTGCCTTGTCATGTAGCGGGCCCAGGTTCGATCCCCGGTTGGGGCACTTTTTCTGGGTGAGGTTTTTATCAGGGTTTTTCCTCACCTATAAGACAAATGTCAGGAAAACTTTAAGGCCCAAATGGTCCCCAAAATCATATGGCCATCATCATCATCATCCTTCTCATTGTCATCATCATCCTTCACCAGCGTGGAAAGCAACGGGAAGCTACCACACCTACAATTCCCTAGTAAAGCTGCAAGTATAGCATGAAAATGCTATGATTGCAGTGAAGGACCTGCCTTTGGGCAGAATTACTATGGATGGAATATTTTTATACATATTTTCATTTAAATAAATTATATCATAAATGGTCTGTGGGCTGTCTGAATAAGAGATGGATTGAAAATCTAGCTTTGAGAGTGTAACAAGTCTAATAGGCCTTATACTTGTAAGGAAGATGATGATGTCATAAATAGGTATCATGCATTTATACCATCAATAGAGGTGAAGAAATGTTAAAAATATAGAAGTAAACAAGCTGCAACATAACACATTACTGAACATGTGTATGGAGAAGTATATTTAAGTATATATTTGTTTATGTAAAGGGTGGATATTATTTTGAATAAAAATAGTTTCCTTCATTACACTCATGTTTTCTTCAATTGTATAGTATGATAAAATTAATGCTATTTGTAATTTTATTTGAATTAGAAACGAAACAGAACTACAATTCATGGTGAACACAACCGTAAAGCTGAACCAGGAGACACACAGCATCGTTTGAAAAAGAAAAGAAAGAAGAAAGTAACAGAAGAGAAAGAACAAGATGATAAAGAAGTCTCATTGTCTTTGATTTCTCCAGAAAATAGTCTTAAGTGTTTTGTCATACTTGCAGAAATTAATCGTAAGATGGGTTCTACATCATGGAGAGCTTAAGTGATTTATTTTTAATTATAAAACTGCTACAAAGAAGTCTGACTTTCTTTACTGTACTTGGCAGTAAGAGGACAAGTCATAAGCGTATGTTGATTTCCAGTGAATAGAGTCCCCTTCAATTGCATGCTACAGTCAGTCTTTCTCTTTCTCTCTCTGTCCCACCTTTGTAATATGGGAACACACGAAATTACATTGGAAAACTTCAGTTTTGAACAATAGCTAGATATTTGTAATCTGTCTGACCATGTGCTTGTCCTTGAATACGAGAAAGGGAGAGAATATTTTAGCCTTTCTATTATCTCAAGATTTTTCTTATAAAATATACTTTGGTTTCTCTTTACATGTTTGTTCAGGACTGATCCAATTTCTCTAAACTTTTTTTACGAGTTATTATTACGAGTGTTTTTAATATAGTTGTCCTATGTGGAAGGGGAAAGTAATTAAATTCACTATATCTGAAATTCTGCACCAAACTAAACCTGTATAAAATTCTCTTAAGATCAGTCCTAACTTACGATTGTAGTACCGGACACACTCTAAAGATAATGAAAACCGACTCAGAATTTTTTAAAGGAAAGTTTTAGGAAAAAGAAGTGTCCATTAAATGAAAATGTAAACTGGTCTACAGCAAACACTCGATTATCCATGCCCGTATTATCTGGTTTGCAGATTATCCGGGCATGACTATTTTTACTGTATTTTTTTAAAATGAAGATAAATACTGTATACTGTACTGTTATGAAAAAATTCTTTACTTTTAAATGTGCTACTGTGAACTGCACTTGGAAACTAGCACAATAGAATAACCTTCACTCACAACCCCCTCCCCTGACACGTTTAACGGTACCAACAAACATCCTGAGAATACAGTACAATTTCGGAAATTTCCGTTGTGTGAGTCATTGAAAATTTGTTGTTACAGATTGAAACCACAGATATGCTGTGGCAGTGGGTTTATTGCTGGTTAGTAGTGTGGTTGATGGTGGTTACTAATGTGGTCATCGGTTGTTACTAGTGTGGTTATCGCTGATTATTTATCATCGCTGGTTATAAGTGTGGATATCGGTGGTTACTGGTGTAGTTGTCGCTGGTTATGATGACCATTTTGAATAACTGTTATAACCAGAGTGGTCATGACAGGAAATAGTCCCATTTTTTTCTTATTTATGAGTAAAATAAAATGATAATTATGACTCGCACCTAAACACATTTAATATAACATTTTATTAATATTTGTTGCATTTAAGTAGTGTTAAAGTGAGTAAATAAATTTATGAACAACTTCCACGGCGCCAAATAACTGAATTGAATTATTCGTGTTTTTCGATTTTCCATGCATATCTCAGTCCCAATTAATACGGATAATCGGGAGTTTGCTCTATAAGGTATAGTATTGTATGGGTGGGTCATATTTTAGAATGATAGAGGACAATCCTATAAGAAAACTTAACCGTTTTTTAAACCTGAAGATAGCAGAAGAGTGGGCAGACTAAGATTGAGATGAGTGGATGAAGTAGAAGAACATCTTAAGAATTAGATGTTAGAGAATGGAGAAAAATCTTGGCAGTAGCCAGGAGCCGAAAATGGGGTATATCATTATTATTATTATGTGGATCGGCCGTGGTGGACTAGTGGTTATGCTCCTTGCCTCTGGTCCCGAGGGTTGCGGGTTCAAACCCGGCCGAGGTCGATGGATTTTTTAGGATGGAAAAATCCAAGGAGCAAGTCCTCCGGGAGGGACTTTAAGCCGTGGTTCCTGAGTCTGAAGATTTTCAGGCTCATACAAAATCCTTAAGCCTGAATGAAAAGGCCTCTAAGCAAAATTTACCAAATTTTCCCGTCCTAGTACTACCTTGGTTTCCTAGATGTCAGTATGAGGCGGAACGCTGACCACGGACCACTCAAAATTACATCTATACGAAAACAAGTGTAACTAAATTAGTATGGTTCAAATTCTTCCCTGTAGGGGGAGAGTGCCTAAATCTCTGTAAAGGGAAAACATAGGCTTACAATACAAAAAAAAAATGTGGAAGAGGAACACCAGAAAATTGTATTGTAAAACGTCATTGTGCTAGTCCACAACTCTTCTTTAACAAGTACCACTCATCATCATCATAATTGGCTCGACAGCCCCATGTGGGCCTTGGCCGCCTTTAGAAGCTTATGCCAGACTTCCCTGTTCTGCACTTCATTCTTCCAGTTTTTTATTTTTAAAATCTTAATGTCTTGAATTATATCATCCTCCCATCTTAATTTAGGTCTTCCAACTTTTATGGCCAATAGTGGTTGTTCATTGTAAATTCTTTTTGTAATCCTTTTGTTGTCCATGCGAATAATGTGTCCAGCCCATGCCAATCTATTAACTTTAACAAAATTCAGAATATCTGGCTGATTGTACAGTTTATACAATTCATTATTGTATCTCTTTCTCCATGCATTATTTTCTTTCACGTCACCAAAAATGGATCTCAGTATCTTCCTTTCAAAACGCCCTAATAATTCCTCATCAGATTTCAATATGGTCCAAGTTTCCGATGCATATGTTAACACTGGTCTAAGGAGAACTTTATACATGAGTATTTTTGTCTTTCTAGTTATAAACTGAGATCTAAACATTTTCCTGAGTCCAAAAAAGCATTTGTTTGCAGCCATGATCCGTAGATGTATTTCAGCCGAATTGTCATTTCTACAATTTATTTCAGATCCTAGATAAATAAAGCTATGAACCAGTTCAAATTTATATGCACCAACTTCCAAACTAGATGGACAAGCTTCACATTTACCTTTAATTACAGGCATATATTTTGTCTTGGCCTGGTTAATTTTAAGATTCATTCTTTTCGCTGCCTTCTCTAGGCTAATAAATGCATCTTTCATGACTAATTGACTACTTCCTATTATATCTATATCGTTGGCATATGCAAGAATTTGCACAGATTTATGAAAGATGGTTCCCCTTATATTAAGACCTGCGTCTCTTACC
Organism: Diploptera punctata; assembly: GCA_030220185.1. Lineage (NCBI taxonomy): Eukaryota > Metazoa > Arthropoda > Insecta > Blattodea > Blaberidae > Diploptera > Diploptera punctata. Next base: position 212,446 of record JASPKZ010008505.1, on the reverse strand, counting down.
ACTTTTTCAAGGGCAATATTAAAAAGTAGACATGCAAGAGAATCTCCTTGTCATACTCCATTTTTTGTATCAATAGGTTCAGTTAATGCATTATTAATCTTAATCTGACATTTAGTATTATTCATTGTTATTTTAACCAATGCAACAAGTTTCAGAGGTATTTTAAATTCTTGGATTGCTGCAAATAATTGCGCCCTGTCTATACTATCATATGCTGCCTTAAAATCTATGAAGATGTGGTGTGTTTCTATTCCATATTCATTGCATTTTTCAAGCATATTGCGAAGGTTATGGATTTGATCCACGGTGGACCGTCCCTGCCGGAAACCACATTGATAATCACCAACCATATTTTCTACATACGGTACCAACCTTTTAAATAAGATGTTCGAGAATACTTTATAAGCAATACACAAAAGACTGATTCCCCTATAATTGGAACAAGTCAATATATCACCTTTCTTCAGTATAGGGCATATTATGATCAAATTCCAATCTTCTGGTAGACTCTCCTCATTCCATATTTTAACGAATAGTTGATGTAGTTTTTCTACATACTTTGTCCCTGACTGTTTAATCAATTCTGCCTGTATCAGATCCTTTCCTGGTGCTTTGTTATTCTTCAGCCTACTAATGGAATATTCAACCTCTTCAAGAGTTGGAGGATATTCTACAATTTCGGCCATTTCATAGTTAGTTATTGAAGCTGTAGAGGCCTTAGAGATTGTTGATATATACTGGCCGGGTACTTCTTCATTCAGAAGCTCATTAAAATATTCAGTCCATCTATTTAAAATTAAGTACCACTCAACAAGATAAATACTTTGTTATAGTAAACCTTTGTTGTGCTATATTAAGCTACAATCTTTACTCTTCAACTAAGATGTACATCAGTAGAAGCATCAACATAGCTAATAGGAAACTGAAGAATACTCTCAGTTGCAATGTGGCCATATGCTGAGTCTTTGAAGGCAGGAAAAGAGAGAGAGAAAAAGATTAACTGCAGCAGATCCCATTCACTGGGAATGATAATTGCTGGCACCATACCTGCTTGCCACTTAGTGCTGTAGAGAATATCATAGACCACTTTGTAGATTATGATGTGGCATTTTAGAAACTGTGATGAGTGTACTTTTAAGGTGCAGAATAATAAACTTATAAACATTGAGCATTGTAGATGAGTGTATACTAAAACACAATATAATGTGGTCTTATGTAAGAAATCCTTTTTTTTTTTTTTTTTTTTTAGATTTTTCCTTATTTCAAATTAATGTATAAATTGAATTGGATAAAATGTTTTTTCATCTCACCTCATGAAGTTCCGTGTTTTCAGGATACCAGTTTCAAAGGCCTTTGCCTTCATCATCAATCAAACTCCAACTGCTGAAATTTTGCCGTTACCACCATCTTCTGAACTGTCATCTGATGTTGATTTTATGAACATGTAGATTAAATTTTGCTTGCCAGGAAACTTAAAAATTCATGGATCTATGTTTGTTCTTCTGAATGAATATCTTTTTCCAAACTGTTAATTCCAAAAGCTTCTCTAAATGTTTCAAACATTAGTTTCTCTTTCAATTATGTGATACTCTAGCAGACTATGAGCTGCAATTGCCGATTTTTAAATTTTGCTATTTTTAATATTTCTAAAGTGTTCTTTTGTACGAATCTCTAAATTCCTTTTAGTTTTCCCTATATATACTTCCTTAGCTGGATACAGTGAGAAGATAGATAGATATATACTTCCTTACAATAATTACAATTGATTTGATAAATTCCAGATTTCTTACTATCTAGGACATATCGGCAATTGCAGCTCATAGTTTGCTTGAAAATCACATAATTGGAAGAGAAACTAAACTTTTGAAACATTTAGAGAAACATTTGGAATTCACGGTTTGGGAAAAGATATACATTCAGGAGAACAAATATAGATCCAAAAATTTTGAAGTTCCCTTCAAGCAAAAATTTAATCTCCAAGTTCATATTATTGACGCCAGATGGCAATTCGAAAGATGGTGGTAACAGCAAATTTTCAACTGTTGACTGGTGATGAAGGCAAAAACCTTTGAATCTAGTGTCATGTAAACACGGAACTTTATGAGGTGAGATGAAAAAATATTTTACCCAACTAAATTTATAAATTACCTCACAGTTACTTCCCACTATAATTTTGATTAAATTCAAATAAATTTGAACTTTTTTAGGTATAAATAACTATGAGGTTTAATTTATGATTAAATTAAAATGCTTCATACCTCACCTCATATCCAGTCTTCTAAGCAAATCACGATTTCAAAGCCTTAGTGGCTTCATCTTCAGTACTTTCTTGTCGACTGACGTTATGTTGATCAGAAGATCTACTACTTCTTCCCTCTGTTGGTGGACCAGTAAACCTCTAGATCCAGTCAGAATCTGTGGGAATTTCAAAGTTCATAAGTTTTTCTTTCTTGTTTTTTCGAATGTGGATTTTTTCCCAAACCGTGATTCTGATTGTATCCAGAGGTTTATTGGTCCACCAACAGAGGGAAGAAGTAGTTCTTCTGATTGACACAACATCAGTTGACAAGAAAGTACTGAAGATGAAGCTGCGAAGGCATTGAAATCATGATCTACTTAGAAGACTGGATATGAGGAGAGGTATGAAGCATTTTAATTTAATATAATTAATTTGTTTTTTATGTTCAGAGTTTTTTCATCTTTCAAGAAATTTTATCAGTAATGTATTCACCTCACCTCATGTTTTGTTTTCTCACCTGGAATATCAATCAATCATTATCCTGTATAGTTAAAAATACAGAACAGTTTCACAATTGCAAGGATTGTAAAGTTCAGTCTGCTGTGCTTGCTGAGGTGGTACCATATCTACTTCCTGAATAGCAGGTTTGATATCTGATGAGATTGGAAATTTTAATTATAACATTTTCAAACTCTGGATAGCAGGGATAGTGGTGTAAAATTTTAATTGCTAAATCATACATCAGACGCCTGGATTAAATTCCAAATCCCTGTGCAGTACATATATTGAGAAGGCATGTAGTGATTCATGATCGGATGGGGACATTAAGTTTTGTGGTTCTACTGTACTTTTCAACAGCAAAGACCATGTGCCAGCACCGCGTATCATCTTCTATCTTTTCATCATCATCTCTCATACACTACACAAACATTTAAACATGCGCTCATCCTAAATTACTTTACACCTCACCTGATTAACATGATCTGCCAAAGTGGTGCATAAATTGAAAATATACTCCAAGTGCGACAGGTCTAGAAGGCCCTAGGCTACCAACCAGCTGTTGGCCTCATGTCCACATGTGTTAATCACATAGGTAGATGATCATAACCCAGTGTGGGGGTGACATGTGGTCAGAATGTCGGGTCCCCCAGCTGTTATAGCTGGTCATCTCAACCTGGAGTTGCTACTTATTGTATCTACCCAAATGCCTCATGATGCTAGGAGGGCACTGCTCCCATACTGGCTGAAATTCCATGAGAAAATTTCTTCCCCCATAGGGACTCGAACCATTGCAAGTCCCATATTTCTGCGCCAAGGCATCTTCCCTTAACCACTCGGCTACGGCATGGGACATAAATTGAAAATAGACCACATTAATGCTTTCTGCCTAATGTGGAACCTAAAGCATAAAAAAATGAAGTTGGGTAGCATCAGAACACGCACACTATATTGCATAATTGCCTTTAAAGTGCCATTAGTACACAGAAATATAAATGATTTTGGAATATTTTTTAAAGTATGTAGAATTATAAACTTCGTTCTTTACAGGACATTTTGATTAAATATTTCCATATCCTGGTATCTGCCTTATTATAATATACAAAATAATTGGGAAATAATAATAATGTGTTATTATTATTAATTTAACACTTCTCACTGAAGGATAAATTATATTTGAAGAGAAACATTTTTTTTGCCCAGACCGAGACTCGAACCCGGGACCTTTGAGCATTGGCCTAGAAAGCCAAAGGTCCCGGGTTCGAGTCTCAGTCTGGGCAAAAAAAAATTTCTCTTCAAATATAATAATATGTGTGTTTGTGTGCGTATGTGTATGTATGTGGCAGTATAACTCTGGAATGCCAGATACTATTTCCACCATACTTGTACACACAAGTATTACAGTCTGGAAAAAAATCTTGCAACAGATAAACGATCACCAGAAACCCTGGGGGTGAGTGAAAGGTGGATGTCATGCAAAAATAATAAAATAGACCAATATTAATAAATTACTTTAGTAACATTATGAGATTACAAGTATTTGAGGTAAAGTACTTAGGAAAATTTTTGGACCAAAGAGAGGTGAAGAGACAAGTGAATGGAGAAGACTACATAACAATGAACTACATGGTCTTTATAGGAAGCCATATATAATAAGAACAGTTAAGTCTCATAGACTGCGATGGGCAGGACATGTTGCACGTATGGGGAATGAAAGACTTGCATGGAAGCTTGTAGGAAAGCCAGAGGGAAAACGCCCAGTTGGTAGACCAAGAATGAGGTGGGAGAATAACATTAACTATGATTTGAGGGAAGTAGATTATACAGGGAATGATTGGAAAGCATTAGCTCAGGATAGGGATATATGGAGAGCTTATGTCCATGCAGCCATGAACCTACGGGTTCGATAGTGCCATTGAGTAAGTAAGTAACATTATGAGGTTCTTCTTAATAAATAAGGTGAATCTGGAGTCATCTTACCTCATAACTTGTGTTCTATTTGAACTAGTTTCAGTATATCTTGTATACCATTATTAGTTTTTCTAGACTGTTCAGAGAGTCTGGGAAAGCTGATGATGGTATACATGATACGCTGAAACTAGTTCAAATAGAGCACAGCAAGTTATGAGGTAAGATGACTCCAGAATCACCTTATTTATTACGACCATTATTATTTTCCAGCATAACTCTGGAGTGCCTAAAGCAATTTCAGCCAAACTTGGAACACATTTAACAATCTGGTAAAAGTATTGTGGAGGGAAAGAGGTCGCTAATATCCATAGGAGGGGTATGAGAAGGAATGACATGTAAAAAATTATAAAAAACCATCAATATTAGTGTCGAATTCTTATTTTATTGGGGTTGCTAATCTGACTACTGACAGCCTGATTATATTTAAGCCCATGTTTGTCCCTAGCAGTCCTAAGGAGAGGAGGTGAGAAGAAGTGAAAATAAAATATCAATAGTAACCTATATTAGTGGTAAATCTATAGTTTATGGAGTTGCTAAGCTGTTGGTCGCAGTTCTGATGTCATTTAAGTTAAGATTTGACACCTAGCACTCCTAAGGAGAGTGAGGAGTGAGAATAAAATGTCCAAATGATGGAGATTAGTAATAAATCCATAGTTTTGGGGTCTCTAAACTGATTGGTAACAGCACCAATATCATTTAAGCTCCTGTTGTAGGGTGATGAGAGGGGATGACATGTAAATATACATATTTTAAAATTTAACAGGGGCACGCCGTAGCGTAGTGGTTAAGGCACTAAGCTACAAGCCGGAGGGTCGAGGGTTCAAGTCCCGTTAGGGTCAGGATTTTTAAACTGACCCAAACCCTCTGGCGGCACTATGGCCCTGGGGTGGACTCAGCCTCTAACGGAAATGAGTACCAGATGCTTGTTCTGGGGTAAAGGCGGCCGTCACGCAGGGCTGACAACTTGGCTGACATAAAGTGCCGATTGTCTAGAAAAAGTGGGAGCCTTAACCTCCTACTACCCCAAGGGCCTCCGGGCCTGTTGTGGGATCACTTTACTTTTACTTTACTTTACTTTAAAATTTAACATATGTAGGAAATAACACTATGAGGTTTCTTTTAATTATTAATGAGTTGGATATTTTGACTCACCTCATATTTCTTGATTTTTATGCAGACCTAGGTTTTGTCGCTTTTGTGTGACATTGTCGATGCTTTCAACTGTCGTTTTGTGGTTATCCATCGTATAAGTTGATTTCTGCTCGCTCTGCTGTCTGACTGATGAACTTCCAAATAATTTTTGTTCTTTTTCTCCGGGAATTAAAAAAAATTATGGTTTTTGTTTTAGTTATGCTTATTTCCCTACAGATGTCATGAGTAGCATGTGGTCAGCATACCGACCCAATGAGACATCTTGTAGGTAACTAAGGTATTACCTGGATGATGAATATTGATAAATTTTGTTTAGAGGCCTCTTTTTTCAGGCTTAAGGTTCTTTTATGAGCCTGAAAATCTTCAGCTGCTAGCCCTCACATCCACATGTTAATCTCAGAACCATATGTTCATCCACTCTGTATATGAGTAACATGTGGTCAGCATGCCAGATCCTGCAGCTGTTATAATGGTTTTCTCAACCTCAGGCCGCAACTTGTTATATACTTTGGGACAAATCTTATGATATTTTGTTCCAAGCTGTCAAAAATTTATCGGTAAAACTCTCATTAGTGCCAATCACTGAAATTTTGTGAGGTTGTCAGCATTTATCTTTTAAGTATATTTCCTCAGTTTTGTCAGTATAATGGAAAAGATGGCAAATCTTTCAACAATTTTTTCGACACGTGCTTATGATGATTTGAGTTGGGTTTAGCCGGTGGAAAGGGATTGCTTGGAAAAAAAAAAATTTTAAGATTTGTCTTTCAGTATAGCTACCTAATTTACTCGTGATGCTGAGTGGGCATAGATAACATAGTGGCTGAAATACCAGGAGAAATTACTTGCCCCATGGGGATATGAATCAGTACAAATTTAGTAGTTCTGCTCTAATGCATGAAGTCTTAAACCTTTCGGTTACGGTGCAGGACATATAACCTACTTGAATTAAAATATGTATTTGTCAACTTAATTCTTTTATTAATATTGTTCTTTCCTTAGTAAGTTAAATTTATTACATGGTTAACATTAATGCATTATTTTTAAGGTTTCTATGTTTAAGCACAATATCATTTTATATAAATATCATATTATGCTTCTTTGGTCATCAATAATAATAATAATAATAATGTTATGGAAACAGTTCTGTTATTGTGAGATTGTTTATATGTATTGGGGGAAAAAAAATGTATATACAGGGCATATCAAAAGTCCGGTAACACTTTCAATACTTTATTACACAAAAACTACAAACACTTTCAAACACACGTCAGTTTAAAGTCAAACTCTCAAAGTTTCGAATACTATTGCATAGTTGCATAATTTATCTACAGTTGGTATTAGTTTACAACAATGATGAATACTGGCGCTGAGTGAGCTTTCTGCATGTTACAATTTCATACAAACAAGAGTGCTACCGATGTGCAATGAAAATTCCAGACCAAGTAGGAAGGTAATTTACCATTAGTATCGTAAATTTGAAACTACGGGTTGCTTGTTGCTTGTGTCTGCAAAAAAGGAGTGGCCGTCCCAAGGTGAGTGAAGCGAACGTTGTGCGAGTCAGAGAAGCATTCATAAGGAGCCCGAGGAAATCAGTCATAGAGCATCCCATGAGCTTCAACTTCCTTCAATGACTGTGTGGACAATTTTGCGTAAGAGGCTGGCTATGAAAGCATACACACTGCAGCTTCTAGTAAAGTGATCCCACAACAGGCCCGGAGGCCCATGGGGTAGTAGGAGGTTAAGGCTCCCACTTTTTCTAGACAATTGGCACTTCATGTCAGCCCTGCGTGACGGCCGCCTTTACCCCCAGAACAGGTGTCTGGTACTCATTTACGTTCGAGGCTGAGTCGACCCCAGGGCCATAGTGCCGCCAGAGGGTTTGGGTCAGTTTAAAAATCCTGACCCCACCGGGACTTGAACCCTCGACCCTCCGGCTTGTAGCTCAGTGCCTTAACCACTACGCTACGGCATGCCCCCACTGCAGCTTCTGCATATGCTAAATGAGGATGGCAAACTCAAGCGCTACAAGTTTTCTTGCCGTCTACAACAACTGGCAGCAGACGACGATAACTTATTCAGCTGCGAAGCGACATTCCATAAGAGTGGGAAAATTAACAAGCACAACTGTCGTGTTTGGGGTACACAGAAACCTCACATAATCATTGAACATGAGCGTGATTCGCCAAAGGTGATTGTTTTCTGCGCATTGTCACAACGAAAACTGTATGGACCTTTCTTCTTCATTGAGGCTACTGTGACTGGACATTCATATCTGGACATGTTGGAGCAATGGTTGGTGCCTCAACTTAGACAAGATCTCGACAATTTCATCTTTCAGCAAGATGGGGCTCCGCCACATTTCCACAATGCAGTTCATGCTTACCTGAATACGGAGATGTCTGATCGTTGGATAGGACATGCTGGAGTAAGGGACAGATGTTTCATGACACGGCCACCAAGGTCAGCCGATATGACTGCATGTGACTTTTTTCTATGGGGGTATCTAAAGGACCGTATGTTTGTACCGCCAATGCCACATGATTTAGAGGAACTAAAAACCAGAATTTGAGAAGCTGCCACCATGGTCACAGAGGATATGTTGATAAGGGTATGGGAAGAGTTTGATTATCGTTTGGACATCTGCCGAGTCACTCATGGTTCACACATTGAATCTCTGAAAGGTGTAAATGAAACTTTGAGAGTTTGACTTTAAACTGACGTGTGTTTGAAAGTGCTATCATTTGTAGTTTTTGTGTAATAAAATATTGAAAGTGTTATCGGACTCTTGATATGCAGTGTATATAGAGTATTGGCTTCGTTTCATATCTCGGGTGGGCGTGTAAAGAGAGATATCTCCATCTCGGGTGAGTGAGTAAAGATCATATCATGCATGGGCACACAATAAATTCCAAAGATTTTTTAAAAAATGTAATATCAGATTAGCGCCAAAAAAATTTACAGCCTAATTAAACTAATAAAAACCAACAAAAATGAAAAGATTGATGATGGCAAAAAAATCAGGAATGTACCAGATAAAGTGTGCTGATTGTGATAAGAGTACATAGGGGACAGAAAGAAAAATTTAACCAGAACTAAGAAACACATTATAAATGTAAAAAAGGAGAAGTAGAAAAATCTGCAATAGCTGCTCACATAAAACCGAGAATGAGATGAGAGAATAACATTTTATATTATTTGAGGGAAGTAGATTATACAGGGGATGATTGGAAAACATTAGTTCAGGATAGGGATGCTTGGAGAGCTTATGTCCGTATGACCATGACCTTACAGGTTTGATAGAGCCAGTGAGTTAGTTAGCTGCTCACATAAAATCAATGTGAACACCAAATTATTAAAACAGTTAGAAATTACTAAATAACTCACCATTTGGGAGAAGATCTACATCCAGAAGAACAGGAATAGAATCATAAATTTTGAAATTCCTGGGAGTGGGATTTGTTATGCAAGTTCTTTGGTCCACCAAAAGATGGAGTGGGAGTTTACATCCAGGGCCAACAACGTAAAAATTAACAGTCTGGACAAGCTGAAGATGAAACTCAAGTGTGTTTTGAAACATGTCTTAAAAGAAATCAACTTTTATGAGGTAAGATGCAAAAGACTCAACTTCTTTATTAAGAAGAACCTCATAATGCTACTTCCTATTGTAATTTTATAAAGAGAGATATCTCTCAATGTTTTTGATTTTAATTGAATACATCTCAATGAAGTACAAATTATATTTAAAAAAAATGCTTAGACTGGGGTTTGAACCCAGGATCTTTGGCTTTCTGTGCCAATGCTGTACCAACTGAACTATCTGAGCACTCCAATCTAAATGCAAATTTTTCTCTTATATGCTGGTAATTCCCGAGTGTCAAATGCTATGAACCTTTGCTCAATCACTCAAATGGTGGCTTCTTTATTAAGATGATTTATATTAGAGCATTAGCATAGAAAGCCAAAGGTCTTGGGTTCAAACCCCAATCTGAGCATATATTTTTCTCTTCAAATATAAGAGGTATCTCTGTTGTGAAAAACGAGTTTTCTAGCTAGAGAGAGTGATATTGTTTTTTCTGTATCATAAAATAGAAAGTGTTGATATTGTAGGACAGAGTGTTATAGTGACAATGATTGATATATTTAATGGTAACTCTAAATTTTGGATTCTTCGTGTGTAAAGAGATAAAGTTGGGATAGAGATATTTTTCTTTACACACCCGCCTGAGATCTATATAATTTACTATTTTGACAATTAATGTTGTAATAAACATGTTCACATTGTTACTGATATCATTCTGCTTTGTTTACATTAGGGCCTAAGTAAATGAGACTATCTCTAACTATTATGCTGGATATATAAGAAATATGACTTTAATTTAATTTGCAAATGTCATTTTTCCACAATACAAAATTTGATAGCTGTTATTGATATCTCGATGAGTAGCCTATTTTTTTTTACTGATATAGACAATGAAGCGTGGATAACATTAAGTAGACTAATTATAGTTTTGCGTCTCAAAATATCCAGTTCTAGGAAGATCAAGGATGAAAAGGTCACTTAGTTGCAAAAACATTCCTTGACATTATCAGTGTTTTGATAAACTTTTCACAGAGTCCTCATTACAATATGTAGTACATATTATTTTAATGTAGTGAATATTATTTTGCACAAGAATGAATATTACTATATATGCTGCAAAATCTATTTATAAATAAAAATGTGTATGTTTTTATATAAATATGACTCAGCATAACTCAGGAATTCCTGGAGAAATTTCCAAGAAACTTCATACACATATGAATTGCAATCTGGAAAGTATACTCTAAGGGATAAAAGACCCCTAGCACTCTTAAGGGTGGTGAGAAGAGTGACATGTAAATATTTAAAAATGATGAATATATGTTCCAGCATAACACTGGGAACTCCTGGAGCAATTTCAACCAAACTTGGTACCCATATGAATTGCAATCTGAAAAAGATTCTGTAAGGGATAACAGACCCGTAGCACCCCTAAGGGTGGTGGCATGTAAAAATAATTTTAAAAATGACCAATATTATGTCCCAGGTTAACTTTGGATTGCCTGGACCAATTTCAACTAAACTTCTACACATATAACTATAATCTGATAAAGATATGCGGGGGAGGGTTAAAAGTTTCCTAGCACTCGTGGGAGGGATTGAGAGGGAAGAGTCATGTAAAAAGATTGAAAATGACCGAGATTAGTATCAAATGCATAATTTTTACGACAGCTAATCTAATTGGTGACAGTCCCATTGACATTCAAACCCATGTTTGTCCCATAACACCTCAAAGGGGAAAACTGGGAAAGTTTGAATTTTTTTTTCTAATGCCACCAGGTTGTCTATTATGACATTTCTGGCTAAGTTTTAAAAATAAACCATCGTAATTGACTGAGATCAGTGTCAAATGCATACTTTTCATAGTCACTATCAGTGTCAAATCCATACTTTTCAGAGTCACTAAGTGAAAAATTAAAAATATAAAAATAGATACCTAAGATCTCAGTCTTCCTCAACTTTTTATATATAAAAAAAGACAACATAAATAATCAATTATCTAAAGTTGAGGAAGACTGAGATCTCAGGTATCTATTTTTATATTTTAAATTTTACAAGTGATCTCAATGGTGTTTCATCATGAAATTTATAAGTGAAAAAGTCACTAAGGAAATATGAGGTAAGTCAAAATTTTCAACTTAAATATAATCACTAAGTGAAGCTCACCTCACTATAATAGTTTAGGTGGTAGCATGCCTGCTGCCAGTCTAGGGGCCCCAAATTTTAAATATAGTATTTTCAATCTTGGGGGTAGGAGGGGTGGTAATATACAATTTTTAATTGATAGGTTGTCCACTGCGTGTTTTTAATAAATTACATACATTTCCACAGTACATATGTTGAGATGGCATGTAGTACTATTAATAGTGATTCATCTGTCAGATGGGGACGTTAAATCTGATGACCCATCTGGTGCTTTTCAACAGGAGTAGGTTACTTGCAAGTTTTACCTTCTTCCCTTCTCTTCATCATACAACATATTTTACACTACACACAAACACACTCCTATCTGTATACAATACAAATAACTACACCTTATCTATGTGAACTGGTCTGATGAAGTGGTGGGTTAATTGAAAAAACCTCAGTAATGCTATCTATCAGCCTAGCACAGAACCAAAGCACAAGTACATTGGATGACATTGGTAAACACACTCACACACTACATTTAGTTATACCTGGAATTAACTAATAATTTGGTAAATTTTAGTGAATTTTAAAGGAATGTTACTATTGAGGTTCTATCCATGAAATAGTATATTACGATGTGAGGTTAGGACGTGGTTTTTACAAAAGCGACGAAAATTTCCAAGATTCTGTAAAACACTTCACAAATGTGCATTGTACATTATTTTTTGTGAATGGTCTTTTCAAAATAATAAATAATAGCAAAATAATATCTTTGTTGGAAATATTTGCGTTCATTATAAACAACTGACTAACGTTAACAGTGCACAGTGGGTCAGATATGAAATCTAGCTGAAAAAAAGTATTTTACTCACTCTCACCAATTCATCTTTCTTCACTCTAATATGATTGCCAGATGACTGTTCTTCACTTATCTGCAAAGGAGGGTAGAATTCTAAAATTTATGAAGACAAATATCGGAAGTTGCCGATGGTTAAGAACTAATCTGGTCCACAACAGAGTTGTGTTCCGAGCTGTGGAAATAAATATGTTTTGTATTAAAGTTCAGTGAGTTGTTATTCTATATGGATACTTTACCTCAAGGTTTGTACTTTTCATTGATGTATTTAACATGTTTCTATACAACCAGATATTGAGTTAAATACACATGGAATCATAACTTCGAAACATTAAAAAATTTACACAATCATCGTACTTCAAATTGAGCTACAAAAAAAAATTCTGAACAGTAGTACAAATTTTAATTATAATATAGAGTGATTTATGGACTTTAATTCCTGCACAATAACATGTGTGTGCAGATTATTGCATTTTTTTGTAATTAGCTTTCTTATTACAGGAGGCGGCCAGCAGCTGAGGCCTACCGTCGTGCACAGAGAATTGTTTGATTTCGATAGAGGCAATAAGTTATCATTTATTAATAAATTAGAGTTAGGGGATATTTGGAGAATGTTTTAAAATATATTTAAAAAATGTTTTTGAGAAGCGATTTTCTAAAACATGAGAAATTGTGTGCGAGAAAAAAATAGATTTCTACTGAAATATTCTGATTGGAAAATCTGTTCCATTGGTTATAGAATTATAAGATCCAAAATATCTTTCGAAGAGTCTAGAATAAAAACTAAAAAAAAAAATATAGTCTTAATTCTGCTTAAATATCTGTCACTAATGTGGTCTTGGGAAGGGTAGCATAAAAAATTTGCCTCTCTAGTAGCATTATAGGATGGGTAAATATAACAACCTCTCTTTTTGGCACCTACTCTCATGTTAATATTTGGCATTTTTATATTTTATTGTCAAAAAAATACATTGCTTGATCTGATATATAAGATAGGTGAGTTGAGGGGGGCAATTTGTAATGTTTCTTATTATTTTGAAGCTATTTTTTTTAGTGAAATCTTTCAAACATCAGCAGTATCCCGTTTACCATATGACCAAAGTAACATTTCTGTTGCAAGAGCAAGTTCATCGCAAGAGAATTCCTGCTTAAGTGAACTTTTTTTATTTGTTCCAGCCTCTTCGAAAGATATTTTGGGTCTTCCAATTCCATGAGCAGATGGAACTGTCATTGTTCTAAATTAATTCTTAGTAACGGGAAAGTTAACATTCATTTCTATCCAATCAGAATACTTCAGTAGAAATCTATCTTTTTTTTCTCGCATACAACTTCCTACGTTTGAGAAAATCACTTTTCAAAAAATACATTGCTTTTTAATATCATTTAAAATGTTCTCCTAATATCCCCCTAACCCTAATTTATTTAGTACATGATCACTTATTGCCACTATCGAACACTTTTCTACCATATTAAATCAAACAATTCTCTGCACATGATGGTAAGCCTCAGCTGCTGGCCGCCTCCTGTAATGAGAAAGCTAATTAAAAAAGCACATTAATTTTCACACATGTTATTGTGTGAAATTTAAAGTCCATAATTCACTCTATATTATAACTAAAATGTGTACTACTGTTCAGAACTGTTTCTTTGTAGCTCAATTTAAAGTAAGATATTGTGTAAAATTTGTAGTGTTTGGAAGGTATGATTCCATGTGTATTTAACATAATATCTGGTTATATAGAAAAACATTAAATATATCAATAAAAATTACAAACCTTGAGATGAAGTTTCCATATAGAATAAGAAGAAAAGCTTACTGAACTTGAACACACAACACAACTGGGATGTAGATCAAATGAGCTCGTAACTTCGGCCATATTCTACCATGAAGCGATGTTTTTGATAAACAGGCGAATAAACCTTTGTCTAATTCCTTAAAATAATCCACCAAATAAAACATAAAACTTCTGATGTTTATATTGTCTTCATAAATATTAGAATTATATCCACCCTCCTTTGCAGATAAGTTAAGAACGGTCATATAACAATTATATTAGAGTGAAAAAATAAATAAATTGATGAGGGTGAGTGAAAATAGTTTTTTCCGGCTAGATTTTGTTTCTGGCCCACTGTGCAGTGTGGCAATGTTTATTAGTTGAAACTACAGGAGGCCATGACACCAATCAGTGATAAAATGGTGGCAAGTACGATTTGTATTGTTTTATATTGTTTCAAATAAAGTTCAGTTCATTTAAAATGCAGTGATTTGTTTCATATAATGTATGTTAACACTACATTTTGGATATTTTTGTATATACATTGTACGTAGTATACACAAGGGCAGTGGATTTACTTCCCACACGTGGTTTGTAATATGTAATATTACAGTAAAGTTTATTTTATTACAGTATAGTTATTTAGGTTGGCAACCCTGAAATATAGGAAGTTGAACTTTCAATCATTGGTTGCCATTGCTGTAAGTACACCAAAATGCACTATCGTGCAAAAACATTTTTTAATACAGTTTTTTTTTCAAATCTTCATTGATCCTATCACTAGATACATACATGTAATTTCAATGTTATAATTGAATCGGTTATTTGGAAAAGGCCATATATCCATATTTCTTATCAGCATCAAGGATTAGACCTGCTGTTCTGTTTTGATCTCATGTTAGAATTGGTCTATCCATCTTTTACTGGGTCTTCCAACATTTCTTCATCCTAGTGGTTTGTAATGAAGAATCTGTTTTGGAATCCATATTTCTTAATTTCACTTTATTACAGAAATGAGTTCTCTGAATATAGGTGCACATGTACTGTGAAAGAACCTTTTCTCCATGCCTCCTATACACATTAAAATGGTGAGGATACCTGCTTGTTTGTTTTGAAAGGGTCATATCTCTGGTTATATGGCTTTTTCCAACTACCTATGTAAATTTGTCCTAGCTATTTCCTGTGCCTACTCATTGTTGTCTCCGTTGACGGTTATTGTTATGTTCTGATGTGAATGTTGAAAATGAGTGATTCAGATGATAGTTTGGTTATTACTTCAAAAAAATAAAAGGAAGAAAGACCAAAGTCATACCCATACTATTGTCAGTTTTTTATTAGCAGTATTTGCAAGTGGGAAATTTAATAAAATGTTTCATTATTTACTGGTGAGCAGGCATTCATTTCTCCCTTGCGATAGAGACATTGGTGTTGCAAAAAGACTTATTAGAAGGTATGACAGAATTTATACCCCAACAGAATATTATGAATTAATCAGTTCATCCAGCTCAAAATTTAAGAAAATAAACATAATAAATTAAGGTATTTGGACTATAAAGACTGGTGGCCAAATCATTATAAAAGGAATACTTTTTCAATTGGGTGCACATCTTAGAGTAGTGGTTAAGACAATGCGCTACAAACCAGAAGGTCGAGGGTTCGAAACCTGGTGGGGCCAGGATTTTTAAACTGACCCAAAACATTCTGGTGGCACCATTGCCCTGGGGTTGACTCAGCCTCTAATGGAAATGAGTACCAATACTTGATCTGGGGGTAAAGGCAGCCATCATGCAGGGCTGACAAGCCGACTGACATCAAGTGCCGATTACCTAGAAGAAGTGGGAGCCTTAACCTCCCGCTACTCCAAAGGTCTCCTATGGCCTATAGTGGGATCACTTTACCTTTTACTTTTTCAGTTAGCTTACAGGAAAATGTACCGAAAGAACAGAAAGTCCAGTTCCAAGTTCAATTTGAATGCAGTGCAACCAAACCTGGTATTGTCATTGACCACACTTCAATCGATGATCTTGTGAAAGATGAGTTCTCATTAAGCAGATCTGCTTGTAATGCTCTGCCACTGCCACATACACATGCTTACAATGGCAACATTCCAATAAACATAAAAAAATGAATTATATTAAAAGTTGTGGTAATATATACCCAAGGAGAAAAAATACCTCTACAATGAGTTGTGTCAATGGCCTACAACAAAAAAGTGTTCCAGTGGAAGAGGTTTTAAAAAAAATTATAGATTGCTTCTGTTCTCAATATAAGACTTTTTGTGCATTATTAGACACTCCTCTTATCAATTTCAATACCATTAAGGCAAAATAATCTTATTTATTAACTTAATAATTGGTTCATATCTACATATAATTGGAAAAGGCCATAAGTTCACCTAATAAATATGGTTTTTTCTCTTATTATAAACCATTATTTTTCTTAGTAACATTATATTAAGATTCATGCTAATTAGGATTTAGTAAATCTGGAAGAAAATAATAATTTTTCCTTAACAGTTTTGTATTATTCAGTTTTCATTATCTACTGTAAAATCTAGAAATATGGATATATGGCCTTTTCCAAACAACCAATTCAATTATATATATATATATATATATATATATATATATATATACACACAAAGGAAAAATACATGTTTGTGCTGGAATGTCTGAGTGGTGAAGTTGGAATCAGTCTTATGTATAGAGTTAGAGGTCTCGGGTTCAAATCCTGGTTCAGCATTTATCTTTCTTTTCATGTCTTATATATATATATATATATATATATATACACACACACATACACATCATATTATACATATGCTTATTAAAGGTCAAGCACCTATAATATTTGCTTTTTTTTTTTTTTTTTTTTCACAACCAACCTTGGCTTATAACAATCAATTGAGAAAAGTAAGATTGAGTTTGTTAACTAATAAAATTGGACTATTAGTTAAACTGAAGCAAAAATTTAAAAATCAGTCTTCTAGCTATAATTCTCTTACTTCTTTTTCACAACAAAACCCAGTATATACTGTTGAAATAAAATTAGAAAGATATTGTGTGTAAACCACCAAAATTGGACCATAGATTAGACTTATAGAGAAATTTGCTTAGTTTACAGATCTTGTATGATGGACCTTTTTATAACTACTGTGGTTACTTTGTATTTGGTTAGATAACATATTTTTAACATAGATAATTAAAACTCCACAGAGGATTAATTTTAGGTTGAGGAATGAAATACACATAGTTTTGTAATTGGCACCAATCTGAATTTAGTTAAGATTGGGGATGAAACATGTTCACAAGAGAGGATCATATTTTATGAGGTGAGGTGTAAAGTCTCCAATTCATGTTTGTTTCCTATTGAAAATCGTTTATAAATTTATTTAATATTTAAAGGAAGTGACACTATGAGGTATATTAATTAATGGGAGTTGGAATATTTAAAGGAAAGTCAGATATAATAAGAACAGTTAAGTTTCATAGACTGCAATGGTCAGGACATGTGGCACAAATTGGGAACGAAAGGTGTGCATGGAAGCTTCTGGTAGGAAAACCAGAGGAAAATGCCCAGTTGGTAGACCAAGAATTAGGTGGGAGAATAACATTAACTATGATTTGAGGGAAGTATATTATAGAGGGAATGATTGGAAAACATTAGCTCAGGATAGGGATGTATGGAGAGCTTATGTCCGTGCGGCCAGAACCTATGGGTTTGATAGTCCCAGTGAGTTAGTTAATATTTAAAGGAAGTAACACTATGAGGTTTATTTTAATTAATAGCAGTTGGAATATTTAAAGGAACTGACACTGTGAGGTTTATTTTAATTAATAGCAGTTGGAATATTTAAAGGAAGTAAAATTAATAGGAGTTGAAACATTTAAAGGAAGTAAAATTAATAGGAGTTGGAATATTTAAAGGAAGTAAAATTAATAGGAGTTAAAATATTAAAAGGAAGTGACACTATGAGGTTTATTTTAATTAATAGGAGTTGGAATATTTAAAGGAAGTAAAATTAATAGGAGTTAAAACATTTAAAGGAAGTGGCACTATGAGTTTTATTTTAATAGGAATTGGAATATTTAAAGGAAGTGACACTATGAGGTTTATTTTAATTAATAGGAATTGAGATATTTAAAGGAAATGACACTGAGGTTTATTTTAATTAATAGGAGTTGGAATATTTAAAGGAAGTAAAATTAATAGGAGTTGGAATATTTAAAAGAAGTAAAATTAATAGGAGTTAAAGCATTTAAAGGAAGTGTCACAATGAGGTTTATTTTAATTAATAGGAATTGAGATATTTAAAGGAAATGACACTATGAGATTTATTTTAATTAATAGGAGTTGAAATATTTAAAGGAAGTAAAATTAATAGGAGTCAAACATTTACAGGAAGTGACACAATGAGGTTTATTTTAATTAATAGGAGTTGAAATATTTAAAGGAAGTAAAATTAATAGGAGATAAACATTTAAAGGAAGTGACACAATGAGGTTTATTTTAATTAATAGCAGTTGGAATATTTATAGGAAATGATACTATGTGGTTTATTTTAATTAATAGGAATTGGAATATCTAAAGGAAGTGACACTATGAGGTTTATTTTGATTAATAGGTGTTGGAATATTTAAAGGAAAAGTCAGTGAGGTTTATTTTAATTAACCACTCTAGTGGCTATGATGTGAGGGTGCGTCATGCCTGATCCCTCCTGTAGTGGCTATGACGAGCGGGCACGTCACGCCTTAAGTTTAACACTGTGGCTATGACGTCTATGCTCATCATGCTTGTTGTAAGTGTGTAAAAATTCAAGACCCTACCATCCCCATGGAATTTTTTAGCTATTTATTATGCAAGAAATTTGTGATCATATAAGTGATGAAACGAATCGCTATGCTGAGTAGTTCCTAAAAAAAACACATTTAATGAAAGGTAGATCAAGAGCTCATAAATGGAACGAAACGAATAATGGCAAAATAATTAATTAGCTGGCATTTTTGTTATTACAAGGGTTACACCAACAGTCTGAAAATAAAAGTTATTTTTCAAGCAGGAAAATTTTGGAAAGCCCAACATTCTTGGAACTTTTTTCAGAAAGGAGATTCCACCTTCTGATTAAATTTTACATTTTGTAAATAATGAGGAGTATGATGAGGCAATGTGTGGATCTAAGAGACTGTACAAACTCAAACACCTTAACGATAGATTTAGAAGTGTTTACACTCTGGATTATATTTCGATAGACGAGTTGTTGATGATGTGGAAGGGAATACTAGCTGAAAAGTGTTCATTCCTTCTAAACATTCCCGATTTGGCATTAAATCGTTTGAATTATGTGAGACAAAATCGGGCTACGTTGGAACTTACATATTTAGGGAAGGATACAATATTCGACCAGTCGTTAAAAAATGAGGCTGATGGGTCTAAAGTTGTGTTGCAACTAATGAACCCTCTCATGTGATATATGGTTACCATGGACAACTGGTTTATAAGTCCTGATTTATTTGAAAAATTGTGTCAACAAGGAACTGACGCAATTGGAACTTTATGCCAAAACAGAAAAAGTGTAAATATTGAAATAAGGGAAGCCGAGTTAAAGAAGGAAGAACATGTATCGGCCTAACTAACTAACTCACTGGCACTATCGAACCCATATGTTCATGGCTGCATGAACATAAGCTCTCCATACATCCCTATCCTGAGCCAATGTTTTCCAATCATCTCCTGTACAATTGATTTTCATCAAATCATAGTTTTTATTCTCCCACCTCATTCGTGATCTACAACTGGGCGTTTTCCCTCTAGTTTTCCTACAAGAAGCTTCCATGCACATTTTTCAGTCCCAATTCGTGCCACATGTCCTGCCCATCTCAGTCTGCGAGACTTAACTGTTCTCATTATACCTGGCTGGCTGCATATAAAGACCATGTAATTCACTGTTATGCAACTTCTCACATGTATCGGCCTACAAGGATAAATTGATGGTGATGAAGTGGAAGGATGAGAAGGATATTTGCCTTGTAAGTACAAATCATGATGAGAAGATGGTATCTACCAAGGTTCAAGGCCAGGTCGTCACAAAGCCTGAAGTTGGACACAACTACAATTCGAAAATGGGAGTTGTAGATCTTAGCAACACTCATCTTGTGAGTTATCGTAGCACAAGAAAGAGGATGAAGAAATATTACCAGAACCAATTTAGGCATTTCATAGACATATGCCGCCTGAATTCATATTTGCTCTATGTCAAATCAAGGGGCAATATGAGACGTATGGAATTTCAATTTAAATTGATCGAGAACATGATTCTGAAGTATCATAAATCTGAAAACAAGCCCTCTGGTAGACCTGCAAAATTAGCACCACCAACCAGGACAAGTGCTGCCTGTCATTTATCCCACCATCAACATCCAAACAGGAACCCAGGCATCGCTGTCCTGTGCTATAAGAAAGGTGAACAGCATCAAACAATATTCGCTGTGATGACTGCAATGTGGCATTATGTGCAGTGTCCTGTTTCAAGCGGTATCACACTGTCATGGATTACTAAGGGCGAAATGGGATGAAGTTGATATTCAACAAAATAAATCCAAGAAATTGTGAGTATAACTGCGAGCAAGTAGTATATAATTACATTTTCAGGTATAGGGACACTTCTAGCATTGTTTGTTACGATCTTATCATTTACTTTGTTACAACCCCTCCTCCCTCTTGCAAGTATACTGTTGTTGTATGAGTGAAGGTAAAAAAAAAGAGTTCTAACTGGACTTGTGTGAGGGTCAGAAAAAATGTACAAAAGTCAACTACATAGTTTACACTGCAGTTTGGCGGGCTAAATTTGACAGTTTCTTGGAATTTATGACACCCAGCTGGATATTGAAAGACTGGGGATAAAGTGCATTCTTACAGGTTCAGTGTCGTGCATGCTAAAGCTAAGCAGTGGCATGCTTACATGTTTGTACAATTTATTTTTGTCTGTTGGTTAATATTTTTATTTTATATTTTATATCAATTATATTTTCTTCTATCATTATTGCATATAGAGACACTACAATATTCACATAATTAAAAAAAAAAATTATTTGAAGTATTTAAATAACATATTAACAGTAATATTAGCATTAGAAAATAAAGTTGTAATTCTTCAAAGGAATACAAAAATTAAATTTCCCACTGAGGGTAACCACTACCTGGTTTAAATGTCCCATTGAGGGAGGCGTGCTGTAAATGTGTAGCTACCACTTAACTGGTTAATAGTAGTTGGAATATTTAAAGGAAGTGACACTATGAGGTCTATTTTAATTAATAGGGGTTGGAATATTTAAAGGAAGTGACACTATGAGGTTTATTTTAATTAATAGGAGTTGGAATATATAAAGGATGTAAAATTAATAGGAGTTGGAATATTTAAAAGAAGTAAAATTAATAGGAGTTAAAACATTTAAAGGAAGTGACACAATGAGGTATATTTTAATTAATAGGAGTTGGAATGTTTAAAGGAAGTAAAATTAATAGGGGTTGGGATATTTAAAAGAAGTAAAATTAAGAGGAGTTAGAACATTTAATGGAAGTGACACAATGAGGTTTATTTTAATTAATAGGAGTTGGAATATTTAAAGGAAATGACACTATGAGGTATATTCTAATTAATAGGAGTTGGAATATTTAAAAGAAATGACACTATGAGGTTTATTTTAATTAATAGGAATTTTAATGTTTAAAAGAAGTTACACTATGAGGTTTATTTTAATTAATAGGAGTTGGAATATTTAAAGGAAATGACACTATGAGGTTTTAATAGAAATTGGAATATTTAAAAGAAGTGACACTATGAGGTTTATTTTAATTATTAGGAGTTGGAATATTTAAAGGAAATTACACTATGAGGTTTATTTTAATTATTAGGAGTTGGAATATTTAAAGGAAATGACACTATGAGGTTTATTTTAATTAATAGACATTGGAATATTTAAAGGAAGTGACACTGTGAGGTTTATTTTAATTAATAGGGGTTGGAATATTTAAAGGAAGTGACACCATGAGGTTTATTTTAATAAATAGGAGTTGGAATATTCACCTCATATTTGTAGATTTTTTAAGACCAAGGTTTTGATACATTACATATCATTATCATTATGTCCACCGCTGTATTCTCAAGATAGTGTGCCGCCTTGTCACGCAGCGGGCCCAAGTTCAATTACTGGTCGGGACAGACTCCTGGGTGAGGATTTTTTTGGGGTTTTTCCTCACCTATAAGACAAATGTCAGGAATCTTAGGGCCAAATGGTCCCCAAAAATCAACTGGCCATCATCATCATCATCATCCTTCACTGTGTGGAAAACAATGGGAAGCTACCACATCTATAATTCCCTAGTAAAGCTGCAAAACATAGCATAAAATAAAATGATTGCAGTGAAAGTCCTGCCCTCGGGCAGAATTACTATGGATTGATGGATCATTATGTTAGAAAGAATTGATAATAGTATTTAATATATCATAACCTTAGTCTTCAATAAATCTACAAATATGAGGTGAATCGTGAATATTCTAACTCCTATTAATTAATTGTTTATAAATTCTGCACATGGATATGGAAAACAACTTGGACATCCATAGCAGAAACCAGAAGTATAATTATTTAATTATGTGATTTTTAATGTTACTTCATTGATAATCATAATGTTATAAATCAAGGACTTTTTTTATGTGTAGTGGAGAAGTGAATGAATATTTGTGCAGTATGATTTATAACTTGACCTTCTTAAACATTTGAATTGAAGCCAGGCTCATGCCAGAGAGATAAGAAACACAAGCTGCATCATTCTTTCAAACGCTGTCATCATAGAAACTCGATCAGTACATTTTTCTCTAAGGTATCTATAACTTATTACAAAAAAGTCTTTACTTAGATATTTATATTTTAAAGTTTACGAGGTGGAAGTAATATACCATATTGGCCTGAAGATGCTGCACTTTTTTTTTTCCAAATTTCAACTGCAAAAAGTCTGTTTTCAGTTTATATTTCTATATTGGCTTTTTATGTAGCTTTTTTAATAAAAATTATACTGCTTTCAAACAACATATATTACTTCATAAATTAATTTTGGGAAATAACATTATGAGGTTTTTAATTAATAAAAATTAATGAGTTGTATCACACCTCATACTTCGTGTTCTTCAAGCACAGAAACTGCAGTTTTCAAGACAAATCCCTCCGATCTTCAACCAAATTTTGGATGAAGATGTAGACCAAAATTCGACAGTCGTAATGATGGCTGAAGATGGGAAGGATTCCTCTTGAAAGCTGCAGTTTCTGTGCTAGAAGAATATGAAGTTTGAGGTGAGTTACAACTTATGTAATTAATTTTTATTAATACATCTTGCATTTTTTAAATCGAATCTGACAGCATTTATCATGAAACAATGCAAATTTTTACTGACATTATGGCATTGACATTGTGTATTCGTGTTTATTGTTTTGACAGTTTCTAATTCAGTTCCATTTCATAAAGATATGTACTTAGGTGTAAGTACAAAAAATACATTTTTATGGTAATTTTTTTCCCAATTTTAAATTATAAGGGTGAAGCTTATACCATGGGACAGCTCATTTTCAGGCCAATATGGTATATGTGTAGTATTTAAGGAATAATTATTTTTATTAATCTCAGTATTTTTCTTTATCTCAGAAAATAAAAATTTATAAGTACAGTGTAAGTCTATGGATTAGAAGATATTAACAACAAGAGTTCTTAAAATTATAAATTTCTTGTGGTAAATATAATAAAAAAATCTTATAAATTGTGAGTCTCAAATCTATGATTTTCTCAGACTTGGTTTATTTGTACAGAAATTTATTGGTGCATAACTTCATATTGAAGGTGAGTATTGGTCTGATTTTCACACAGTACATAGGGGACATGCAATGAAACAACTTTTTTCACTTGATATTTTTTTATCCTATGGTCTGTTTTAGCACAAATTAAATTAAAGAAATAGAATGAAATAAACATTTTTTATTAATGAGAGACGGCTCCTGTTGCAAGTTGTTAGACTCATCTCTCACTGTTGGCATCTCAAAATAGAGTCTCGGTCACTCCATGTGGGTTTTGTGGTGGACAAAATGGTGCTTGGGCAGGTTATTCTCGGTGGGTTTTGTGGTGGACGGAATGGAGCTTGGGCAGACTTTAATGGATCTCTTCAGCCACAAATTTCATTCCATCATTTCTCCATACTCATCTCATCCATTTCATTTAATTTCATTCATCCATTCCTGTGATGGTGCATCAGGCATTGGCAGCCAGCATCTTTGTTGTTCATAGACCTCTACAAATATAGAGGGTTACTCTCATCTCTCAACCTGATCCTGAATTCAACACGAGTTGAAAATATTATTATTATTATTATTATTAGGGAATGAGAATTGGCAGTGTAGCAAGAGAAAAAATTATGTAGGCCTATTTTGTTGAAAAATACTAAAATTAAAATTTATTACATTTCATTTTTTCTATATACTGTGTGAAAACCAGACCAATATTCACCGTTATTATAAAGGAAATCTGCACGCTTACATTACTTCCAACCTTTATTTTATATATTTTATTTTTACATTTATAAAGATAAATGATTTTGGTTTACAATGCTCTCTTTATATTGATTGGAAATCTTTAAGTTTGAACATGGTTAAACATACAGTTCCTAATGTTACATGATTCAAAGAGATTGAAGTGGTAATGTACACCACACCTAATATTTTGCTCTCTCACCTGGGACATGTTTCAGACCATATTTCCAACCATTTTCAAACAAAAAATGACTACTGAGTTGCCCATTGGAAGTCTTGTATAGTCTATCCCTCTGGTAGTGGGCATACAGACGTTACAACCAAATTCTTTTCATCAGGAACTTCAAAATTAATGATTTTGTCTTTTGAGGTACCCGGGAAAAAAGTATTTAATTATGAGGTTTGGCTGCTCAATGCCAGAAGGAGAAAATATACAAGACTTCCAATGATTAACCTAGAAGTTGCTAAAAATTGGGGACATTTCTTTCAAAACATGTTCTAGGTGGTAGAGGAAAATATGAGATGAGGTGTATATTTCTGATTCATTCTCCAAGTTACCTCATAATGTTACTTCCTATCAGTTTTGATATTAAAATTACATTGATTACATTATAATATTGCAAAATTTTCTGTAGTTGACACAGTTCTTAAGATCCCATGACACAAATTTGGGGAACCACTGACTTAGTTATAAAATCAATGTTTAAAAAATAAATTTATATCACCAGTGAGTCTATTGTGTAAATAATTCATCCAAAGGGAAGGGTTTGGCATGAAATTAACTTTTTTTTCCTACTTGTTGTAATAATTTAGTATTCCACATATGTGGAAAATATTTACTAATACAGAGGTACAATAAATGGAAAATTAACAAAAATATAATGTAGGACTCTACATTTTTGGTAAGTATAAAACTTTGAGTTTTACAAAAATGTGTATAACAGCCATTTATAAATACAAAATATATTTTTTCCCCCATCCAGTTGTGTAGGTAAATAGGTAGCTTATAATTTTCTCTTTTTTTTTCTCAGAATTTTAATAACTGATTTCAAAATTAGGACATAATTGGTAAACTTTTTTAAAACCCTCCACCTACTCCTTCTCCTCCACTTATTTCTAATCTATACTTCTTCTTTCAACGTCCTTCATAATTTGTACATTACATCTATATCTCTTTCTCCCTTTATATTGTATATTCTAGTGCCTGTCTTGTAACTAACTAACTCACTGGCACTATCAAACCTGTAGGTTCATGGCTGCACGGACATAAGCTCTCCGTACATCCCTATCGTGAGCCAATGTTTTCCAATCATCCCTTGTATAATCTACTTCCCTTAAATCATAGTTAATGTTATTCTCCCACCTCATTCTTGGTCTACCAACTGGGCATTTTCCTCTCTGGTTTTCATACAAGAAGCTCCATGCATGTCTTTCATTCCCCATTTGTGCCACATGTCCTGCCCATCGCAGTCTACAAGACTTAACTGTTGTAATTATATCTGGCTTCCTATAAAGACCATGTAATTCACTGTTATTCAGTCCTCTCCATTCACCTGTCTGTTCATCTCTCTTTGATCCAAAATTTTTCGTAAGAACTTTATTCTCAAATACTCGTAATCTCCTTTCCTCCCTTAAAGTAAGAGTCCATGTTTCACAACCATATAATATAACTGGTACAATAATAGTTTTATATATTTTCAGTTAATGTTTTTTGAAAGGAGCTGGGAAGTCAAGAGTCTCTGTAATGCATAATAACACGCATTTCCAGAATTGAGCCTATGTTTAATTTCTTTGTGCATCTCATTCTTGTTTGTGATTATTGTTCCTAGGTATTTGAATTCAGCCACTTCCTCAAAATTTCCCTCATTTGTCATTAGCTGTCCATTTCCATTATGTAACGTATTTTTATGTGTGGCCATATATTCAATTTTATTGATATTTACTTCCAGTCCCTGTCTTGTAACCTCCTAGTATTCATCCTTATTACTTGGCCATACCATCTTATTCTGTCTTCTATTTCATTCTGTACTCTAACCAGATTCAAGGTTTCTCTTATTTCTGTGTTCCAAATGATGACTTCCTAGTTTTTCCTAATATTATTTGTTAAACATTCCATATCCACTCTCTGGATTCTATTTAAATCTTTCTTTTTTTTATTTTTCATGTTTCACCCTATAAAATTAATAATAGTTTAAAATAAGTTTTTTAATAGTTAAATGGTTTACCCTGGTTTCATAACAAACTTTTAATCAAATTATTTAAATTATATCATCTGGTGCAGCTTATTTCTGTTTGGATATTTGTTTCTTTCTGAATTTCACTTTCTGAATATTTAATTCTTCAACTTCTTTAAGGTAATGTCCTCTAAATGTAATTTTTCATTCTTCTATTTTTTTCTTGTTAATTTCATGAGTATACTGTCTTTTCTTTATTGGTTTTATCTCAAATTTTTTTTTTTTAAGTATCACTCCATTTTGTTTATCTATTTTCAATGTATGCTTCTTTTGTATCCCAAATCTTTAATTGCTATGAATTTCTACACAGGAAAAGAGAAAAATATCTTTGCAAAACATAAAACAAGTTTTAGTTTATTTTTAAATTAACAAACTTCATCAGCAAGATAAGCACCACATACTGAATAACATAAATTATTTATGTTTTTAGATTGTTTTCTTATATTAAGGGGAGTCCATTGTGAAAAGAAGTATAAAATAACTTGTAATCAAAAATCATATCTCTGTTTTTAATAATTTGACATTATTTTTTTTTTGTTACTTAAGAGTGTTTTTCACCTTAAACATATATCACACTTTCAGAACAAAAGGGTCACAAGTGTAAAAATGTCATAAATTGAGTTAAGACTACTATTTGTTGGAAAAAATGATTACAAATTTATTTCTTTATGGCCACACGTCATGTGCAAGAAAATGGAGACAGGATAAAACTGTATCCATATCAAAAATTGAATTTACTATACCTTTTTTAAAAGTATAGCCGTAGCTGAGTGGTTAAGGCAAGAAGTCATGGTGTAGAGCTAAGGGACTTACACTGATTTGAGTCCCCATGGGGGGAGACATTTTTTCATGGAATTTCGGCTCGTTTGGGACCAGTGCCCACCCAGCATCCTGAGACATTTGAATAGCTACAATAAATGGCGACTCCAGATTGAGAAGACCAGCTATAATGACTGGGGGACCTGACATGCTGACCACATGTCATCCCTACACTGGCTAGATGATCATCTACCTATGTGATTAACACATGTGGACATGAGGCCAGCAGCCGGCTGGTAGGTCAAGTGCTTGGAGTTTTTTTTTTTTAACTTTAATTGTGAATAACTTGGAACTAAAATTTTTACACTTGTGGCCATCTCTTTCCCAAGGTGGAATATATATATCTTAATATATAAAAATTTCGCATCACGTTGTTTGTCCGCGATGGAATCCTAAACTACTGAACCGATTTTAATAAAATTTTGCACACTGTGTGCAGTTTGATCCAACTTGAGATTTAGGGTAGTTTATAACTAAATTTATAGTCACATTATTTTTTATTGCAAATTATTTGTTTATTATTTAACAAAGAGTAATAATTATCTGTGAGTTCCATACGATTCTAACAGATGGCGGTGTAATTATCTGTGAGTTCCATACAATTCTAACAGATGGCAGTGTAAGGTAATTTGGTAAGGTAATTGGTTTATTATTTAACAAAGAGAGATCCAAATGGCTGTGCTTTTTGTTGCAACTGCAAATTTCAATTGAATTACAAATATTGATTGTTTCATAATTTAAGCGTATTCAGTGTTTATTTTATTTTCAATATGATTAATTTTGTGTGTAAATATTAGTTTTAAGTAATCTGGCTGAAAGACAGCAACTTAATTTAAATTTTTAATTAATTGATTATTAAATTTTTAACGTATACCTTAGCCACAGCAACGCGTGGCCGGGACTTCTAGTATATATATATATATATATATATATGAGTCGCTCAATATCAGGCCAGAGATATACATACATATATATATGCTATATTTGACCTCTTGTTTTTAGAAATGTTTGAAAGTTCTTGTATGTCTTCTAAGGGTAAAAAGAGAATTTTTTTGTTGGTGTTGATTCTGGTTATTTTGAAATGTATTTGCCCCCAAGGCAAAAGATCGCTGGACGTCCAAAAATGCGCTGGATGGAAAATTCCTCTTTGAGACCGTAACAGGCCACACGGCAAATATTGCTTGTATTGACATATATAAAATTTTGTTTCTCTTATTACATATATCGTATAATATCAAGGTTAGTCTCATTTAGAAAGTTAAATATCATGCTTCTAATTATATTATTTAGAGTCTGTTTATCTTACCTCAATATTAATGTTGATTTGTTGTTGAACATGTTTCGATTGGATATCAATCATCTTCAGCATCTTGCCCAGACTGATTGGATTTATGTTGTAAACCCTGGATGTTGATGTCAGCTCCCTCCTGTGGTAGGCCAAAGAACCTCCAAACATAGTCACGTTCCGTTGGTATTTCGAAATTCATAACTCTGTTTTTGTTCTTCTGAATAAAGATTTTTTCCCAAATAGTCAGCTCTTTTGTATTTTCTAACTGTTTTAACAATTTAGTGTCCGAATTTATATTATATTTTTCAGACCAGACATGAGGAGTAACTGCAGATTTTTCTATTTCCCCATTTTTAATATATCTCTTATGTGTTCTTTGGTTCTAATTTGTATGTTTCTTTTTGTTTTTCCTATATATATCTTTTCACAACCCGTACATTCAATTTGATATATTCCTGATTTTTTATTTTCATCAGTTTTTTCATTTTTGTTGGTTTTTATTAGTTTATTTAAACTGTTGTTATTTTTCGGTGCTAATTTAATATTAAACTTCTCAAATATCTTTTGGAATTTAATGTGTGCCCAAGGGTGATATGTGAATTTCCTGTATTTTATCATAGATGGTTTTTCTTTTTCAAGAGAAAAGTATAAGAAACAAAAAATGATCAACAAAAGTACTCTTTCTAGCAAAAATATTGTCCTCTATAAACATAAGCATGAAATAATAATAATAATATTTTAGAGAAATAACAAAAATTGTAAATACAGAAAAACTCAATAATTTAACGAAAAATCTTTTTCAAGAGAAAAGTATAAGAAACAAAAAATGATCAACAAAAGTACTCTTTCTAGCAAAAATATTGTCCTCTATAAACATAAGCATGAAATAATAATAATATTTTAGAGAAATAACAAAAATTGTAAATACAGAAAAACTCAATAATTTAACGAAAAATTAAGAACTGAGTATTAGAAATTGGTTTCAATCAAATGCATACTTAGCCTCTTTGGGCTTAATTATTATAGCCCTGTTAATCAGTAAAATATATAATTTTAATGTAACTGAATTCTACGTAATGTAACTAATATTAAAGCCAATATAGAACATTTCGAGGACAGTCAGTCATAAGAGAGAGATAATTACTTCAACCATTTTCAACATCACAATGGCTTTTGAGACTTTGTATTGGTTTTCAAAAGGTGGGCAAGGTAATAAAATAGAAACAAGAAACTTATGCCATGTCTGGAGTTACTCAGGAACTACTTTTTAAAACATATAATTCCATGACAAATTGAAATTTTTTCACAGAATTAGGGATATCATGAAAATAGACATTTTTACCTTATATTCATTTTCCATGTTTATGTTTTAACAGTACTTTATACCACAGTTATTAAATAAATCTTAATTTTCATAATATAATAAAATTTTTATCCCTCTAGTCCATCTGAGCCATAAAATATAACATGAAAATCAGTACAGAGAAAACAAAAGTAACGGCTTTTCAACAAAAATACCCTGTATATAGCAACATTTGTATAGATTCAAAAATACTGGCAAGAGTAAATTCATTTACCTACCTTGGATATACATTAACATATTTGGATGAAGTAGACATAGCAAATAAAATTATTAATTTTAATAAAACCATAGGAATAATAAATTCAATAATGGAACTTTCACTAGTCCAGAGAGATATCAAAATACGGTTATACAAAACCTTAGCAAGACCTACACCTTGCTACAGCAGTGAGGCATGGACTTTGAGGAAAGGAGAAGAGAGCAGGATAACTCCTAGAGAAATGAGATTCATGAGATATATAGCAGGATATACCAAATGGGATAACAAATGCAATGATATCTTGAAGGAACTACCAGTATGTTTAGAACTGATCATTGAATACATATATAGATACCAACTGGATGAATCATTTGAGACGAATGAATTCAGATAGAGTTCCCAAGGCCATGCTTCGTTATTGTGCAACAGGGAAGAGATCTCCGGGCCGTCCAAGGAAACGCTGGATACAAAAATTCATCAGTGAGATCGTAACAGGCCTGTAGGCCTAAGACTTGGTTGGATGAAGAAGAAGAAGATAATAGCATTTTTATATTATCAGTGTATTCTCCATATAACTCTGTAAGTATGCAAAATTTCATAGTGGGGAAAGTAATAAATCAGAGAGTAAAAATATTAAATATGCATGTGTGTCATAACGCAGAGTTCTGTTCTGCTAATCTTAATTCTGGTTCTGTTTACTACTGAAACTTGGCCCCTCATTAATCCATTCTAAAAGACAAACTTGTCAACTGCTGCTCTTGTCTTCTCACCTCCTCACCAAAAAATGTATCATATTTAAACCAGGCCCAAGGCAGAACAATTTTTTTTTTAATTCAATGCCACCACCTTTTGTCATTTCAACATTTCTGGTATTCTCTCCTAGCATTGGCACATTATAAACCAATTCTGAGGTTGGGGCACCTGGAAGATGGGATTATGCAGCTCCAATGATGTAATGGGTATTGATGATGGCAACGATGTGCTAGGAGAGGCCTTAATCGTAAACTTAATCTAATGAGGTCAATGTAATAATGATGTTCAGGGACCATTTGGGCCTTAAAGTTTCCTGACATTTGTGTTAAAGGTGAAGAAAAACCCTGAAAAAAACCTCACCCAGGAAACTTGTCCTGACTGGGGATTAAAACCATGCCGCTGCGTGAAAAAGGCAGCATGCTACCTCGAGACCAAAGCAGTGGACCAAATTCTCTTCTGTTTATTCTGAGATTTTCAATCTTTTGGGCAATAATAACACTACTCTGTAGTGTGGCATAGTTTCTGTTATTTATTTTTAGTTGATGTAATTATAAGGTACAAAATTATAGGATATAAGAACGGAGTTAGATTAAGCCACTTTATATTCAATATCCAATAAAAATAAAAATCCTGGATAAAATTTTATTTAAGAAAGAAAAATTAACACTTGAACCAGGACTTGAACCCTGGATCTCTGATTAAGACATCCAGGATTCAAGTCCCAGTTTGAGCATTAATTTTTCTTTCTTAAATGAACCTCGTTTCATATTTTGTCTTCTTTTTAAACCAGTTTTGGAATAATTATTCCATCTTCAGTATTTTCATGACCGTTGTTCTGTCATGGTGATGAACGGATAGTTTTGTGGAATTTTATGTTAATATTATTATGTTACAAAAATGTTTACATAGATCCTAAATTGACTATGGAATATAACATTTTGACACTGTGTGTACATGCACTCATACATTGCAGAGTGATCATGCAGTGATGTTCCTTCTCAACAGAATGCGCTCGACTGGATAAGTTAATTTGTTGCAAATTTATTTAAGTAAATCCCAATCTGAAATTTTGTAAGCATATAGTTGAAAATCTAGGGAATGCAATGATGTTTCTTATAGTTCAAAAAGAAGGTTGTGAACTTTTAAAAAAGACATTTTAAAAATATATTTTTGAGAAAAAATACAGATTAAATTATCTAACCCAAGGCCAGATATGCTAAAAGTACATTTCATAAGGTTTAATACGAGCCCAGTTTGAATAAATTACATTAATTACTAAAGGAGATATTAATTTTTATATGCAGATACTATCACATAAATTTTTGACTATAAATAATTTTTAAAGAATTAAGCTTTATGAAAATAAAATACATGTATATTTTATTTTTGTCCCTTCAATTAAATTTTAAAAAGTTTCACGGAAATTTAAAAAAAAATCAAGGTTATATTTCCTGTAATTTAGTCTGATTTTATATGGAATGAATGTGTAAACACACACACACACACACAAACAAATATGTATTTTTAGGTATCTTAAACCATTTTATCTGAATTTATAAATAATTTCTGAAAAATTACTCCTTTGGTACATTTTCTCAGGAACAACTTGATATAGTTTTTTGAATATTTTACTCAGTAGACCCCATATGACAAATTTCTCTAGCATTTTCATTAAAATTATTCTTCAAAAACTATAATTTAGCCAATCAAAGTAAAAATTCAGTCATACCCTATAGGACTGCTGGTAATCAAAATATTACAGGTACAACAATAAAACTGCAGGAAAGATTTTTGTGTATGATTACTTGTAGTTAAAATTTCATTTTCTTTTCTATTTTTTTTTAATATTAAATTTATAATGTCTTACCGAAAGACACATTTTATTTGAAGAGAAAAATAAATGCCTGACTCAGGATTTGAACCCAATGTCTCTGGTTCTGTACACTATTGCACTGACCACTAAGCTACCAGGCTTCTGATTCAAACGAATTTTAATTTTTATTATTAATTTAATACTTTTCACTGAAGGACAAATTATATTTGAAGAGAAAAATTATACACTCAGACCGGGGTTTGAACCCAGGACCTCGGGAATTAACAATGTATAAGAAAACAAATTGCATTTAGGTTGGAGTGCTCAGGTAGCTCAGAGGTAGAGCATTGACATAGAAAGCCAAAGGTCCTGGGTTCAAACCCTGGTCTGAGCATATCATTTTTTTTTTCAAATATAAATGAATTCTCTTATTTATATATGAATTCTTGTATGCCGAGGCTATGAACTTTTCATTCTACACACTCTCTGTGGCTTCTTTTAACAAGAAGACTTTATTGGAAATTAACCCACATTCAGATGTATATTTTTCTCTTCAAATAAAATTTAATTTTCTTATTTATTACAGAAGATGAGAAAATTGATTCTCAATGTGCAGTAGGTATGTAAAGGCCAAATTCAATTAAAAATCAATCCTGGTTTAAGATATCTAAAAAATACATGTGTATTTTTGAAGCTAAATGTTACCTTAATTAACAAAATTTTTAAATATTGTCTGTTAATTAGAATCAGAGATATATTATTTTGAATATTGGCAGTACACACTGAAAACTTAAAATAATAGTAATATTATAAAATTATACAACCTTGATGATTTACTATGAATGCAGATAAGGACACAAGAAATTTGAATTGATGCCAACATGTGTATTACATGAATATTTTTTTAAACAAATGACATTGAAATGAGACAGATTGCTGATTTGCATAAACACTCAAGTATTCTTAGTATACAAACAATAGATAGAGAAAAAATAATTGTAGTAAAGTCCACACAAAAAAAATATGGTCATGTAAACTTTTGTTATCAGTTATTTCCATTTATAAACTTGAAAATTGCATTTCTCTTGTATCCAATAGCTTACACAGACTTTATGTATTAATTATACATAAATAAACCCTCAACAATGTTCCATTCAATCAAATACACTAACTAACTAACTCACTAGCACTATCGAACCCATAGGTTATAGCCACATGGACATCAGCTCTCCATACATCCCTATTCTGAACTAATGTTTTCCAATCATTCCATGTATAATCTACTTCCCTCAAATCATAGTTAAAATTATTCTCCCACCTCATTCTTGGTCTACCAACTGGGCGTTTTCCCTCTGGTTTTCCTATAAGAAGCTTCCATGCACGTCTTTCATTCCCCATTTGTGCCAAGTGTCCTGCCCGTCGCAGTCTACGAGACTTAACTGTTCTTATTATATCTGGCTTCCTATAAAGACCTTGAAGTTCACTGTTATGTAAGTCTTCTCCATTCACCTGTCCATCCCTCTTTGGTCCAAAAATTTTCCTACGAACTTTATTCTCAAATACTTGTAATCTTCTTTCCTCCCTTAACACATTGGTGACCAACAGCTGTGCGTTCCACCCACCCCTGCTAGACCGGACATTTCTGTCAGTGGGGTGAACTTTTAAATTTTAAACCGCACTAGCACAGTGTGGTTTTTACATCAATATATTTACAGTCAATAACAATAATACATAAGTAATTCTTTATTAGTATTCTCACCAGACCTTCTAGTAGAAATTGGGGGTGTGATAGCATTTGAAACATTCCCCTTTATGTAAAGGCACAGTGCAAAAGGAGCATATGTAGCGAGTTTATTTTCTTGTGTTCACTGCAAATGCGGCAAGTTTTGGAGGGGTATTTTTTCTTTCCAGTCACAATTGGTGTTAATTTATGTTTCTTCATGTCTCAGCCTCCTTTGTGAGTCTCTTGACGTGGTTTCCTTTTCTCTATGTCTTTCTTCCTCTTACCTGTCATGTGTTCCTAATTTCACGACTGCCCAACAAGAGGCTGTTTCAAGCAAAAAAATTCTGTTTGACATTTTGTTGTTAGGGTTCTGAAATTTATAGACCCTGAAAGCATTAAAGAGTGCACAATTCAGAAGCCACAATACAAATTTCTTGCTCCATTTCACTGTTTTTCTAAGGATGTAGTAATATGATAGGTACTGGTCAGCCCTATCTACATCCTTCATATATTTGTTATATTCAAGTATTCAATAGGGCATTTTTACCATTCTTACGTCTCTTTTATCTTTCCATGTTTGAAGCAAAACTTTCCCCTTACCACAAAATACACTTTCTCCTGGTTTGAGTTTATTTTCTGCTTCCACAAATGATTTTTGAAGCCCCCCTGTTAATCCGTATTTTTCCACAAACTCTCGTCTTTCTTTCGAGCAAATTTCCAGCTATAGCCACACTATTATAATAATTATCCTGGTAGATGATGCCACAGATATAAATTCGGCTCCAGAACGCAAAATAGTGTTTCTTCTATTTTTTTCCCCTCTGCAACATATATTTACAGGTTACATATAGCCTATATCCGGTAATCGCCTAACTACCCACACTAAAATTCCATATTTCACCAGCCGTCTGCCTTGAAACTGTAAACTACTCTTTCTGTAAAGATTGAAATTTCATAAAAGAGAAGAGAGGGGTAAAGTAAGTAAAGTGATCCCACAACAGGCCCGGAGGCCCTTGGGGTAGTAGGAGGTTAAGGCTCCTACTTTTTCTAGACAATCGGCACTTTATGTCAGCCGTGCGTAACGGCCGCCTTTACCCCCAGAACAAGCATCTGGTACTCATTTCAGTTAGAGGCTGAGTCGACCCCAGGGCCATGGTGCCGCCAGAGGGTATGGGTCAGTTTAAAAATCCTGACCCTACGCTACGGCGTGCCTCCGAAGAGAGGGGTACATAAACAAATAAAATTTATTTCACAATGAGAAGAAACAAAATTGCATGCCTTCTTCAAAAGCGAAGAGGCAGGGAAACCATACAAAATGTAAAAATGGAAATCTCCGTGGCCGGTCATCTAGCGCTGGAAATTTAAACACGGAGATCTCCTTTGCCCGTCACCAATGTGTTAAAGTAAGAGTCCATGTTTCACATCCATATAATATAACTGGTAGAATAATAGTTTTATATATTTTCAGTTTAACATTTTTTTGAAAGGAGTTGGGACGTAAAGAGTCCGTGTAATGCATATTAGCATGCATTTCCAGAATTGAGCCTATATTTAATTTTTTTGTGCATCTCATTCCTATTTGTGATCATTGTTCCTAGGTATTTGAATTCAGCCACCTCAAAATTTCCCTCATTTGTCATTAGCCGTCCATTTCCATTATATAATGCATCTCTACATGTGACCATATATTTAGTTTTATTGATATTACTTCCAGTCCTAATTCCTTAGTGTTACTCAATAGTGTGTGCATAATGTTTTGAATTAATTATGAGAACTCTATTTTCTGCATTTTCATTAAAAGTTTGTTATGGAACCAGGATATATCATTGAATTATAAAAAAAGAATATTACATTTATAAGAAAAAAATATTACTATAAATATTACTGAATTGTAAAAATACATGATTAATTTATAGAATTGAAGTGCAGAATACTACAATAAAGAAAAATTTAAATATAGAATACAGGGAGTGGAGATGAAATGTTTATCAAGTAAAATTAGAAAAAACTAGGAAAGACAAACTTCAGACATAAAAATAAGAGAAACCTTGAATCTGGATAGAGCATAGAAGATAGTAGAATAAGGTTATATGGCCATGTAAAAGGATGGATACTGGCAAGTTTTTAAGGCAGATGCTAGAATATAAGCAAAAATAAATATATGGATGGGAGGAACAAATTATGGAGGATATTGAAATAAGAATAATAGATTAAGTGGAGGAGAGGGAGTTAGGTGCAGGCTTCAGATGCCTTGATGCAGAGCTATGAAACTTTTGCTGGTTTAAGTCCCCATGGGAAAATATATTTTCTCAAATAATTTTGGTCAGTATGGGACTGATGCTCACTCAGCATCATGAGAGATTTGGGTATCTATAATAAATAGTGGCTCCAGGTTGAGAAAACCACATATAACAGTTGGGTGACTCGATATATTCTCCACATGTCACCCCTACATTGGCTCTGTAAATGCATAAGTGGATGTGAAGCCAGCTGCCTGCTGGTAGGCTAAGGTCCATTTAGGCCTGTCATGGAGTTTGAAACAAAATTATGTACATTGCAAGGATTGAAAATGTTTTATGAACCTGTTTTGTCATTTCTGTCATTTAAACTTCAGCTGTTAACATCTCAGCTCATCTGTAAAACTACATTTTCAAACCTTGTAATGTAAATAACAGTTAAACTATTTTTGAAGAAAAAATTTCTGCCTGAATGCAGGTTCATGCTACTGGGGAGGAACAGAATTATATAAGAGAAAGAAATTTGTGTATGGGCAGAGATGCCTGGATAGCACAATGGTTATTGCACTAGTGCATAAAACCAGAGGTCTTGGGTTCAAATCCCAGTTCAGATAGAAATTTTTCTGTTCAAAAAAAATAATTTATCAATCAATCTGAGTGTATAAATTTACATTTAGCATTATAACTGTAAACTAGTATATTGTATGTGCTTTATTCTTCATGCTGCCTGCACTTTGATACTCTGTGCCCTCTATAGTCACATTCTGATATACTGTGGTTACCCTATAATGCAGGGGTGATGCATAACTCCAGAACATTATGTTATTATGCAAATACAATAGGAAGGAATATTATGAGGTTCTACTTAATCCATTTGCTTCAGGTTTAAATGCTCAATGCATTTCTCTAGAAACCGGATTTAAGTTACCGTACATTATGTTGTCTATTTTCAGACATTCAAAACAAACAAAAGATAACGGTATTTGAGATCACAATGAGGGTGAAGGCAAAAAACACATTCCTCTACTATTCATAAATGTTAACAAAAGATTACCCTGCTAAGGGATGTACAACATATTACAAAATATGTAACAGAGTTAAGCGAGTGTACCTTGTCTTCTGAGTTGAAGGCCATTTAACTGCCAGCGAGTCTACCCCATCTTTTGAGGCGAATGGGTTAATGAAGAAGTTGAATCTGTTGTCATCTTACCTGATATTGGTTGTTTCTTGTAGCCTAGCTGATGATAGAGCAAAGATGCACTGAAACATGTCCTACAAAACACAACCAATGTGAGGTAAGATGACAACAGACTCAACTTATTTATTACACTTTGCTATATCGAGCTTCCACTGCAGTAGCATAATTAATTTTTATGATATATGAGAATGCTGTTTTTATGTTTTGTTACAGCAGGAATATAAATGGCATCTGTTAAAGTACTACAATCTGTAAGAAGAGTGTTGTTGAGTTTAAAGGAGGTGAGAGTATCGACATGTTGTTTTAGTACTGGGAAGCCAGGAGATGTACAAGATTTGGTATGTAACAGTTCTTTTTTGCTATGATAGCATCTTAGTTTATAAGCACTACAGTGAAATCATAATGTACACCTGTGTACATTTCAGACATTATGAAGAAAAATATCAACTGAGTGCATTCTTCCTTATTGCAACTGGTCAAACAAATATGTTGAATAATGACATGTGTCAATCTTAGAGAAAAGTAGGATCCTTAGGTGTTTTAATCTTATTTTTAACCATGGCTGCAACATTCATAGGATATGTACTACCGTGAGGACAAATATCTTTCTGGGGGGGGGCAACAGTGATTACTAACCTACTATCAGCTATTCCATACATTGGTATTGACCTCGTCCAATGAGTTTGAGGGGGATTTGCATTTACAGCGAAGATGGAGGTCTACACTTTAAAATGAGTTTATGTAATCAGTAATCACCTTACTTACTGTATCAGCTGGAATCTGCTGCATTTGATTGTGTGACATGTCCATGTTACTCATCACTACTAGCACACATACACACTATATATATATTTTTTATTCAATGCCTCAGGTTATCGTTTTGGCATATCTGGTGTTCTCTCCTGGGATTGGCATAATTGTAACCCACATCTTAGGTTGGGGCCCCTGGAAGGCAGAGTTACAGCTGCCCCATTGATATGATGGTTGATGATGATGATGATGATAGCAGTGCACTAGGAGGGTTCATAATCCTAAACTCAATCTAAGGCGAATATGAATGATGATGATTATGATGGCCATATGATGTTCAGGGACTGTTTGGATATTAAAGCTTCCTGACATTTGTCTTACAAGCGATGAAAAACCCTAAAAAAAAAAACTCGCTCATAAATAATAATCATAGGTCAATTATGTAGAGGCAAAACAGTCACAATAAACATTTATACAGTATTAATCCAATACTAGACACATTATTACCATTCCTGCTGCTGTGTTTGTCATCACTGTTTTCCTTCTTTGATTATTTTTCATATTATTCTTTTGGGCACGTTGGTTGCCATGGTTTGTCTTTTAGTAGTATTACAAAGTCAACATAAGCTGTTTCAGTTTTCATAAAACCATGTTCATTGTTTATAATTTTTCCTGTTTAGAATGAATATGTGACATTTCATTCCACATTAAATAGAGGAAACTATAATTATTCACAATAAAGACCAATTTCCACATACTTACTTACTCACTGGCACTATCGAACCCGTAGGTTCATGGCCATGCAGACATAAGCTCGCCATACATCTCTATCCTGAGCTAATGCTTTCCAATCATTCCCTGTATAATCTACAAATCTACAAATCACAGTTAATGTTATTCTCCCACCTCATTCTTGGTCTACCAACTAGGCGTTTTCCCTCTGGCTTTCCTACAAGAAGCTTCCATGCAAGTCTTTCATTCCCCATACGTGCAACATGTCCTGCCCATCGCAGTCTACGAGACTTAACTGTTCTTATTATATCTGGCTTCCTATAAAGACCATGTAGTTCATTGTTATGTAGTCTTCTCCATTCACCTGTCTGTTCATCTCTCTTTGGTCCGAAAATTTTCCTAAGTACTTTATTCTCAAATACTTATAATCTCCTTTCCTCCCTTAAAGTAAGAGTCCATGTTTCGCACCCATATAACATAACTGGTAGAATAATAGTTTTATATATTTTCAGTTTAACATTTTTTGAAAGGAGTTGGGACATCAAGAGTCTCTGCAATGCATAATAGCACGCATTTCCAGAATTGAGCCTATGTTTAATTTCTTTGTGCATCTCATTCCTATTTGTGATTATTGTTCCTAGGTATTTGAATTCAGCCACTTCCTCAAAATTTCCCTCATTTGTCATTAGCTGTCCATTTCCATTATATAATATATTTCTATGTGTGGCCATATATTTAGTTTATTGATATTTACTTCCAGTCCCAATTTCTTAGTGTTACTCAATAGTGTGTGTGTGTTGTCCTTTAGTATCTTCTCGCTATCGGCCAATGATACTACATCATCAGCATAAACTAACAGCTTATTAATACCATTGAGTTGTAAGCCTTCCTCATTCTCTAAAAATTTAATGGCATGCTCTAGTACAAAATTAAATAGTAGAGGAGATAGTGTATCTCCTTGCTTCAACCTATTCTGGATTTCAAAAGTGTCCGAAAACTCTTTGCCTACTCGTACCCTACTCTTTGTGCCATTTAGACACATTTGTATAAGTCTAACTAACTTTTTAGGAATTCCGAACTCCAGCAGGATACTATATAACTTCTCCCTCTTAATTGAATCATATGCTTTTTTGAAGTCTACATATAGTTGATATACAGTACCATTATACTCCCATTTCTTTTCTAAAATCTGTCTTATACTAAAAATCTGATCTGTTGTAGACCTGTTTCTTCTTCTTATTCTTCTAAATGCATATTGATGATCTCCTAGAATGTCATCAATATAGGGAGTAAGTCTGCTGACTAATATATTTGTTAGAATTTTGTACGAAGTTGAAAGTAATGAGATGCCCCTGTAGTTGTTGCAATCAGTTTTATCTCCTTTCTTATAAATTGGTACGATAATTGATTCCTTCCATTCATCTGGAAGAGCTTCTTTTTTTCCCAAATCATACTAAGCAACCAGCATATCTTGTCCATCAATTTTTCTCCCCCTGATTTTATCAGTTCTGCTGGGATCTCATCTGAACCTAATGCTTTATACATCTTCAATTTTTCAATCGCCATTTCAACCTCTAATGCACTTGGTTCTGCGACTAGCATTTCTGCTGTCTGTAAATTATCCTCCTCAATGTCCTGTTCTGTATGTACATTTAATAGCTGATTAAAGTAACTTTTCAATCTATTTAATATACTCCTGGAATCTGCAATCATATCCCCATTTTCATTCCGAATTATATTTGTTCTAGCCTGAAAACCTTTCTTCTCTATACTAATTCCCTGATATAATTCTCTAATGTTCCTATTTTTTGCGTTCATTTCAAGATCTTTAATCTTGTCTCTCAAATATTCCCTCTTTTTACTCTTTAGTAACTTGGTGGTTTCCCGTCTAATACTACCCAATTGCTCTAAATTTACCTCATTTGGCTCATGTGACCATTTAATTTTTGCTATATCTAACCAAAAATTGGGTAACAAACAAAAATTTATATTTTTTAAAGGAAAATATTTGGAAGAATTTGTGGTTCAAACAAGGGAATAAATAACAACTGGGAAATGGAAACAAAAACAAAATTAATTAATTAATTTTTTATTGAGAATTTTCCTCATCATTGAGGGTTTTCTCCAACCAATCTTAGTAATTAACATGAATTGAAAATAATTAAATATAAATGACTATGGATTTATAGACTATCAGTTTGCAACAATTAATTAATTAATTAATATTATATATTAAAATATTAATATTATTAATTAATAATCAAACTATAGTAAATCACATTAGGTTACTCAGAATTGGTTGGTTGGGACATATGATAAGAATAGACAGCTAGGGACTGGTCAAAAAGTTATACAAAAGGAAACCTGAAGAAAGTAGAACAGTTGGAAGACCTAATTCAAGATGGGAAGATGCTGTAATAGATGATCTAAAAAATAGAGTGACAAATCTGAATTAGTAAATGACCCACATACTGTGGCAGGAACAATCATAATTTCAAAATTGAAACCAGGAAACAAAGGACAGTTATATAAAAATTTTCTTTTGTAAATACTGGGATAATTGCCCAAAACAACCTTAATTGGCTTTTCTCTCTCTTTTGAAATTGTTTGAACACAACATTTAAAAAGTGGCCTGAATTTCATTTTGTGTATTATTGTTAATTTTTAGCCTCTGTATTATTGTTAAATTTTTACCCTATCCTTGTTCTCCTTATTAATTAGTTAATTTTTTTGTATTTATAACTTCATTCATGTCATTAATTTCATTCTACGATTGCATTTGTGACTCCCTTATTTTCATTGTTGGTGATTGTTTTGACTTCACTTAGTTATTAATAGGTTATTGTAATATGGAATCATTTTTTATTGTGTATGTGTAAGGGTGTCCCAAAAAAAATTGAAGTCTTTTATTTTTAATGCATACCCTCTTTAATTTATTTGTATAATGTTAAAGCAATTGTAAGTACAATTTGGTGTATATAGGCCCATGGCAACTCTTGCTGACTTGCTTTGAAACATGTCAGTACTTGCTAACTAAGGAAAACAAAATTTGAACAGTAATGTTTTTTATTAAGAACAATATGAGGTGAGTGATAAAAAATTCTAGCTTAATGAATATACCTCATAGTGAGAATTCCTAAAATAAGAAATGTTTTATTGTAAAATAGTTATACGTTTTGGGCATATTGATGTTTTATGTACTAAATAATAAACTTTCAGTTGTAGAATCCTTCTATATTAACTCACTACAAATTTTCATTGAACTTTTATAGGAAAAAATCACTATGAGGTTTAATTTAAGATTAAATGAAAATGTTTCATACCTCACCTCATATCCAGTCTTCTAACTAGACCGGTTTCAAATGCTCACACTTTGAAACCGATCTAGTTAGAATAATGGATATGAGATGAGGTATGAAACATTAATTTAATCAGAAATTTTCATGTCTTATGTTTGGCATGAAGTCGGCACAGATTGTCATGATCAAATTGCAAAAATATTTGTAATTTGAGTTATTAAGGTCAAACAGGAAAAAAAAAAAAATTAAAAAATAGACGGTATACATATTTTATTTTGTAAAAACCATCCTTTAAATATTGGGAGTCTTGGGACATCCTAATATATATGTTTATATATTATACAAGGCCGTGCCCTTATGGTAGTTCAAAAATACATTCATACACACATTTACATACATACATATATACATAGAAGAGTTTAGAAGAGGATTATTCATAAGGTCAAACCTACCTTCCTGATGATGATGATGTTGAATGAAAAACTATGAAAATGCAATAAACACATTAAGTACAATTTATTATAATGAGTGCTGTATGATTGACTTTTTAGGAATTAACACTATGAGGTATTATTTATTTAAGTAAAATTTTATTAACCTTTAAATGCCCAAGAGCTCATATGCTGGGTTTTAAATTGTATCCAGTCTGCCCGCAGACCCATTGTATGGGTTATGAGCAGGAAGTGCTGTTTGCTTGCTTGAAATTATACTGGATCATCATCATCATCCAGGGATTAAGCCTGTTTGGCTCGTTCCGGTTTCATGAAAGCTAGAATTGTTAAAATTGTTCAGACCATCTTCTATGTGGGCATCCAACATTTTTCCTTCCGTGCGGTTTATAATTTAGCAATAATTTTGGAAATTATTATACTGGATAATACTACTTTTGTTACATATATTTTTTCAGGGTTATCAGATGCTTGGTAACATGATGTGAAGATAACATTTCTTTATAAAGGTTTGTTTTTGTGTGATAAGTCTCAAAACAATCACCAATACACAAACCAACATCACACTTTTTACACTTCACTTGTACATGTTTTCAGATTCCCCACGACAAATTAGTCTTTGTGAAGCTACCGGCCAATGTTGACTAAAGTTAACTTCAAGTCGTGAAATGTCTGTACTCAATACACTAGGTCTACCAGGGAGTCATTGTCTACAGGCTGTTCTACCAGCCTGTTCCAAAAAGTCTCTGACAAGTCTAAGTTGGAAGTCTCTTTGTGTTGTTTTGGCACCACATGAAATCAGAAGAAGAAAACTGTTTAAAATGGCCAAGTCTAACAAATGAAAAAATAATTTTTGGGTCCATTTCCATGTCTGGTCCCACGCTGTAGCCGAGTGGTTAAGGCAGAGCTATGGGACTTGCGCTGGTTCGAGTCTCCATGGGGAAGAAATTTTGTCATGGTATTTTGGCCAGTATGGGACCGGTGCCCACCCAGCATCGTGAGGCATTTGGGTAACTACAATAAGTAGCGGTTCCAGGTTGAGAAAACCAACTATAACGGCTGGGGGACTCGACATGCTGACCAGATGTCACCCCTACACTGGCTAGATGATCATATACATCTGTGATTGACACATGTGGATGTGAGGCCAGCAGCCAGATGGTAGGCCAAGGGCCTTCTAGGCCTGTCG
Organism: Diploptera punctata; assembly: GCA_030220185.1. Taxonomy (NCBI): domain Eukaryota; kingdom Metazoa; phylum Arthropoda; class Insecta; order Blattodea; family Blaberidae; genus Diploptera; species Diploptera punctata. Next base: position 167,628 of record JASPKZ010008505.1, on the reverse strand, counting down.
CACCATGGAATTATTATTATTATTTTCAAGTCCGACGTCCTACTATATAACTGTTAGCCATTCTGTCACTTTTATCAACATATCCCATATGTCTGTTGTAGTCTGTTATGTGAAGTGGCTTTATTGCGTTTCCATGCTTGTCACAAAAGTTAACCTTCAGCTGGTGGATTATGCATATTTGTCAGTACATATACATCACATTTGTCCTTCCATGCCATAGCTGTCAATTCCTCCCTTAGTCATATACCTAACATCTACTCTCTTCAGTTTTTTTTTTCAGTTACCAGATTATTAGGCATCCCTTTTCTCTTAGGTCTTACTGTCCCACAACAATTTATTTTTCTTTTAGTCAAATCAAAGTAAGGCACGGGAAGTGAAGAAATTGTCCATCTATAATTTATGTCCATATCCTTCTACCGTTTTAGTCAATTGTCTGACTGTGGCATGAGTAGCAGTCATGTTGTTAGTAGATCGTGTTTTGTCTTTTCCGAGATAAACTTCCATGTCATACGTGTATCCAGTTGTGTCACATAATTTATCAATTTTTATGCCAAAATGTTTGTAATTTTTTGGAATGTACTGCCTGAAAATTACTCGTCCTTTGAAAGATACAATGACTTCATCAACTGCCAACTGTTCAGAAGGATTGTATAGTTTACAGAAGACATTATTCAATATGTCAAAAATAGCTCTTATCTTCCAAAGTCTGTCATAATTGGGGCGACTTCATTAGGGAGGTTATTATTGTCTGTAAAATGTAAAAATCTAAGAATATGTATAAATCTATTACAAGGCATTGTATTACTAAAAAAAAGGCATATGAAATTGTTCCATTGTCGACCAATAGTCCCTAAGACAGTCACGTATGTCATGTCCCATTTGAATAATTAGGCCAAGAAAAAGATACATTTGTGATTCTGCCACATCAGGGGGAAGAGTAGAGTTTTCTTCACTGTCATTATTTCTATTCTTTCTTTCATAAAACTGTCTGCAGTACTTGTTAGTTTCTGAAACTAGAATTGAAATAATGAAAGAGAAGTACAACATAAGAACCACAAAAGGGCTGGACTCTTTATTTACATGTGGTGCAGCAGTCTGTTTTATGCCAAAGTCTCACCAGTAAATTCATGTACAGTATTGTTCATGTTTGTCTGTCCACAACCCCAGGACTCTACCCGTACGTCAGGTGTCTCACAGGTATAAGTGTTGTTGATTGTAGCTTGTGATTGTCATTGTTATCGTCTTTGTCATTGTCACAGTCTGAGAATTTCTTGTATTTCAGCAGAACTTAGTGATTTTGTAACAGACATATCGCAAAACTTCACTCTGGGTCACAACACTATGAATGAATGTGGGCTGTGTTGAAATGTGACCTGCTTTGTTCAAAGCTTTTTCTGCTTAGGGGGAAAACTGACTGATACACTTACAACATAATACCAATTCTAAACAAAAGAATGCAAGAGGGTTGGAATATACCTAAATATAAATATAGTTTTTCACTTCTAACCTGATTCACAACACTCTAAACTCTTTGGTAACTATCGTGAATTTAAAAATTCTCTCTATGGTATAAAATATCACTATGGGATTTTACCGTGAATACCACCGATTTTACAATAATATTTAACACTATAAACGTTGTTTGATGTTTGTGACCCCCACAGATTTTAAAATATAAGTTAATAAAATTAGCAAAGTTATAGTCAAAAGCCAGGAGTTTAAAAGCTAGGCAGACATTTAAACCCGGGCAGCCTGCCTGGTCATTTAAACTTGGACACTTAAAGGTTAATGTTTTTATTGTTCATTTCATACATCTCAATGATGGATAAATCATATTTGAAGAGAAAAATTATACACTCAGACTGGGGCTTGAACCCAGGACCTTTGGCTTTCTAGGCCAATACTCTACTGAGTGAGCCAGTTCTGTTCTAAATGTAAATCTTTTTCTTATATACACTGTTAATTCCCGCGCACTTCATAGCATTTGGTGCACAGGAATTAACAGTGTATATATGAGAAAGATTTGCATTTAGATTAGAACTTGCTCAGGTAGCTCAGTAGGTAAAGTATTGGCTTAGAAAGCCAAAGGTCCTGGGTTCAATCCCCAGTCTGAGCATATAATTTTTCTCTTCAAATATATTTGTATTTGTGCTGGTTGAGTGGAAGAGAAGACCTTATGGCCTTAACTCTGCCAGAATAAATAAAACATTATTACTATTATCATCATCATCAACATTAACATCAACATTGTCGTCTTCATCATCATCATATCATCATAATCATAATAATAATCAATCATATCATCATAATCACCACCACCATCATCATCAACATCATCATCATGATTATCATTGTTGTTATTATTATTCCATCATTGAGGTGTATGAAATAATAAAAACATTTTCTCTTCAAATAAAATTTTATTACCTCACCTCATATTCTTCTTCTACTTAAACCAGTTTCGGAACCTTAGTGCTATATGATGTTAAACAGCTAAAGATTTCTACACAAATGGTGATTTGCCACACATTGTGCATGCACAAGTAGATAGGCTTGCCAACTTGCTACTAGACAATTATGCATCAAAGCTTCACTGGCATAGAAGTATCATTCCTACTGTACTTATCAATTTATTTCAACTAATTTTTTTACAAGGAATGAATAATAATATATTTTACTGTTTACCACTGCAGCAGGTGCATGAACAAATTAAACACAATCTTGAAGCAGGACACATGACTGAACTTGTCAGAGATTTCCTTGATCCTGGTGATTTCTACAGGGCAATAAGAAACATTGGAATCAATTTCTTCTGTGGTGTTCCAGATTCATTACTTAAAGGTTAGTTTTACAGTTCAACACTATCTACATACAATTTATAATATATAATAATTTGGGGTCTGGCATAAAAAGTGGACCTTTGAATTTCTTGGGTTTGAAATTTACATTAGGTATGTCTAATAATAAAACAGAAAAGAAATTGTGGATCATGCAGAAACAGTCTAGAAATATAACAAGCACTATTTTCTATTTTACTGCAAATCTACGGTAATTCTTTTATTTCATACTATAGGCCTATATCTGATTTCAGTATTATACAATTTTACAAAAAGGCCAGGAAATTGAACATAACAGCACATTATTCACAAAATGGCCACAAAGTCAGCTGTGTGGACTAATGGTTATATTCCTTGCCTCTGGTCCTGAGGGTTGTGGGTTCAAACCCGGCCAGGGTTGATGGATTTTTTTTTAGGATGGAAAAATCCAAGGAGCAAGTCCTCTGGGAGAGACTTTAACCTGTGATTCCCGAGTCTAAAGATTTTTTAGGCTTGTAAAAAATCCTTAAGCCTGAATAAAAGGCCTTTAAAAAATTTACCGACCTCATCATCCTAGTAATACCTTAGTTGCTTGCTAGATGTCTCAATGGGTTGGTATGTTGACTGCATACCATTCATGACATCTGTGGACAAATAAGCTTAACTAAATCATCTTGGTCTAGTAACTCCTAACAAAGGAGAGGGCTCAACATTGAGCTATGCCATTGTATAAAAAAAAATATATTCTGCCTAAAAAACATCGTAGTCATTAATCTGGGGTATTCTAACTTGTCCCTTGCCTAACCTAATGAAATTAAATATTTATATATTAGTTATTATATACAAATAAAAAAGAAAAGAAATATCTCAGAGCATTCTAGCTAACTAGACAATTCTACATGCAGTAACCTAATTGAGGCAGAATATTAAATAGTGCTTTATTATATTTGAAGAGAAAAATTATATGCTCAGACTAGAACTTGAACCCAGGACCTTTGGCTTTCTAGACCAATGCTCTACCGACTGAGCTATCTGGGCGAGTTCCAATCTAAATGCAAATTTTTCTCTATTATTTGTTATTTATCTGGTTTGTTTGTGCATGTTCCACATTTTTTTTCTGCTTTATTGTAGGACATGCCAAATATTTATTTTAAATCTAAAAAATAAAAAAATAAACAAGGAATTGGAGGTATATTTTTTATGCCTGAAAACATTTTATAACAATTTGTAAGAACTTTAAAAAGGAACAAATATTGCATTTTTTTTTCATGGCGCGACAGACCTTGAAGGCCCATAGCCTACCAGCCAGCTGCTGGCCTCACATCCACATATGTCAATCACAGAGAAGGGGTGACATGTGGTCAGCATGTCGAGTCCCCTAGCTCTTATAGCTGGTTTCCATAACCAATATTGCATTTAATATAATTTATTTTGCAATTACAAAATTTATGTTGTTATTATTATTATTATTATTATTATTATTTTATTATTATTATTATTATTATTATTATTATTATTATTATTAATTTTGATGTTGTTTTTAGATTTTTGTTCATATGTCTCTACGAATGTGTCTAACTCACACCACATAATAACTGCAAATGAGGGCAATGCAATCGGCTTAGCTGCTGGATATCATCTTGCTACAGGAAATATCAGCCTTGTCTATCTTCAGGTAATTCAAGTATTCCTGTTTTTTATTATGTGGGCTATAAATAATTTGTGAATTATAATGCAAATGACAGTCTATAGTAATTCAAAGAAAAGTAGCAAAAAATTCATAAGTTGTTGTAGCAGTGAGTGAATAATGACCTGAGGAACAACTACCTGGTTTTTTATTCAAAGAAAGTGCAGAAAATGCCTGAAAGTGAATGAGAATTTGAGATAGAATTAACCTAATAAATATTATTTTGAAAAGAAAAATTATCCATCATTATGAATGTTAAAATTTAAATTAATACATTGAAACCTAATAAATGCTTATTATTGAAATTCATTGGAGAACATTTTTTGACAACTCAACTCATAAATTTCATGTTTTTCATGATGCAGCAGTTTCAAATGTAATCATATTCATCCATAACTCCAATTGATAAAATTATTCGATGGCCCAAGAATTTCATCAGTCGGAGTTATGGCTGAAGATGAACATAACCAAATTTATTATAGATAGACAAAAATATTGGAAGAGTCATATAGAAGGAATGGAAGAAAGGCGGCTTGCAAAAAAGAGCTAAAGAAGATAGACCAATGGACGGGAGAAGAACAGGAGGAAGACCAGCCAAGAGATGGATAGACAGTGAATGCACATCCAATACGTCTTCCTCCGAGGAGTGATTTTGGAAATAAACAGGATGAAAATCCTACAAATTAAGTTTAAGAAGAAGAAGAAATTGAGTCAGGTAAAATGTTTTTCATATCACCTCATAAAGTTCCATGTTTTCATGATACCAGTTTCAATGGCCTTTGCCTTCATCATCAGCCAAACTCCATTTGTTGAAATGTTGGAATTACCACCATCTTCTGAACTGCCATCTGGTGCCTATTTTATGAACTTAGAGATTAAATTTTGCTCACTGGGAAATTAGAAATATTTATATATCCATGAATTTTGAAGTTCCCAGTGAATAAAATTTAATCTGTAACTTAATAGAATTGGTTCGAACTGGCAGTTTGGAAGATGGTGGTAATGGCAAAATTTCAACAGTTGGAATTTGACTGATGATGTAGGCAATGTCCTTTGAAAGTGATATCATGAAAACATGGAACTTTATGATATGAGATAAAAAAAAGATTTTATCTGACTCAATTTATTAACTAGCTATATTGCTGCAAATGAGCATAATTTTTAATGGCAAAGGTATATGAAAAGCCAAAGTAGTGAAATATGCCACAACCAAACTGTCTGTAACTAAAATTTGGACTGAAAGTGCAGCTTGTATTTGGGACAATATAGTAGTAACCAATATTTCATTCCATGATTCATAGACCATTATTTGCATTAGAATGCAGTAAAAGCTCCATATTCACATTTTCATATTTGGAGGTAAAAAAAATTATGACACCATTCCTGTATTTACAGCTAAAATTTCTTCATTTGCTGATCCAGTTGGTATATTAGAAGGATTAGGTATCCTTTATTAACGTATCGGCAACTTTTTTTTACTGCAAGATGGCTTTTACTAAGAGTGATTCAAACTAAATGGACAAATAAACATCAAAGTAAAACAAACCTTGTTGTCACTAAGCCTAATGTTCATTGTTAAAAGCCACTGCTGCCATATTTCACATGCTGCTATGTCCTTTGATAAATGCAGTCCTTGCCATAGTTGGTGTTTTATTGTTTCAACTTGCAATATATTTTGATTGAATAACATGTGTCTCTCCTGCTTTGTTCCCAATTTATAATGTCGAGTAAAAGGAAAGAAAAATTAGTTACGAAGCGGAAAAAAGTATTATTGCCGCTTAAAGTAAAAATAGAATTGCTTACCGTTTAAGCAAAAATGATTAAGTTCATTAAGTCCTTGCCTAAATCTGACAATAATTAATTGACGTTGTTCAAAATCTCTCATTAATTAAATTATTTTATTTTGATAATTTTTATTTCATTTTGGAACCTTGGAACGTATCCCCTATATACCCATACAAATTTCCATTCCATATTCACAGTTTCTGTATTGCGGTGTATTTATGGAACATATTCGCTGCAAATAAGGAGCTTTTACTCTAGTCAGTATTTTAAAAGTTCCATTGGAAGGTTAATATTGTAATTTGATTGTGTGTAGAATTCTGGACTTGGTAACATTGTGAACCCATTAGTATCTCTCGCTGCTCGTGAAGTGTATGCTGTACCCATGTTGCTGCTGATAGGTTGGAGAGGAGAACCTGGGAAGCGTGATGAACCACAACACATGTTTCAAGGTCAAGTGACAGCTGGTTTGCTAGGTAAGGTCATCATTTCACTTTTCCTAGTTTGGAAACTTGAGATTCTATTCATAATATCTTTTCAGTTTTATATCTTATACCTTATAGGCACTGAGGTTTTACAGAAAGTCTTCAATTCCTTTCTATTTAAGGGGGGACCAACACCTTTGAGGGTCAAAAAAAGTCATTTTTCAATTAACTTTTTTTTTTATATAGATTGAAACTTCATCTTTAAATTAGTGTAAGATTTTCATTGATATCTCTATTAATTTTCGAGTTATGTTTAAAAATGTGCAATGGTGTCACTTGAGTGAGCCCTTTAATTTTAGAAGATACCTACATCTTCGGTAAGTTTGTCGCTTGTTTTCCATAACTTCATTTTTTCACTACGGTTTCCCTGATAACTCCCAAAGTTTTCAAGATATTGAGATGAAATTTTGCACATATATGTAGTTTACAGAGATGAGCAAAATATGCTGCAATTAGTAATGTACCTATTATATTTTTATAAAAAAAATATTTTTAATGCAAATTTTAACGAAAATGAGTATGCATCAATTTGAAATGAAAAATAAAATATTTACACTCTATATAATTCAACAATTGTAGTATATTTTGTAGCTACAACATTAATGAGTAAAATAAAACAATAATCATTAAAATATATTGAAATTTAGGAAAATTATCAGGGTAACGGCAAGACAATGCAAAATTTTCAGCGGACATTTTGAATATTTAATCAACCATAACGGCTGAAGTTAGATTGTACTTAAATACACAAACATGCTCACATTGTAAAATAGGTATCATATACCAAATTTCATTTCTGTAACCAGCATTGTTTGCATGTCATTTTCCATTTCTTCACAAGTTCCTGTATACTATGATCCCATGTTTTTTCTCTGGGTCTACTTTAACATAGTCCACCTATTTTGGTTTCCCATATTTGTTTAGTTATTTATTCTAACATGACAACTCTAAAGTGACATGGTGGAAAGGAAAATTACTTGGTAGCAGAAGGGATCTAAAAGATAATATGACATCGAAGAATGATGTATCCAAAATATTAACTGGTGTATCTTCTATTTATAATAATAATAGTACAATAGTAGCATATGCTATTGTTAAGTGTTAATGTGCAGGGGGGGGGGGGTCATGTGATGCAAGTATATGGTGGAAACATGAATAAACATCAAAATTAAGCCCTACTGGCTTTATAAAGTAGGGTTTAAATTCCCAATAAATGTCTTCTTAAACAAGAAGCTGCCATTTGCATGATTGAGCAAATGCTCGTAGCATTCAGTGATCAGGAATTAACAGTGTATAAGAGAAAAATTTGCTTTTAGATTGGAGTTTCTCAGGTATTATAGCCTCACTATGATGGTTGTCTAGCAGCTCGCTTTGTTTCCCCTCAGCTGTTATATATAATTAAATACAAATATGCCGACTACCGCTAAGTGAATGTTAATCATTGTTAATCATTGTTAAGCATTGTTGTGGCACCTGCTTTTATATAAACGGACAACCATCATAGTGAGATGATAATAGCTCAGTGGTAGAGCATTGGCCTAGAAACCAAAGGTCCTGGGTTCAATCCCTAGTCTGAGAGTATAATTTTTCTCTTCAAATATAATGAAAAAAACATGTTGGCAAGCGTGCTAGTAGCACGACATGCAATCTCAGTTAGCCAAGAAGTATCAGTATAATAATTAGTAACTTCTTTTCCAGACCAAGATTCATAGACTGTCATATGCACTAGAATAGTCAATATAATTAATAAAAACTGAATCAGAAATATATATTGTGCACTCACAAATATATGTGTTAATGAATGTTACAGAAACTCTTGGAATTCCTTACTCACCTCTACCTGACTATATTGAAGGAGCTAGAAAAACACTAAACACAGCTAAACAGTATATGGACAAGCACACAAGTCCATATGCTCTTCTTGTCAAGAGACAAACTTTCCTGCCATATAAACTTTCAAAACAACCAGGAATGTAAGTAACATTACTAATTTATAAATTAAAAAGAGCCAATAACACAGAAGTTGCATAAACTAAGCAAATATCTCAATCTGCAAATGAAATTTCTGGTTCTATTTTCATAGTTTACAGAATATATATTTCTTTTGTTAATTGAAAATATGCATCCAGTACTGTTGAGAGGAAACAAACATTGAGACTGTTAGAGCAATTTTCAAATTTTGGATTCCAGGTAAGCCAATACTCCTAATGATCTGATTTTGTTTGTTTAGGGAATATCTCTTTCTTTTAGATAATTAAATTTTGTGAGTGGGGGGCACGCCGTAGCATAGTGGTTAAGGCACTGAGCTACAAGCCGGAGGGTCGAGGGTTCAAGTCCTGTTGGGGTCAGGATTTTTAAACTGACCCAAAGCCCTCTGGCGGCACTATGGCCCTGGGGTCAACTCAGCCTCTAATGGAAATGAGTACCAGACGCTTGTTCTGGGGGTAAAGGCGGCCGTCACGCAGGGCTGACAACCCGGCTGACATAAAGTGCCGATTGTCTAGAAAAAGTGGGAGCCTTAACCTCCTACTACCCCAAGGGCCTCCTGAGGCCTGTCGTGGGATCACTTTACTTACTTTACTTTATATATATGGAGAACTTACATGAACTTACGGGTTCATAGTGCCAGTGAGTTAGTTATATATATAATCAAATTAGTTGTGAGAAAACAAAACAAAAATTGCATCTGCTAAACCATTGGAAATGTTTCCACTAAAATTCCAGCTAAATGGTGTGATTTTAATGATTTAACAAACTTGATCTTGCAATGTTTCTATTATTAATTTAATACTTCTCCCATTTGGAAGGACAAATTGATATTTAAAGAGGAACTTTTTGCCCAAACTGGGATTTCAACCCAGGGTCTCTCGTTCTACATACCAATGCATTAGACCTCTATGCTACCCAATTTTTCTCTTAAAATATTTAACTTCATCTTACTTTTTTTATTCAATCATTACATGTCAAGTTTCATTGCAAAAAAAAAAACTAGAATGTAGCTGCTAGAACTTCTTTTATTTTTTTAAATTTTTAATTTCAGCTTTCAGATAAACCTCCACTTCTATTGGCCCAATGTTGCTGATTTTAGAGAAACTTTCACATTTTATTTCCATGACGTAAACCAATTTTTGTTGCCAAAAAAAACAAACATTGCAGATGATAGAGCAATTAATTTATGCTTCAGATTAATCCCACTCCTAATTGTCCAATTTTGCCGGTTAATTTATCGTTATATGCCAAGATTGTTTCCTAAAAAACAAAAACAAAAATTGCAACTTAGGTCAGATTTTACCTGACCTTTAGCTTTCCGTGCTCTGTCCACTGAGCTAATTCAGGCTTCATTCCCATCCAAGCAGAAATCTTTCCTTTACTTTACTCTACTTGTCCCACATTCAGTTTCAATGAGTCATCGTTCACAAATACACAATGAATGGCTTCTACATTAAGAAGACAGTGTTTTTCATCACATTTGCAAAGAGATCATTGTATGATATAATCTCTGTACTTTTCTGACAAGTACAAGTGTATCAGCAGAAATAAAATAAACCTATGAAGATAAAGTTTTGTAATATGAGGGAACTATTAAAACATGGCCAGCCGCAATGATCTATTCCCAAGGGTCGTAGTTTCAAATTTGGCTGGGGTCAATGGATTTTTAGCATGCAAAAATCCAGGGCACAAATTCTCCGTGAGGGACGTTAAGTCATGGGTCCCAAGTCTGAAGATTTCCAGACTCATAAAAGAACTGCAAGCCTGAATAAAAAAGATCTATGTGCTAAATTTAACCAACCTTCATCCATCCAAGTAATACCTTAGTTAAGTCCTCGCAAACCCAGGGTTTCGTCACATCATTTGTGACGAAACCCTTGGTTTGCGAGGAGTTATGAAGTATGAGGTGAGTGAAATAAAAAATAAACAATATTAAAAAACCTCATAGTGTTATTTCCTATCTACATAACTTAACCTTAGTTAAGGATCAAATGAATTGTGAATTCTTCTTACCTCACACATCTATGTTTTTTAACACAGAACTGCAGTATCAGTAAATACATCATTTCCATCTTCAGCCTTTTTCAAGACTCAGCTGGGTGAGGGTTTTTTTTCAGGGTTTTTCCTCACCTGTAAGACAAATGTCAGGAAGCTTAAGGCCCAACTGTCTCCAAAAATCATCTGAAAATCATCATCATCCTTATCATTATCATCATTGGTGTGGAAAGCAACAGGAAGCTACCACATATATAATTCCCTAGTAAAGCTGCAAAGCTTAGCATGACTATTTAACTCATGCCCCAAATGGGAGTCAATGACCAATCATGTTTCAATGATTTCTGTTTTACGACCAATCAGAGTCGTGTTTCACGAAATATTTATCAGTGTTATAATTACCATATTAAAGAAAGCTCCTCCTTTTTAATATTCTGAACAGGTCTGACCATTATTTTGCAGTGACAGAGCCTGTAAGAAATACGGCTACCAGATTGTATATATAGTGCATGAATGTCAACACATGCCGCATGCGGGAGTTAATATAAAAACATTTGTAGCAATTGATTATACCAAAAAAAAAAAAAAAGAAACCACTGTTTGCACTTTCTTAAATGTATTTTTACCCAGGTAACAATCCAGAAAAATATAATTGTCATACATCAGAAATTAATTAATATACAGTTTGATGTGTTTCATTTTTTCTCCACTAGAGAGCATTCTTACAATATTGCGTTCCTTTGGCAATAAATAATATGATCTGGTTGCAGTGATAAACAGAAGAAGCAGATGAAGCGTACCTATCGTTTCTCATTTGTTTTCAAACATCGACGTTTACATTTAAATATATAAATATTTTAAAATAACTACAGTTAAACAACGATTTGTGAGTAAACAGTTTAATTTTATTCGTTAAATAGTCCTAACAAATGCCACTCTTGATTTCCAAATTCTCTAGATAAATTGGAAATCACTCATGGCATTACTTATGTAAATGCTATGATTGCATTGAAAGATGTGCCCTTGGGCAGAATTACTAGATAGATAGATAGATATTAGGAAAAAAAAATTACATACAAATCCAATCTGTCTAACTCAGTTACTAAGCATCAACAATAGTAGTTAGAAGGAACTGAAGATAATATGCAGAAGTATTGAAATATGTTTTTAAAAAAATCTACAATTATGAGGTGAGGTGTTAAATTCTAATTCAATTGCAAGCATCAATAGCAGTGTCCAATTTAAATTTGAAAATGTAAATTTATTTTTCTTCTATTTGCCAACAATATCATGATTGGAATTTGATTTATAAGGAAAGTTATTGGATATTGTAAATTTTTAGAGGTATTACTAGGATCAGTAGTTAAAGATTTAGGCTCGAATCTATGAATGCATTAGACCGTAAAAGTCATTCTCTGCCTGTACTCTGCTGAGAAAGTTGCATCCAAATACATTTTTGCGTACTCAAAAATCTGTTCATGCGATAATAATTGTTGAAATTCCTACGCTACCTGGCAAGGTGACTTAGCAGAGAAACGAATCATGAGCAACCCGATGGGAACCGATGTAGTTTAAAACCTTGCCGCATACCTTGCTGTTTTATCCAAGATGTCGGACCTTGAAGACTTCGGTCATGTTTTCGGTATATACATAGAAGAGGAATTCAACTGGAAGAACAGGAGAATTGGCGTAATTTTGCACGATGCAGACGTCGTCGTATACGGTATTATTTGCAGGATGCAAGCATAAATGCGTTCCTCTAGCAGACGAAAATAACGGAAGTGGTTTTATCACTGAGAATTCTGGGTAATTTCTTGCCAATATTATGAAAACGACGACTTTCATGTGTGACCAGTTAGTGGGTAGCTAATTCGATCTTTGCACTTGCTCACGAAAAGTCAGCTCACCAGTGATTGGAAGTAATTTGAGTAGAGACTAATGTATTTGCATGCGGCCCTTAATCTCATTGTGCATATTAAAAAAGGTACTATTGCATCAGTCCTGGTGGATTGATTGTTACCATGATTCACTTCTCGTTCAAAGGTTCGCAGCTTCAAAGCAGACGAGATTGGTGGATTTTTCAGGTATAAATATCCTACATATGCATATATTTGGAAGAGAAATAAACTTACGGATACTATGTTGTAGATTTATGGGACATAAAAGAACCTCAAGTATGAAATACGATTTCTTTGAGCAAAATTTATGGGTCCTTTCATGCCCAGATTTGAATTACAACATTAATATATGTTTGAAAATACAATAGGAAGTAACATTATAAAGAAACATTATGAGGTTTTACTTAATAAAAGTGTTGTCTGTAAAATTCTTACCTCATATCGTTGATTCTGTTAAAAATATGTTTCAAGGCTTGTTAGCCTCATCTTCAGTAGTTACAGACTGGTTTTTCCCAAGTTGTTGGCCCTGGATCTCGACTTCTGCTCCCTCTTTCTGTGGTACAAAAACTTGCTAATTAGGTTCCTTTCCCCAGGAATTTCAAAATTAATAATTCTCTCCTTCTTCTTCTGTATGTAGATTTTTTTCCCATATGGTGTTTGTGTTTTATAGCTGTTTTAATAATTTTGTGTTTTTCTGACCAAATATGAGCTGCTACTGTAGATTTTCTACTTCCCCCCCTTTTTTTTACATTTCTTACGTGTTTTTGGTTCTAATTTCTCTTTTTTTCCCCTATGTATATCTTATCATATTCTGCACATTTTATTTGATATATTCCTGATTTTTTGCTATCAATCTTTTCATTTTTATTGGTTTTTATTAGTTTGTTTAGGATATAATCATTCTTTGATGCTAATTTGATATTCAATTTTTCAAAAATCTTTTGGAATTTATTTGTACCCATGGGTGATATCATATTTTACGGACTATAAGACGCACTTTTTCTTCGAAAAATTGTCTCCAAAATTCAGGTGCCCCTTATACTTAAAATTAATATAAAAATGTCCAGTGTTTGATTTAAAATTCCTGCTAGTCTTAAAAATGGTCATATATTTGATGCTGTGGGTATTATCTCTATCTGGCAACATTGGATTCAACTGGCAGCAGCATTGCACTGATGTGACGAACATGAGTTGAGGGGATTCACATGCTGGCTAACTCTGTCTCTCTCCTGTCCCACCATCACAAACCCAGAACACTGTCTAGCCTATGATGTGTCATTGCAGTCTACGATGCCGGTGAACTTGAAAAAAATTGATGATGGATGAAACCCAACATGAATTCACATACAATCAAATAAGTGTGTCAGTGGATAAAACAGTCGTGGTCTAGAGTGAGAGAAGATATTATTGTTAAATGTTTCAAGAAGTGCGGCATAAGTATTGCTCTTGATAGCAATGAAGACCATCATATATATGAAGAGGACAACGACGAAAAAGAAGAAGGAGAAGAAAGTTCAAATGACAATTTTCAGGGATTTTAAAGATCAGAACGGTTTTATAAACAAATGTTATTAAAAAAATAAATTGCTTAAAAATTAAGGTGCGTTTTATAGTCAGTGGCATCTTATAGCCAGTAAAATATGGTATGTGAATTTCCTGTATTTCACTTCCTTTGGTTTATCTATTTGAAGAGTACTTTCATTCCTTAATTTTTGTTTTTTTGTACTTATCAAATTTTTTTGTGTATAATTTTCTCCTCAAAAACTATTTTCTTTTGCCACTTCAATTACGTGTTTTTTCTCTAACTCATAATATTACCGAGTTATAGAAAAAACATTAAAACACAAAAAAAAACTTTGAATATATTATTATTTTATTTAACAATCTTAAAGAGCACTGTTAAATAAAATAATAATATCAGGTACTACGCATTAATTAAATGACTAATTTAGTTGTTTTTGTTTTTTTAGCTATCCGATGTCAAGAGAAATGGCACTGAAAATAATAGTAGATTCACTTCATGATAATGATGTAATTGTTAGTACTACTGGAATGCTGTCTCGAGAACTTTTTGAACATCGTGTAGTTCGAGAACATGGACATGAAAGAGATTTCCTTACAGTTGGCTCAATGGGACATGCTTCCACTATAGCACTGGGAATAGCTTTAAATAAACCAAAGCGTCAGGTACGTAAAATTACTATATGAAGAAGTCATAAAGAAACTTTTAAATTTCTGGCTATTATAGCATATATGGCTTGATATAAAGTTAAATAAAACAGCAGGTCACATACTGCTGTATTGTCCGATAATAAGCATTTCTGGGTATAAGCCGCACCTTTAAAATTCAAGGAGAAAAGAGAAAGAGGAAAAGGTTTAACATGAAAATATCCCACAGCTGACTGAGGGAAGAAAAATTGCCATGAACATTTATTTTGTTGTACTTAACTCTACATGAACTTCTTAATAAAACACAATTGAATTATAAACAATATACACAGTGTAAACATCAATATACCAGTAAAAATTAATGAGTAATTTTTTACATCTTACCTCATATTTTATGTTTCTTTAAACACATATTTATTCGACAACAAAAGCATTGAAAATTCTATTGAATTAGTAAAAGAACTAAATAACATATCATTGGACTGTAATGACAGATTGGTTTCTTCCGATGTCATTTCTTTATTTCTGAGCATCTCAATTGGGAAGATGTTAACTATTTTAGAAAAATGGCTAAATTCCTTAAAACTAAAAAGAGAAATAATAGAAGAATATTTAAATCTTACAAAACTTTGCATTGATAATAATGTTTTCACCTTCAATGGAAAATTTTACAAACAAATCTCAGGTCACCCACTTTCACCATTTTTGGCAAATTTACTTATGGGTTATTTAGAGTGTCATATCACCAATGCTTATCCCTGGATGTTCAAATGTTGGTATAGATATGTGGATAGTATTTTCTCTGTGATAAATTTTAAATATATTGAAGATGCATTGAAATTACTCAACCTTCAAGATGAAACTGTAAAATTTACTATGGAATTGGAAAAGGATAAACCAATCCCATTTTTGGATCTTTACTTAATAAGGAATGAACTACAAGGAAAAATTGAATTCAATATATATAGGAAGGATACTCATACAGACAATTATATAAAAATCTTCAGGTTTCAATCATATTGCGCATAAACATGCAATTTTCAACAGTTTGATATATAGATTCTTAAATGTTCCATTAAATGAAGAAGATTTTAAGAAAGAATTACAATCACATTTTGAACATAGCCAATTTAAATGGTTTTGGAAAAGAAATAATTGTAAATAAATTAAAGAAATTCAGACAACAAAAAGAAGATTGAAAGAATACACTACCTTGCAATCTGATTCAAAGAAAGGAAAACAACTTAAGAAAATTACTTACCATCCTGAAATACATAACAAATTTTTAAAAAAATTCAAGAAATTCAATATTACATTGACACCGATAAATAAATTTAACCTTGCTAATCTATTTAATTACGAATAAGAAATTGAACACCCAAATAGTAAAAAAATCTGGAATTTATCAAATTAATTCTCTTCTTCTCTTCTTCTTCCTTCCAAGTATTAGGCCAAGGCCTGTTACGATCCTATAGAAAATTTTCCCTCCAGCGTTTCATAGGACGGCCCAGTGATCTTCGTCCTCTTGGTATATAATTATAAACAGCTTCAATTTAATTGTAAGGACTGAAATAAAGTATACATAGGAAAAACAAAAAGGAATTTGGACACTCGCACTAAGGAACACTTTAGAAATATTAAAAATGGTGAAATTGAAAAATCAGCTATTGCAACACACAGTTTATTGGAGAATCATAAAATTGAAAAAGAAGCTCAACTTCTGAAACATTTGGAAAAACCTTTAGAATTGACAATTTGGGAGAAGATATATATTCAGAAGAACAAGTTTAGATCCATGAATTTCAAGATTCCTGATGAACGTGACCTCATCTCAACGTTCATCAAATCAACACTAGATGGCAACGTTATTGATGGAGATTCCACAATTCCAATGAAAATTCGGTAGTCATAATGTCGGTTGAAAATGAGAGAGATCCTTCTCTTGAAAACTAGTTCCTGTGTTTAAAGAAACATAAAATATGAGGTAAGATGTAAAAAATGACTCATTAATTTACGAATTAAGAACCTCATAATGTTTTTTTCCCATATTTAACTATGAATACCAGTAAAAATTAATTTAACGAAGTTTATTAAATAAAACTTAATTTTAATTGAGGAAGACAGATAAAAGAAAGGTACTATATTATTATTTAAAACATTTTAATTTGGTAAGAAGTGATAAATTTATTATTAAACATTGAATCTAAGCTTTAAGGCTATAAAAAATGGTGAATTCCTATTTAAAGTCTTCTTAAGTTATGTAGATAGGAAATAACACTATGAGGTTTATTTTAATATTGTTTAATCTTTCTTCACTCACCTCATACTTCTTAACTCCCATGCATACTCGAGTTTTGTCACTTCATTTGTGACATTCTCAATGCTGTATTACATTCACAACTGATGTCCAACGGCCTTCTATCCTGCAGACTGACCTCCGCGCCATCTGGTGGCTGACCGACGAACTTCCAAATCAATCTTCGGTCAGCCATCAGATGGCGCGGAGGTCAGTCTGCAGGATAGAAGGCCATTGGACATCAGTTGTGAACATAATACAGCATTGAGAATGTCACAAATAAAGTGACGAAACTCGAGTATGCATGGGAGTTAAGAAGTATGAGGTGAGTGAAGAAAGATTTAACAATATTAAAGTCTTCTTGTTTAAGAAGCCGCTAGATGGCATTGGTGGAACAAGTTCACTGCTATTTGGCACACCAGAATCATATTAGTATAGAGAAAAATCTATGAGTAAATTGGAAACATAATAGCTTAATCCTCTTGCACTGGTGTACAGAACCAGAAATATTAGGTTCAAATCTCGTCTTAGGAATGCATTTTTCTGTCCAAATTTAATTTGTCATTTGAAGAGAAGTGATACATTTAAAATGAAACATTAAATGCTAATTGCCTTTCATTTGATGCTATTATTACTACTTCTACTACTACTGTTAATTATAAACAGGATTGAGGTGCAGAAATTTCTAATTCTGGAAATGCATACATTACAGAGATTCTTGTCATCTTAACTTCTCTAAAAAATATATTAAACCAAAAATATATAAAAATGGTGATTCTTTTAGTTATATTGACATGAAACTTGGTGGGTGGCTTTACAACACCTACACACTCTTTAAGAGAATGGAAAATATCGAGTTTTTGAAAATAAAGTGCTTGGGAAAATATTTGGAACAAAGAGAGATGAAGAGACAGGTGAATGGAGAGAACTACATGACAGCAAACTATATGATCGTTATTGGAAACCAGATTTAGTAAGAATCACCATATTTGTAGATTTCTTGAAGACCAAGGTTTCAAAACATTAAGGATCATTATCAATTTTTAACAAACCTTGGTCTTCAAGAAATCTACAAATTTGAGATGAGTCGTGAATATGATAACTCATATTAATTGAAATTAACCTCAAGTGTCACTTCCTTTAAATATTAAAAGAATAATTATATTTCGTAGACTGCAATGGGCAGGGCATATGGCACAAATGGGGAATGAAAGGGCAGCATAGAAATTTGTTGTAGGAAAACCAGAGGGAAAGTATCCAGAGAGGTGAATTATACAGGAATGATTATAAAGCATAGGGATGCATGGTCATGAACTTCTGTGTTGGATAGTACCAGTGAATTGGTTATCAATATTGTATTGCAGGTGTTTTGTTTGGATGGAGATGGCTCTGTTATAATGCATATGGGTGCACTTTCAATAGTTGGCCAGACAAGTCCAAGAAACTTTAAACACATAATTTTCAATAACGGAGCTCATGATTCTGTAGGAGGTCAGCCAACTGCTGCTCAGAACTCAAAGAAATTTTCTCTCACTGAAATTGCAATTGGCAATGGCTATCTTGAGGTATGTTCTTTTTATTTTTAATTATCATTATCTTATGCAATAAATATTGGTAAATATCCTTCAAGGGATTGCACAATTTGTGTATCAATTGAAATAGATGAAAGTTTTTTTATATTTGAAAAGAAAAATATACGCCTAGACTGGGGTTTGAACCCAGGACCTTTGACTCTCTATCCAAGTGAGCTACCTAGGCCTCCAATCTAAACACATATTTTTCTCTTCTACATAGTTAATTCCCTAACCCCAAATGCTACGAGCCATTGCTACAATTTTTGCAAATGGCGGCTCCTTTGTTAAGAAGACTTTTTATTGGGAATGTAAACATTACTTATAAAGCCAGTAGTGCTTCTTATACTGTTCATATTATTCGTTTTTAAACATCTTAATGATGGACAAATTCGTAGCAACAGCTCGTAGCATTTGGGGTTAGGGAATTAACTATGTAGAAGAGAAAAATACACATTTATATTGGAGGCCTAGGTAGCTCACTTGGATAGAGCATTGACATAGAGAATCAAAGGTCCTGGGTTCAAACCCCAGTCTAGGTGTATATTTTTCTTTTCAAATATAATTTGTCCATCATTAAAATATGTTTAAAAACGAATAATATTAACATTAAAAGTTTTTTTTCTATATGTTATTTTCTTTTTTAATATTACTTTTTTGTAGTAAAGCTTATATGTTTGGTTTTTTAATATTAAATTCATCACTTACACTAAAGGACAATTAATATTTTCAGAGAAAAATTAATGCCTATACCAAGATTTGAATTCAGGATCTCTGAAATTCCATTCCAGAATAAAGAACTACAATGGAATTCTGGAGATTCTGGGTTCAAATCTTGGTTTAGGCATTAATTTTTCTCGTAAAATATTAATTTGTCCTTTAATGTAAGTGAAGAATTTAGTATTAAAACTCAAAAAATATAAGCTTTACTAGCAAAAAAAAATTATGTTAAAAAGAAAATAACATTGAGAATGAAGCTATACTGGTACTAGCCATAAAGGTTATGTTAAAACCCCACCAAAAGTGTGTAGAATGAAGGTTTTCGACTCAAAGCACATGGGATTATATAAGTAAGAGAAAAATCAATGTCTAAATCAGGAGCCTAGATAGCTTAATGGATAAAGCACTGGAACAGAATTCCAGAGATCCTGAGTTCAAATCCCAGTGTAGGCATTAACAATTAATAAATTAAATTATTTATGAAAATATTAAGATTAAAAAATATTTTCATTTGTTTAAATATTGTATAACCATAAAATTAGTTTTCTATATCTCATTATTTTTCTTTGTTTTTTTTATGTACATTAGACAGGAGCAGTCTACCAACAATTTAATTTATCTTGCTTGAATACATTTTATTATTAGCTTTAATCTTAATCTTAACTATCATTAACTGGTTGTATTATAGATCATAATATAATGGATAATATCTTATTGGTCAAATCTTCATTTAGTATTTAATATTAGAGTTATTGTGATTGTTATATTCTGATGTAATATATGTTTGTCCTGGTGATTGGAAGAGAAGGCCACATGGCCTTAACCCCATCAGGCTAAATAATAAATAAATAATTTCTTTCTTAAAATATTAATTTGTACTTTAATGTAAGTGACGAATTTAATATTTAAACATCAAAAACATAAGCTTTACTAGCTAAAAAAAAGTAAAGAAAATAATAAAATGAAGCTATACTATCCATAAAGGTAATCTTAAAATACTACCAAAGAAGACTTCTTGAATAAGAAGCTGCTAGAAAGTGTGTAGAATGAAGGTTCTCTACTCCAAGTGCACAGGATTATGTAAGTAAGAGAAAAATCAATGTCTAAATCAGGACCTTAGATAGCTTAATGGATAAAGCACTGGAACAGAATTCCAGATATCCTGGGATCAAATCCTGGTTTAGGCATTAATTTTTGTCTTAAAGTATTAATTTGTCAATGAATGAATGAGTCACTTCTTATTTCCCATATTTAACTGTGAACACAAGTACATCCGCGTTCTGGATAAGATCTACAGCCAAAGCTATGCCAAGGTGAAGACAGAAATTGTGGGACAACCATTCAGTCTCAAAAGACGAGTACGACAAGGCGACCCAATTTCTCCTAAACTTTTTACATGCGTGCTTGAAGACATATTTCGAAAACTAAACTGGAGCTAGAAATATGGAGTAAATATAAACGGGAGCAGGCTATCCAACTTAAGATTCGCTGACGACGTGGTATTGTTCGCCAGATCCCCGAAACAACTCCAATCAATGCTACAAGAGCTATCAGAAACTAGCAAAATTGCAGGCCTTTCGATGAACAAAAGCAAGACACAAATTATGTTAAATGGTCCGGAAAACCCAATCAAAGTAGGTGGAATGGATCTTCAATATGTAAGCGAGTACATATACTTAGGACAGCTACTCTCATTCCATCAGAAAGTAGAGAAAGAAATAAGCAGAAGAATAGCTCTTGCCTGGAAGGCGTTCTGGTCACTGAAATTCATACTGCTGGACAAGTCACTCAAAATGGAAACACTACAAACCTGTGTTCTTCCAACACTGTTATATGGCTGCCAAACTGAAGTACACACTCCAAGTATGCCAAAGGAAAATGGAGAGGAAAATCTTAGGCATAATTCTGAAGGACAGAATCTCGAATACAACGCTTCAAGCGATGTCCTCAACCACTGACCCTGCACAACAAGCCATCAGGAAAAAATGGAAGTGGGGAGGCCACGTCGCAAGAATACAGGACGACAGGTGGACAATAAAAACAACCATGTGGGACCCGTACACAGGCAAGAGACAGCGCAGAAGACCAAGACGACGATGGGCTGGCAACTTCAAAGAACGAGCAGGGGCGCAATGGTCCAGAGTCGCCAGATGCAGGAAAAGCTGGAGAACGATGGAGAGCCAACTGTGCATTAACTAATCACAGAACAGACAGTGTATACAAACCAAGTGCTACATCCAAGTCAACTTCTCACCACGGAGTAGCTCATCGGGTGACATTCACAATAGAGCTTAACCCCTGTACAGGGGTTAGCCCTAAAGGGACATAGCAGGCTTTATTTATTTATTTATAACTGTGAACATTAATTTGTCCTCTATTTTAAGTGATGAATATAATATTAAAACACCAAAAATAGATGAAAGCTGTTTGAATTTATTTTTAAAAAGACAGTTTTTTGTATCCATGGCAACCCATAAGTCATATGGCTGCTTGGGTGACGATGGTCGCCGATACTGCAGAGCTCCAACCCTTACCACATTCTTTTAGTTTGCAGTTTTTCTGCATTGAAAGTTAATGTTGTCAAGTAATACATTGAAACTAGAACTTAGCTCAGGGGGATGCACTAGTGGTAACCTCTGTTGGTAATTGCAAGTACACTGCTCAAAAAAATTAGGGGATATTGTAGAATAACCTATTAAGACTATGTTTTTTGGAATAGTATTAGATGCAATCACTTTCTATTATTCCAAGATAATGTAAATAAGAGTTTGAAGTTGTTACGTAACCTCGGTACCACACCAGAGGGCAGTGTCTGTACTGTTGATGTGAAAGGGTGGTGTGGGGGTGAATGTTTTGTTGCTGTTTTTAAATCCAGTCCAGTTTTCAGTTAGTGAATGACTTGCCTTAGGGACAGTGATGCCTCGACAACGTGATTTACCTGAACCAATGGCTTGGAGGGCCATAGGAAAGATGGAAGCTGG
The DNA here is from genome assembly GCA_030220185.1 of Diploptera punctata. NCBI lineage: Eukaryota > Metazoa > Arthropoda > Insecta > Blattodea > Blaberidae > Diploptera > Diploptera punctata. The sequence goes on along the minus strand of JASPKZ010008505.1, from coordinate 145,239 downwards.
ACAGACACAACAAGAGGTGGCACAAGCCATTGGGGTGTCTCAAAGCGTGATTTCCAGTCTTTGGAATCATTTTTCAAAGAACATACTGTTCACAGAAGAGCCGGACAAGGTCGACCAAGGGCAACAACAGCAAGGGATGACCGTTACCTCTTGTTAACAGCCCGTCGAAATAGACAGCAGAATGCAACTCAACTGCGAAATACACTTCAAACAGCAACAGGACGCAGGGTGTCAACTCAAACTGTCCCTAATCGACTGCATGGAAGTGGTCTCTATGCCCGTAGGCCCATGGTGTGTACCAGGTTAACTCCACAACACCGTAGAGATCGCAGAAACTGGGCGGAGGAACATCGTGGGTGGAGGCATGCTGAATGGAGATCAGTTCTTTTTTCTGATGAGTCGCGATTCAACATGGAATGTGATAGTCGGCGTGTATTCATCTGGAGAGAAAAAGGGACACGAAACAATCCAGCTTTTGTACGTGAAAGATCCCCATATGGTGGCGGTGGATTGATGGTGTAGGCAGGAGTCAGTAGTGGTGGACGTACGGACCTCTACGTTATCCAAGGTGGTACTTTGACTGCGGTAAAGTATAGAGATGAGATTCTCCGACCTTTTGTCGTGCCTTATGCTGATGCCATAGGTGATTCTTTTCTTTTTATGGACGATAATGCACGACCCCACAGAGCTGGCTTGGTGGACGACATGCTGGAAGTGGAGGGTATCGAGCGTATGCAATGGCCAGCTTCCTCCCCGGACTTAAATCCGATTGAGCATGTGTGGGATGCATTAGGCAGGTGCATTGCAGGCAGACCAGCACCTCCCACAACTGTTCCAGAGCTGCACATTGCTCTTATGGAAGAGTGGCCACGTATCCCCCAAGAACTCATTGCTAACCTCATTGCATCAATGCCATACAGGTGTGAGGCAGTGCTGGCCGTTCGAGGAGACCATACACCATACTAAAGAAACATTTTCACCCATGTTAATGTTGCTTTGTTTGTTTGCCATATTCCTAATCAGGATCTCTTTGACATCTGGTGTGGTACAGAGGTTACGTAATGACTTCAAACTCTTGTTGACATTCTTTTGGAGTAATAGAAAGTGATTGCATCTAATACTGTTCCTAAAAACATAGTCTTAATAGGTTATTCTACAATATCCCCTAATTTTTTTGAGCAGTGTATTTTTCAATCCATCCTCATACATCACCTCCCTCTGTTGTTGGGTAGACAAATCTCACAGTCAAATTCTCTCCAGGAATATCAAAATTGATTCTGAGGTGTGTTTGCCCAACACCAGATGGAGGTGATGTACTCAGGATTCCAATTAATTATTAAATCAGAGCTTGGTTGTGGTAGTAGTGACCTCCATTGGTGATTCCAAGAACTTTTCAACCCATTTTCATATATCACTTCCCTCTGGTATTGGGCAGATGAACCTCACAGTTAAATCCTTCTCCCCAGGAATTTCAAAATTGATTGTGAGATCCATTTGCCTAACACCAGAGGAAGCTGATATACAAGGATTCCAACAGTTATCTCAACAATCAGTTTTGGTTCAAGATGAGAGAATAAAACATGAAGTGAGGTGTAAAGAATCAATTTAGTTTCTTTCATAAAATATCTCAAAGTGTTACTTTCTTTTATTTATTTTTTTAAAATTTATAACTTGTTGTTGATTTTGCATTTTATAATTAACAGGGACAGTCAGTAGAAACAATGGACGAGCTCAGATCTGGAATTCAGTGGCTTGTGGAAACTAATGGCCCAGCTGTCCTAGAAGTTAAAGTTCACCAAGGAAGCAGGAAAGACTTAGGTCGTCCAACAAGATCGCCTATACAAAACAAAGCTGATTTTATGAACTTCCTATCATATGAATAGTTTGAACTCAAGCAAATTTAATTATTGTTTAAATTCACAAAATTGTTAAATACAAGTGTCTCAAATAACTACTGTGATTTTATGAGATTTTACAAGTCCAGGAATATGGGTTATGTTTTTAGACATAGTATATGCAGTTTAACTATCAAGAGCATAATACCATGAATTAATCACAAAAGGGATTCAAATTAGTTTGAAAAGGTTAAAGAATTTAGATATTTAGGTACAGCCTTTGAAAAAATTGATGGAGCAACTCTTGATGTTGGAAAGTTAAGAGTTTTGAAGTGTGATTCACACCAGTAAGTTGTTACATATGCTGTCTCCTTTGAGTTAAAATTGGGTGGCATAAGTCTATCTTCATTCAGTATTTGTATCATTCACTTCAGTGGAGCAGTCGGTAAGATGCTCTCTTGCGATGATGCGGGCCCAGGTTCGATCCTAGTCAGGAAGAATTTTTTTAATAACGTTGTTAATTTTCATAATGCCTATACGTTACCATGCTTTGTTAAATAAATAAATTTGTATTTGTAGGGAAGTATATTAATTAATGGAAACAGGTCATATATAGAAAATGAATAACGATTGAAACATCTCATTACTGTTTATAAAACACAAGGCATAACTAGACTGTTTATTTGCACAATTAATACAAAGTGCATCTGATTAATTTAAACTAAATCAAGTTAATATCTAATTTCAATATACAAATAAGTTCTGGAGTATTGCATCACTTCATGCAGACACTTTCTAGCAGGGACAGTTGTGGTCTAGTGGAAGGAATGTCTGTTTCCCATGCATGAGGTCGCATGTTTGATACTGCTGTCATGTTTTCTCTCTCTCTCTCTCTCTCTCTCCTTCTCCCCCCCCTCTCTCTCCTTCTCCCCCCCTCTCTCTCTCTCGATCTTATTTCAATTCATTTCATTTGTTTTCTTTTATTTGTTTTGCCTTGTTTTGTTTACAGCATTTACTGCACTTCTTATTTTTCCTTGCATGACACATAACGAAATAGAACGGATTTTAGTTTCTCAAATAGTTGTGCACTTGTGAATCAAGTAGCTAACCTCTGATAATATGCAATGGCTTTGTTCTGGGACTTAAAAATTATCGGTGCACCATTAATTCTTTCAAAGACTGTACAATAGTTACAAATGAAACAAGATTTGTCTGGGAAATTAACCAGAGATTAATATTAGGCAACAGGGGATTTTTGGATTTAAGAAGCATTAATGAATTCTATAAGGCAATATGGTGACATTGACATAGTTAAAGTAATTAAAACTTCTAGGATTAGATGGTTAGGTCATTTTGGCAGAGAGAAAGAATTGGATCCATATCGATAAGTCACATTAACAAAAATAGATGGTAAAAGAAGAATTTGGGCATCAGAAGACTGGAGTATGTTGGACAGGATTTAAAGATTTTTGGTAGTGCAATGGTGGCAAAGAGAGACTAAAGGTAGAAATGAATGAAGGCATATTGTAGGAGCAATTAAGCCTTTAATAGGCTGTAGTGCCTTAGTTAAGTATGTAGATAGAGTTAAATATGGGAAATAACATTATGAGGTAGATAGAGATTCAAATTGTTTATAAAAGTGTGCAGAGAATGGCTCATTGACCTAGAATGTGTACCCATGAAGTGCTACTGCTCTTTTACAGAATGTAACGTCACAAAGAAGCTGGATAAATTGTGTGAATTCCTCAGCAAGTCATATTTATGATCCAATTTTGCTGGTTTATGAAATATGTCTTTCTTTTGTTATTTAAATCATATGTATCAAATTTTGTTGCTAGAAAATATAAATTCCGTCCATTAAAGCAATTTTCAAATTTAGTATTTCAGTAAGTAATAAATAAGTTTGGTCTGTATTATTCTTACCTCATATAGTTGTTTCTGTTGTTTCAAGAACACACAGACCAAGAATAATACAGACCAAATGTATTTATTAAGTAAAACCTCATAATGTTACTTCCTATTGTATTTTCAAATTAATATTTCAGGTTTATTTCCATTCCTAATTATCCAATTTTACTGGTTTATGGAATATATATTCCTGTTGATAATTAATTTGGTTTGATGGTGAATGTTGCAAAGCAATCAAAAAGAGAAACATCTTTCATTTGAAGATGCTGCAGAAATGATCTAGAGCAGGTATTGAAGAATATAAAGAAGCTAGAAGAGCTGCAAAACAAATTTGCAAGAAGAAGAAATGTGCTTTGAAGAAAATATTCTTTTCAACCTAGACAAAAAGTTTGGTAGAAATGCATAAAGCAGTTCTTTGAAAGAGTATGTAACTTAAAGAAATGCTTCCAATCTAGAACTACTACAATGTAAAAACAAAGCTGGTAATCTTGTTGCAGGAGAACAAGAGATTATAAAGTTGTGGACTGAACATTTTAAAAATATGTTATACAATTCTATGGAAGAAAATATAGAATTCATATCACATTATTTCGTACCCAACCCCTACATACCTGTACCTACTACCCCTATAGTATATTGAAGCTCTGGGTGAAGACTGTATTAATGCAGAAATTATAGAAATGGTGGCAAGAAATTATGAAAATGTATGTACGATTTGATCATTAAAATTTGGAATACAGAACTAATAACTATTGATTGGAATGTGGCTATCATATGTCCTATTAAAAAAATGCAATTACCTAGAATTTAATAATTATAGAGGAAAATCACTCTTAAATGTCACATAAAATTTTTACAAGTGTTTTAGCCAAATATTTTAAAACCTATGTGGAATTTTTCCTTGGAGACTTTCAGTATGGTTTTTGGAAAGGGCAATCTACCAACATTTTGACATTGTTATACTGATATCAAACTTAGAAGATTGGAATGGCTGGGCCATGTTCTACAAATGGAGAAGTTTAGAATTCCTTGAAAACTCTTAGGTGATAAACCGGTGGTAGAAGCAAGGTCAGCAGACCCAGGCTGATCTTACAAAGGCAGGCATGAAATGATGGAGATGAGGGCTTTGGATAGGAATGAGTGGGTGGCTGTCATGAGGGAGGGTAAGACTAAATGTAAAGGGCCAATGATGATGATTGATAATTAAATTATCAATTGAGTTGGTGTTTACTTGATGAAAATCCATATTTATTAATTAAATTGTATATAGCAAGTTTCATTGGGAGAAAACAAAAATTGTGGCCACTAAAGCATTAAAAATGTTCCTGTTGATATTCTAGCTTTCAGATTATCTCCCACTTCTAATGATCTGATTTTGCTGATTAACAAACCTGGTCCTATTTTCTTATTTAAATGTTACATACTTAGGTTTGTTAGAAAAAATGGCAGACACTAGATTAATTTTTTTTTAATTTTGGGTTTCAGGTAAACCTACAGTCCTAATGGTTTGACTTTTTATATTTATATGCCAAGTTTTGTTGCAAAAATAAAAGAAAAATTGTGGCTGTTAGAATGTTAATACTCACACATTTTTTCATCATAAATGTTGGTGTCTACTGAATAGGATCAATAATTATTTGAAAAAAAAAATTCAAGTCTTTTCATGGTAATAGCTATATTTCTTTGGAATTTGCTAAAAAGGTATCAGTTATAGACAGTCTAATTTTTGTTACAAGATAAATAAAACAATTTGGAACCCTAATTTGTTACCCCTTAGTAGCCAAACTATAACAGTTTTTCTTTCATTATGCTTTGTCATATCCTCCCTCACTCCATGGGATGACAGAATCAGAAGACTCTGGCCTGCCAGTTGGCTGCTAGCCTTACATCAACATGTATTAATTCCTAAAATAAGTAATGTATTAATCAATTTATATTTTTATTATATTATTATTACTACTATTTTGTTACTTCACATTGTAATTTTTATTATAATGTATTAATCACCTTGTTAGTGGGCACTGGTTCCTTACTGACTGAAATTCCATGAGAAAATTTCTTCTCCCATGGGGAACCCCAGTAGTTCTGCACCAAGTGATCATCCCTCTCGGCACATTCTGTCATGTGCTGCACATTATTGTTATTTTGGAACATAACATTTCATAATTCTTTATCTAGTAGAGCAATGCAAGGTTATTTCTAGGATAAATGGTAACTTAGGCAAGTTACAATAGGCCAGCAGGTGACAAACAATATCAATTATTTTCCATTATATCCCTTTCTGCCAAGATGTATCTTTCTTTTTCTTCTGTTGGAACATCTACTGACATAATTTGGTACTACATCCTAATCATTAAGTCAAGTGATTTTTTGCAACACATTTTTCACCAATTAACATTTTAACTAGGTTATAATTAACATCTTATTACATAACTTCAACGGTGCTTTAATATGAATTTTAAAAGTGTTTATAGTTAGGTTATGTTATAAAAGTTTCTTAACACTCTGCATACCACTGGTAAAATCTCTTGTGTCAGAGATTTAAATTGCACCCGCCGATGTGATCGACTTTGCAAGCAGTTTAAGTATATTGTCTGGCAGGTAATGGAAAGGAGCACCAACGCTGATCTAATTGGCTCATGACACCTAAAGGGTTAAGTTATATTAGATCATTAAGTTAGCTTATGTTAGATTATGTTATGAAAATGTGCTTGTGTTAACAATGACAGAATCCTCTATATCAGTGGAATTTAAGGTGATACTCATAGCGACTCAGCCAGCTTAGTTCACAAAATATATGAATCAACATTCCCTAAGTTATCAATTCTGTTTTAACCATAATTCATAGCTATCTTTGTATGACCCATAATATTTGTATAACATTCTTTAGCTTATTTATATCTCCACTTTTAATTAATTTTTTTCACTATTTTTCTATATTCTTCTGATTATAACTATAAGTCTATGAAGACAGCGAGTAATGTTTTAAAATGTTTAAAACATCCATCTGGTGCTACATTTTAGAAAAATAATATTTAGATTGTAATGTTCCTAACAAGGTTCTAAGAGGTAACAATGTGGAATTATTTATAACTTCTTCTACCCTAGTCTTATCTTCACCTTCTTGTGGGGCTACCTGTTTTAACAGACGAGGCTCTGGGGACCAAGTCACAGCAGTATAACCGTTACATCAAATATGGAAGAAATGCCATATTCACAAAACTAGTCCAGAAGCTAAAAGATGCCAGCCCTATCACTGGACATAACTTCCTATTGCAAGCAACTAGTTGAGGGGAAAAGTGATATACTTTGAAGTCTGATACAAGATATATCTGGAATTATTTTATTTATGGTGACTCAAGCATGTTAAATATTAATGGGTAGAAGAATTTAGTAGACAAATAATTTCAGGTAAATAAAGTTAACATTTACAAGTGAACATGGGATAAAATCCTACTGTATATCAGTGATGTAGCATCCTTGAATATATAAAAATAAATATTTTTTAAAATTTATGAATGAGTTGATGAAAATGTTTTTAATATCTCACCTCATAAAGTTGTGTGTTTTCATGATACTGGTTTCAAAAGTAAAATTTACTTTTGAATCTGGTATCGTGAAAACACGCAACTTTATGAGGTGAGATATTAAAAACTTTTTCCAACTCATTCATAAATTGTATATACCTCATAGTGTTACCTCTCACTTTGATTTTGATTCAATTAATTTATAATGTCAATATTTTTTGGTTTATTGCCATAATTTTTCTGAAAACACTACAATTAATAACATTTCCAATATCATAGTTGCTATGAAAGACTGTTACTAAAAATCTCAGGTGGTGGATACATGTGAATTTTTTTCAGCAGCTGTGTAATGTAATCATGCAGCCTGCCCTTCCCTCTGTGGGACAAATGTGCTGCATTCTCCTGTGACATTACCATTGGCCAGAATGGAAACAAGAGTTTTTAAATCGGTTTTGTTCTCTCTGTTATATTCACCAACCACTGATGTGGTCTCGAGGTAACGTCATTACCTTTTACACAACGGGTCCATGTTCAATTCCTGGCCTCAATTGCTTCCCACACCATTTGACCATTATGCATATCACATTCATCTCATAATTTTATTTCCCATATTTAACTTATGAACATTCATCTTGTTTAGTATGAATGTGTGGGTGTATGGTGTGTCTTGTATTAAATGTTTAGGCTCTCTCGAGGTGGCCCCTTATTGAACTGATCCCTCATTCGAAGATACATTCCATATTGTGTGGTCAAAAATTATGTAAGGCCCAGGTTACATGGGACACATAAGGGTATTAAAAGTGAGAGATTAAGCTAAGAATAAGAAAGGAAGAAAGATACAAAAAATTTAATATCAAACCTACTATTTTTTTTGTAATGTAATATGTACTGCAAATATTCAGAGCAGCAGTGCAATTGAGAATATATCTTATGAAGGAATGTGGTAATACTTTTCTAAACATCATGCATTGCCACTGCTGTATATCATCATACATGGCACTACAGCTCATATAGAGCCCTGGCATCCCCAATCCTCTTCTTCCACGGTTCTCTATCCACTGCAGCCGACTTCCAGTTCCTGACACCAAGTATCTAGTTAGCATCCTTTCTTACTGCATCCTCCCATCTATATTTTGGTCTTCCTTGAGATCCTTTCCCATAAATGTTGTGTTCATTCATTACCTCCTTCAGAATTCTTTGATCCTGCGTTCTATACACATTTCCAGCCAATTGTAACCCACTGCTATATATATTTTTTTTCAAATGCCCCAGGTTGTCTTTCGACATTCCTGGTTTCTCTCCTGGCATGGCATACTTGTAACCCACTTCTAAGGTTGGGGTGCCTGGAAGGTGGGGTTACGTTGCCCCGATGATATAATGGGTGATGATGATGATAATGGTGCACCAGGAGAGTCCCTAATCCTAAGCTTAACCTAAGATGAATAAGAATGATGATGAATGCGATGGCCATATGATTTCGGGGACCGTTTGGGCCTTAAAGTTTTCCTGACATTTGTCTTACAGGTGAGGAAAAACCCTGATAAAAACCTCACCCAGAAAAACTGTCCCGACCGGCGATCGAACCTGGGCCTGCTGCATGACAAGACAGCACGCTACTCCGAGACCACAGCGGTGGACCCACTGCTATATATAAGTAATATGAAATGCTTTGATTTTTACTTCATGTTTGATTCCCTCCTTACCATACACAACCTCAGTCATAATATAACCAAAATTAATATAAAATTATAGAATATTCACCTGAAAGGTCCGTCTCCTCAACTTAATTATCATTTAACTGTAGCGCTTTCGGGACTTTGTCCCATCATCGGCAGGATTCAAAACTGGTGTTTCACTGAAGATCTGGTAGAGGGGGTTGCATGTATTGGGTTCGTTTTCGTTTATCAGGCTGTCGTTGTGAGCTGCTTTCATGATTTCCATCTCTTCGAGTATGTTTATCTTCGCTGGATTATTTTCTCTGTGCATCACTGTTAGGGTGTTTTCAATATTTAACATGCGATGTCCTTCATGGATAACGTGTTTTGCATAGCTTGATTTACCTTCTGCGTGAACGAAGGTAAATCAAGCTATGCAAAACACGTTATCCATGAAGGACATCGCATGTTAAATATTGAAAACACCCTAACAGTGATGCACAGAGAAAATAATCCAGCGAAGATAAACATACTCGAAGAGATGGAAATCATGAAAGCAGCTCACAACGACAGCCTGATAAACGAAAACGAACCCAATACATGCAACCCCCTCTACCAGATCTTCAGTGAAACACCAGTTTTGAATCCTGCCGATGATGGGACAAGTCCCGAAAGCGCTATAGTTAAATGATAATTAAGTTGAGGAGACGGACCTTTCAGGTGAATATTCTATAATTTTATATTAATTTTGAATAAACCTCAACGGAACACATCATGAATCTTATAAAAGTTGATCATAATATAACCGTTACATGTAAAGTGAAATGCTCTTCAATCACTTGGCAACGGCAGCTCATGAGTTGTAAATTAGAAGCGGCCAAATTAAAAATTAACTTATGTGTCTGTAGGCCCTTCTCGATATGCAATTGACCAGAAAGTATTCTTCCTCCAGATATAAGCTACACCTTTAAAATTCTAAAGTAAAGAATAAAAATGTTTGACATGAAAATAAGATGCACATGGACAGAAAAAAAAAACATAAACATTTATTTTAAATTAATGTATTATAGAACTTTAATTTTAACACAATACTGTAGATGGAGTAGAACTCAAATCTTAATTTGGAATATATGAAGGTGCAGGGAAAAACGAGGTAAGTATTTTTTTCCAGGATACCTAGAAAACAAATTTTTAAAAGTATAAAGTACTTGCTCTTTACCTGTATGCCAAAACTTTGATGTTAAATAAACCCACGACAAACTGTTAATTTTACTGTATCACACTTCTAAAAGATAGTCCTTTCCATGGATAATAATGGCATCTCAAACAGTCAAACTCCATCTGGATGAAAAGTGACTTACCTGGTTTTTTTTCCCTGCACTCTTCATATAGCTTTGTATGGAGTTGCCAATTCACGTTCACACTGCTGGGCTGACTTTAGTTATGCTAGAAGATTGTGATGGTAAGATAAGGTGCGAGGAATAGCTCCTTGTTTTTAGTTTGATTATTAGTGCTAAAATGAATCACTTACAGGAATGTCTCTTTCCAGGCCAGTTAGTCTATTCTCTAATAGAATTGCATCAGTGCATATATATATTATATATATATATATATATATATATATATATTATATATTTTAGTTTTGAGAGTGCATAAAGAAAGATGGATTTAATATCAAATATACAGCATTATATTGTAATTTATATTATCAAAAATGGGGACTTAGATCAATAGTCCTTAAAGAAGTGCTTCTGGGCATTAGTAGCCGTTACTTTTCTAGGAATTAACACTATGAGGTATTATTTATTGAAGTAAAATTTTTATCATCTCACCTTCATATTATTCTTCTTCTTAGACCGGTTTTGAAACTTTCTTCTTCAGTTCCATCCTCAGTGTTTTCACGACTATTGTTATGTCGTCTAGAAGAGCCGTCTCCTGCTCCCTCTGTTGGTAGACTGAAGAACCTCGAAATTGAATCTTTTCTGCAGGAATTTCAAAATTTATTAATATCTCCTTTTCATTTTTTTAATGTAGATTTTTTCGCAAACAGCCAGTTCTTTGGATTTCTCTATTTGTTTTAATAATTTAGCCTTTCTTTCAATAAGATGTTCTTAGCATGCATGGGCTGCTAGTGCAGATTTTTCTACTTCCCCATTTTTGACATTCCTGAGATGTTCTTTCACTCTGGATTTTCAGATTTCTCCTTGTTTTCCCTACGACAGAACAATGGTCATGAAAATATTGAGGATTGAACTGTAGAAGAAAGTTTCAAAACCAGTCTAAGGAGATGAAGAATATGAGGTAAAATTATAAAATTTTACTTAAATAAATCAATATCCATGTTAATATAAAGTCTGTTTCATAATATCAATATATTGAGCCATGTAAATTAGTTAATTATGAAGAAATAATGGGTCATTTACTAAAATTGGATTCTGCTGATAGCAGTTGAATTTAAAAAAGCTAATAGAAATAAGTCACCCTAATCTTCAAATATTCCACCAAACAAAATTATTCACTTACCAAGAAGTTGCTAAATATTTCAAGGTTATGTCGTGCCATTTTTGTTAGCTTTTAAGTTTAATTACTGTGAGTGTCAGCATGTTACTGACCATACGTCCATGTGACATGTTATAAACAATCTTAGATATTTATCACTTCTCACTGAATGACAAATTTCAAGTGAAAATATATATACATACCTGAACCAGGATTTGAACCAGAGACATCGGGTTCAAATTCTGATCCAGGCATATATTTTTCTCTTCAAATAAAACAAATTGTTGACAATGTGTAATAATCTATTCATCTGTACTGTACTGTAATATTGAATAAAATACATTTACAAAAATCAAGATACAACCTTTTATTTTGCAGAAGTAAAAAATAATTTCAAAATCATTAGGAAGTAACATTATGAGGTTTAATTTAATAATTGAGTTTGTACTTTTTAACATTCTTTCCTCATATGATTGTTTAGTTGGACATATGAGGTAAGAATGTTAAAAAATACAAACTCACTTATTTAATTAGTAAAAAATAATATATATATATATATATATATATATATTATATATATATATATATGAAAGTTTTCTTGGGTTTTCCGCGTCTTGGATTCAAGTTCGGCCTCTGACCACTGATTCCGACGTGTCGGCATGATCCTACATGTCATTATCAAAGAATGATAAGTTCGAGTCTCATGTGTAGGTCTTGTATAATAAAATACATAGAGTTTTCGCTGTGGTCCGTTTCCGAAGACGTACATCCATCCGAGGTTTAATTCTTTTGTTGTTAATTATCTTCAGTTTTCATTGAAGGTATTAACAACATAAGAACTAAACCTGGGATGGGTGTACGTCTTCGGAAACGGACACAGCGAAAGCTCTATGTATTTTATTATATAAGACCTACACCTGTGACTCGAACTTATCATTCCTTGATAATGGCATGTGGGATCATGCCGAAACGTCGGAATCAGTGGCCAGAGGCCGAACTTGAATCCAAGACGCGGAAACCCCAAGAAAACTTTCATATTCATACTTATATCCGCGAAAATCTGCAATATATATATATATATATATATATATATATATATATATGGGTAGAAAATTCAGAGAAAGGATGCAATGCCTTCATTTTACATATAACCATAGTCTTCAGAAACTAGTCAACTGTGCTTTATAGTACTTTAGCACAAACCTATGAACTGTCTCATACTCTTGCAGCAAGGTCAATTTCATTTTCTTGTGAGACAATTTCAATGGAATAACATGGAGGTAAATGATATATTATTTTAAAATGGCTTACCAGTAAAAACATCCTATTCCAAAAACAGCAACACAGCTCAATTTTTTTGCCATGTAGATCATCAGTTCCTTATCACAAAATGTTTGTCTGGATCCACTCTGCAATCCTCCAGTTTTATTGGTTGAATTCTGGGCACACTGTCATTGAGTTGGGATAGAATGAGAATACATCTTACACACTTGTTTATCGTAATTTCTGAGGTTAATTTTTAATTTTGGTATAATGGTTTTGTTATGTTTCTGTAAAATGTCAAACAATAATGGTCTTTTAACTTCATAAAAATCTTTTCCACAATCTATAAAAAGAAAATGGATTTCTAAATTTAATTACCTTCCTCTTTTTCTTTTATAAATCATATTTTAATAAATATTTGTCTATCTTTTCTCTTATTTATCTTCTTACTAGCTAATACTCAGCATACGCTGCTGCGCCTAAATAAATCATAATGTGTTTTTACCTTTAGTTGAATAAGTAAAAGAAAAAAAACATATAATTTTAGATACCTCGTGCTGTTTATCCGGCATTGGCCGGAAATCTACAAAGTCCTACGTACTTGGCATAAACGAGCTGTAAGATTAAATTCCTTATTTTGAGTTATCCGTAAAAGAATACCTGCTGTGCGCTGCTATGTTTCCCGGGAATCTACTTATTCCGATCTTTTTGACATCAAAGAAAGAAAAAATGCTTATTGTGAGTTATCCGTAAAAGATAAACATATGCTGTTGCAGACTTTTTTGTAGGTTTTTTAAGATATTCAATTCTGTGTACATTGATTTGGTTTATTTATTATGGTTTAGGCAGAGTAAGCCATTTAAGCATACAAACGACAATTTTCTTTTACATTTTTCACTATAAAGAGTGATTTTTAAGGGTGAAGGGCTTGAGCATTAAAACTCTCTTATTGCCTACATCCCGGGAAAATCCTGAACATTTTGCAAAAATCCCCATCACAATCGGATAAATGGTATGGCAGCGCACGTTTGCCCGATCTTGGCATCAATGAAAGACAAAAATGGCTATTGTGAGTTATCTATAAAAGATAAACATATCCTGCCGTGGACTTTTTGTAGAATTTTTTTAGACATTCAATTCTGTGTACATTAATTTTATGTATTTGTTACGGTTTAGGCAGCGTAAGCCATTTAAACGTCAAAAAAGGTACTTTTTTTTACGTTTTTAAGGGTGTAGGAATTGAGTATTACAACTCTCTTATAGCCTATGTTCATCCCGGGAATTTGCTGAACATTTTGCAAAAAAAAAAAAATCACAGTCGGATGAACGGTATGGCAGCGCATAAAATACGAACTAACAAACATGCATTTTTATTTTAGTATATTATATTACTAGCTTTCTATTATCATATCACTATGAATCAACAACATCTTTGTAATAACCAATGTTCGACATTGCTATATCGTAGATTACTTTTAAAATTAAATAGACGTTTTCTAGTGCACAACTGTTGTTGATCATTGTGATATCTATAGGTTGTGTTGCGTGAATGTTTATAAAATTTCACTTTTAAAAACAATGTTTATTTGTTATATGTTTGCTATCAACTGACCACTATAATTACCATTGATATCAAAATAATACATTTTGAATTTAGATGACTTTGATTTTCATATATATATATAAGAAATTTCTGTTTAGGGATCATGGTGGGGAATCAAATTGCTGATACTTAACATAACATAATATTAGTTCAGTGATTGTTCCTTTAGTTCATTTATTATTTTATTTTTACATACTCATACACCATTTCATAATTACTATAAATTATTATTGAAATATAAATGGTATCAAAATAAATATTAAAAAAACAATACTGAATTTTTTTGTGATATCATAAAGACCTAACTCCTGCTCCTTCTACTGATGATGCAACTAGTCCCGAGAAGCCTACAGAAAATATTTTACAAGGTTAAGGAGAGAGACCTATAACAATTTTATATTTTAATTTTGTGACTAATACCTCAATGGAATTTTACCATGAATTTTATTACTTGATTTATCTGTACATATTACTGTATAAAGGCTAGCTTTTATGAATTCCGAAAGCATGAAGCTATTGAGATTGTTCTCATGAAAAGCTTTTTGAAATATTTTTATAGATCTTCACCGATCCTATCTATTAGACACTGAAAACGACCATTCTCAAAATTATATATATATATAACATGATAAGAAAAATTAACGCCTGAATCGGGATTTGAATCTGAGACCTCTAACTCTATACGTTAGCGCGATACCGTCTTCACAACTCAGGCTCCCAGTGCAACATTAATTTTCCTTTCCTTAATTATCATAAGAGGCAGCGGGGCATCATTCGTAGTGCCATCTTACGTATTCTATAACAAGAAAGCTATGTGTGTGTGTGTGTGTGTTAACGCTCTAGCGACCGCAACTTTAGTTTTATCAAAACCAAATTTGGCAAATAGCAAATAATATCGAGTTCGTTAATCAGCAAAATTGAACATTTAGGTGTAGGAGTATACATGAAACGAGAATTTAAAAATCTCTTTGGCGGTCGCATTTTTCAATATTTTGCAACGAAACTAGGTATGTACTATTAAAGTAAACTGAGAAAAGTTATCGTCTAAGAATCAGCGAAATTCAATAACTATAGGCTAAGTGGGGGAGGGGGGTTAACCAAAACCTGAAATTAAAAATTGACTCTAGCAACCGCCTTGTTTACTTTGTCGCAATGTATATCACACAATTAATAGCCTATAGAGTGCATTAATTAAATTTATTTAGGCCTAATATTTTATAATGATGGATACATTAATCAATAGATATTTAAATCTGTGTCAAATTATACAACAATATGCAAATAGGTACTCTTCGGTTAGGCCTATGCATGATTCTTTTTCATTGCAGGCCAACAGTTTTAAATAAACTGGCATCAGGAATTGAGTTTCTCCAATTTAACAAAAATAAATTTATATTCCGTAAATCTGCAAAATCGGACTATAAATTTGACTTGATGAAGAAATCACCCAGTTTACGAAGTTCCTGCGTGTCGGATTTTTATTAAATGGGGAGGGTATATTTTCTAAACATTGTTTCACTCTGTTTATTTTATCAAAAGCTTTATCGTAATCCACAAAGCGCATGTAAGATGTTTACTACAAATATCCAATATTCGTGTCATGTCTACATTTTTCAACAGCTAAAGAGGAAAACAAAAAATGTCAGGGAATTATAAATTATTAAAAGCGATAATTTTAGTATTTATTAATTCACAGAAGTTTATCTTTCAATGTACTGTACATTCTCTGAACTTTTTCAGACATATAGGAAAACAAAACTTTACACAACTGTACTGTAATAGCACATGCCTGCGATTTTTTTATTTCTGCGGCACAGGGTAACAGGTATCTGAATCTAATTTTGGTGTGCTTAATTCAAATATGCTAACAACATTTTCGCAACAGGTTTTTTTTGCCATGTTGAAAGTAAATATTTATTACTTTTTTGCATTACATGTAAGAACCATATTATTTGAAATTGCTGTAATAAGTACAGAGGCTTGATGCAGCATCAATTGTGCAGTTAAAACAGTTTAAATAAATATATAAACTAATAATATACTTTGTTTCATTACCATCATCAGCTTCAAGGATTACTCCTCATAAGGCTTGTTCTGACCTCATTCTTCAACTTTGTTGAGCCAATCTTGTCTTCAGTTTTCCAACATTTCTTCAAGTATTTGGGTTGTAATTCAACATCAGATTTGGTATGTGGTCACTTTTCATTCTTTATACATGTTGTTTCCAAATATTTCTATCTTATTTTATTATGTCCAGTAATTTAAATATATTTAGGTCCCTCCTTATATCTTCGCTTTTTTTTTATCCAGTAGGCCTAACGAATATCCCGCAACAGATATAAAAAGTCTCGTTTTGGTGTTTCAATTCTCCTTTCCTCTTTTCTTGTCGGTACCCAAAACTCTGAACCATAAAACAACATTGGTATTTCCATTACTTTATAAAATTTAATTGTGGTTTCTAGTATTTTTTTTCAGAGATTTACTAATAACGCCGCATACAGAACCGATTTTATTTTGAATACCTTCATTTCTCATATAGGAAATGTCGCAGCCAATATAAGTGAAACAATCTGTTCAATTATTTTTCCTTCCAAGAAAATTTTAGTTTTAATTGTATCTGCTCCTCTAAATGCTAGTTTTGTTAACTGAAATTTTCAAATTAATAATTTTACTTATATTACTAAATTTTAATAACGCCCTCTGTCCGTCTTTTCAGGACTAGATATTTAATAGGCCTACTTGGTCATTACTATACAGGGCTATTCAGAAAGAAGGAACAGACTTCAAACATTTATTTCTTCCAAACTATAAAACATAGAAACACAATTCCTACGTTCCTAGAAAGAGAAAAGTTTGAGATTACGATCACGGCCGCATTGGTATTGTTGCTAGAAGTTGTGATCACGATCGCATTGGCGCTGTTGAATTGGAAGAGGAGGAGTACAAGATCAACTTCATCGTCGGTGGCCTCCCAGGTCACTAGACCTAACCCCGTGCGATTTTTATCTGTGGAGTTACGTAAAAGACCGTATTTTTATCCCTCCTATGCTTGACACTCTTGAAAATCTGCGACATCGAATTGTTAAAGCCGTGAACTAGAGATCAGCTGATTCGTGTGTGGCAAGAAATGAGCCACCGTTTTGATATTTGTCGTGTAACACACGGTGCTCATATTGAATGCATAAAATAGTGAAATTTGAACTTTCCTCTTTCCAGGAACGTTGGAATTGTGTTTCTACTTTTTGTAGTTTGGAAGAAATGAATGTTTGAAGTCTGTTCCTTCTTTCTCAATAGCCCTGTATTTATTTAACAATATAAAGCAGGGATTCTACACAAATAATATTTGCTACTAATAGTATATTCCTTCATATTTTATTCTATCACCCAGTTCTTCTTACTCGCCTTTCCAATTTCGAACATCTTACATTCACACTTAGGTTACATTCACTGTCTATACCTTCGGCACTATTACAACTGGCTGGTCCGATCCTCGCATCTTATTTTATGTGCAATAGTCAGAACCATCTAAAAGCCAGCCTGGACTTTTCTCGATTGGAAAGCCTCAAGAACCAACTTTTCCAAAATGGAGGCATAGACTCATGTGGAAGTTCTCTGCAGGTTTACCGATTCGCGATTCGTCAGTTCATTAATCATTTTCTAGCATACAAGGGGAGACCAGGCTCTCGCCGTCGCCCGTGAAATTCCAAAGCCAGCCCAACAATGCGTTACAGTATAAATATACAGGCCTATTGTAGCGGGTAATGGTCACATGGAAACAGGTAGAATTTATTTAATTTCACTTCACACCAGTTTACACAATCTTTTTTATTTCATTCACAGCTATTCACTGTACATGCAGGTACAATTATTATGTTTTCAGTCTCTCACAAACACAGAAACATTATTTTGAAACAGTATCTTTCTCTGCAGATCACGAAGCACGAATCGCCTTTCCAATTTCGACTGGCTCTCGCAGTAACTGATTCACTACGGTCTCCATTTGGACTTATATAATCGGCGAAGATTCTAGACGTTTCTAGGCTGGCCGGCAATTTTCTCACTGGCTGCCACTCGAATAATCTAGAAAAAAATGATATTTCAAGAGGAGTTACTGGCTCATGATTCGAATCGCTTATGCCTTATAAAGCGAGATTTTAGTCTTTCCGCCGCCTGTAAAATTCAAAAGCGGTAATTTGAGCGACGGGTCAACAATGTTTCAGTAGGCTATATAGCCAATAACATGTTTATATGGATTTAAAATCAAAGCATTAGTTTGATCCTTCCGGGAAATTCTCGCCAATTTTGGAATATATTAAACAGTACCAACTAAATTGGAAACACCATCTTGAAAGAATGAGTTCAAATCGGATCCCCAAAGCTGTTTATAATTATATACCAAGAGGACGAAGATCACTGGGCCGTCCTATGAAACGCTGGAGGGAAAATTTCTATAGGATCGTAACAGGCCTTGGCCTAATACTTGGAAGGAAGAAGAAGAAGAAATCAAAGCAAACCAACCTGTCTGTATAATAATTATTATGACGTCAAACTATAGATCATTTATAGTGACTATGTCAGCCAGACACAGTAAAGTATAAGGAAATGAAACTGGACATTGAAACACGCACAGTTAATAAACAAACATACTAAAAGTTTAATGATATTCGTAAATAACATAGAACTTGACAGATTAAAGTTGCAAAGCTTAGAGTAATATTTAACTGGACATCTTGTTTTGTAAATAATGTTGTATATTTTATATTAGTACATTTACTTCATATAAAATTAAGCATTTTGCATACAGCTAGCTATGCTTCAAGTAATGGAACATGCAGTAAACCAAAGAAATCAAACATAGGTCATATCTGCTCGAAATGCATGCTATTATGTACTACAGGGATTCTTGCCGTCCGAACTTCTCTTAAAAAAGTTAAACTGGAAATAGGCCGATATAAATATTTTATTCTCCCATTTAGCCTATACTATATGGATGCGAAAAATGTACTCTTACTTTAAGGGAGGAGAAAAGATTACGAATATTTGAAAATAAAGTTCTCAGGAACATTTTTGGATCAAAGAGAGATAAATAGACGAGCGAATAGAGAAAACTCCATAACAGTGAGCCACATGATCTTTATAGGAGATCAGATGTATTAAGAACAATTAAGTCTCATAGATTACGATGTGCAGGACATGTAGGTGCCTATATATTTGACATGATCATTTTTGCCTCTCATGAATACCCTTTTACCTCATAAAGAGAGTATCATTGCAGCTTGAGAAATTCAAAAGCCGGCCAAATAATGCGGCACAATATTGTTTATTTAAAATATATTAATACATTTTATTTTTGTAAATATATGTATAGGAAAGAGAAATAACAAGTACCGTTACTCTTAAATTCAAACCAAATATCAATAGAGCAACTATATTAACTTATTAGCACTATGGGACCCGGAGGTTCATGGACACGCAAACTTAAGATCTCCCTACATCTCTGACAAGAGCTAATACTATCAAATAATTTCCTGTTTAATTGCCCTCCATCAAATTGTTATTCTCCCACGTCACCCTTTGTCTATCTGCCGGACGCTTGCCTATGTTATCCCTACAAAGGGTTTCCATTCCCCTCTTTCATTTCCCATTCGTTCCACATGCCCTGCTCATCGAACTATATGGTGCTTTATGTTTACTGTTTTTATTACATCTTGTTTCCCATGAAGATCAAGTAGCTTACTTTTATGTAGTTTCCTCCATTCGTCTTTTGTTCGTATTTATTTGGCCCAAAATTTTTCCTAAGCACTTTATTCACAAATACTCTCTTAAAGTAAAATACATGTTTTCGCATCCATATACGAGGTAGTAACTGAAAGAAAAGCAGTTTTATATATTTTTAGTTAAATTTTTTGTGAGAATTTGGGATGACAAGAGTATCTGTAATGCATTGTAGCATCTATTTCCAGAGTTGAGCTAAGGTGTAACTTATTTCTGCATCTAATTCGTGTTAGTAATTATTATATTATTGTAATAAGTATTTGAATTCAGCTACTTCTTAAAAAAATCCCTCATTTTTCATTAATTGTCCATCTCTATTAACAATTAATTCGATGCACTATCGAACCCATAGGTTCACGGCCGCGCGGATATAAGCTCTCCATACATCCCTATCCTGAGGCAATGCTTTCCAATTACCCCCTTATAATCTATTCTACCTCAAATCATGGTTTAATGTTATTCTACCACCTTCATTTTTGGTCTATCAACTGGGCGTGCGTTTGCGTTTTCCCTATTGTTTTCATACAAGAAGCTTCCCGCATTATCTTTCATTCCTCATTAGTGCAACATGTCAATCTCCATCGAAGCCTATGAAACTTAACTGTTCTTATTATATCTGACTCCCTATAAAGACCATGTAGCTCACTGTTATAATTCATGTGTCTGTTCATCTCTCTTTGGTCCAACAATAATTTTTCTAAGTCATTTATTCTCAGAGACTCGTAATCTCCTTTTCTCCCTTAAAGTAAGAGTCCATGTTTCGCATCCATATAATATAACTGGGAAATAACAGTTTTATATATTTTCAGCTTAACGTTTTTTGAAAGGAGTTGGGGCGACTAGAGTCCCTGTAATGCATAATAAAATGCATTTCCACAATATTCTTCCTTCTTTTTAATTTTCTAAGTGTTATCTCATTCCTATTTGTAATATTTTTGTTCCTAGAATTTTATTTTAATTCAGCTATTTTTTTTTTCTTCCAAATTTTCCTCATTTGTCATTAGCTGTCCTTTCCCAATTATACAGTAGTAAAATGTATTTGTCCATTTCTATTATATAAAGTACTTATACGTGTAGTAACATATTTAGTTGTATTGATGTTTACTTGCTGTCGCTTTTAATAGAACGTGTATGTTGACTTTTAGTATTTCCTCTCCATCAAAGATCGTTATAAACTTTAAAATCAATAGCAGAAAATTATTCAATGAAAATATCAGCTGAAAAAGTATGTTCCTTTTATGGTAAGAACTCTGATGTTATAATACAACGGGCATATCTGAAAAAATTAAAGAACATAACAAAGATGACCCAGGTAAATTATCTATTATCTACTTTTCTTCGGCTTCAGATTTTTAACAGAACTGGATGTCTTCGACAAGATTACAAAATTTAATAAAACTTTAGGAATAACAAATAATGTAAAAGAAGCCTATCTTGATCCAAACACACATCTCAGCACCAGAGGATATGAAGTAAGATTTTGGCAAGTTCCCTTTAGGGCCTATCTGATAATGAGGTGTTGCGAAGGCATAGCATGGTTCCTGCGAGAACTTGATTGAAAGGATTTTAGCTAGTTGCGATGAAATCCATGCCGCCGCCCGAATAAGCATGTTGAACCTAGTGGAGTTACCAGAACTGGCATCGACGAATGTCCAGAGTCAGGATTCCTAAGGTAATTTTGAAATACCAATAAAATTATAAAATATCTTGGGATAGTCTAGGAAGAGAAGGTTGGAACATTTCTTTGTAGACGTACGACATGAAAGGAATAATAGCTGATGTATATTATCATCATATTCCAATTACATTATTATAGAATATAGTTATTAAAAATCTGATCTCGGTAGACCTATTTCCTCTGAATATACATTCATATTCAAATATGTTATTGCTAATATAAGAAGTAAGAAGTATTGTTAGAATTTTACATGAAGTTTATGGTAATAATATGGTCAATTGTTTTATTTATTTCTTATATATTAAAATAATTGATTCTTTCCATTCATATGGGAGAGATTTTTCCTCCCATATCGTGCTAAGCCATCCTGTGTTTTAGCCTATTCTTCATAACTTCGTCACTCCACAGTATTCAGTTAATTCGTAACCTCCTAATCTGAATACCTCCAAGAAATTTTATAAGAAACAATTGGCTAGCCCATATTCAGCGCATGGATCGTCACAGAATACCAAAACAAATTCTTCACTACATTCCTCGAGGCAGAAGATCTGTGGGCCGACCTTTTCGGAGATGGCGGGAGACCGTAACAGGCCACTGGGCCTAATACTTGAAAGGCAGATGATTCTATTAATTCTGCTGGGATTCCAGTTGAGAGTAATGTTTTTATGCATCTTAATAACATGTTCCATTATAATTTTCTGAAATTACAGTTTTTTAAACAATTTATATTTTTAAATATTTTGTTTTTTATGCTTGATTTTTATTCTCAGGATTTATAATGTATTTAATACACTGCTCAAAAAAATTAGGGGATATTGTAGAATAACCTATTAAGACTATGTTTTTAGGAACAGTATTAGATGCAATCACTTTCTATTACTCCAAAAGAATGTCAACAAGAGTTTGGAGTCATTACGTAACCTCTGTACCACACCAGATGTCAAAGAGATCCTGATTAGGAATATGGCAAACAAACAAAGCAACATTAACATGGGTGAAAATGTTTCTTTAGTATGGTGTAATGTCTCCTCGAACGGCCAGCACTGCCTCACACCTGTATGGCATTGATGCAATGAGGTTAGCAATGAGTTCTTGGGGGATACGTGGCCACTCTTCCATAAGAGCAATGTGCAGCTCTGGAACAGTTGTGGGAGGTGCTGGTCTGCCTGCAATGCGTCTGTATAATGCATCTCACACATGCTCAATCGGATATAAGTCCGGGGAGGAAGCTGGCCATTGCATACGCTCGATACCCTCCACTTCCAGCATGTCGTCCACCAAGCCAGCTCTGTGGCGTCGTTCATTATCGTCCATAAAAAGAAAAGAATCACCTATGACACCAGCATAAGGCACGACAAAAGGTCGGAGAAACTCATCTCTATACCTTACCGCAGTCAAAGTACCACCTTGGATGACGTAGAGGTCCGTACGTCCACCACTACTGACTCCTGCCCACACCATCAATCCACCGCCACCATATGGGGATCTTTCACGTACAAAAGCTGGATTGTTTCGTGTCCCTTTTTCTCTCCAGATGAATACATGCCGACTATCACATTCCACGTTGAATCGCGACTCATCAGAAAAAAGAACTGATCTCCATTCGGCATGCCTCCACCCACGATGTTCCTCCGCCCAGTTTCTGCGATCTCTACGGTGTTGTGGAGTTAACCTGGTACACACCATGGGCCTACGGGCATAGAGACTACTTCCATGCAATCGATTACGGACAGTTTGAGTTGACACCCTGCGTCCTGTTACTGTTTGAAGTGTATTTCACAGTTGAGTTGCATTCTGCTGTCTATTCCGAGGGCTGTTAACACGAGATAACGATCATCCCTTGCTGTTGTTGCCCGTGGTCGACTTGTCCGGCTCTTCTGTGAACAGTATCTGTTCTTTGAAAACGATTCCAAAGTCTGGAAATCACGCTTTGAGACACCCCAATGGTTTGTGCCACCTCTTGTTGTGTCTGTCCAGCTTCCATCCTTCTTATGACCCTCCAAGCCATTGGTTCAGGTAAATCACGTTGTCGAGGCAATACTGACCCTAAGGCAAGTCATTCACTAACTGAAAACTCGACTGGATTTAAAAACAGCAACGAAACATTCACCTCCACACCACCCTTTCACATCAACAGTACAGACACTGCCCTCTGGTGTGGTACCGAGGTTACGTAACAACTTCAAACTCTTGTTTACGTTATCCTGGAGTAATAGAAAGTGATTGCATCTAATACTATTCCAAAAAACATAGTCTTTATAGGTAATTCTACAATATCCCCTAATTTTTTTGAGCAGTGTATTTCCTTGTGCTCATTTCAAGATTCTATAACCAATATCCATTCCTCTGATTTTCTGCACAGCTTTTTCCGAGCCTCTTTCTTCCATTGTTCTCACTTGTGTCCACGTAGTTTTCATCGTCATCATCATCATCCTGTAGTTCCATTTAGAAAGTTTCCACCGGGCAGGGTTACTGGCAACAGCCTTCACTTCACTCCAGCATTTTCTTATTCTCTTCACCTCAACATAGACAGTTCGCTTCCAGGCACCACGTGGCCGTCCGCTATTTCTGGCTCACTGAGGATTCCAATCAAGGGCGCGTCATTCCACAGTGTCTGGGGTTTTCTTAGGAGCGTGGCCTATACAACGCTATTTCCTCGTCCTAATTTACATCTATACCAGTTCCTCGCCAGCTTTATTCCACAAGACTTCGTTTATTACAACTTCAGACCAGTGTTTATTGTAATTTCAGTTTTCTCCATTTCCTTATAGCCTACCTGTCGATTCCATTCATAAATCTTCTTCACTATCTCCCATTATCTTTTTTCATATGTCCAAATCATCTTAGTTATGTTGAAATAGAGTTTTTATTAGATAATCTTACACTTTCATCTTCACTCTTATAACATTATTTCTCATTTTCTATCTCCTCGAAATTGTTGCTGATTGTCGCCAGAAATATATTTCTGTTGAATGTAATTTGTCTATTACTTTTGCTTTCTCTGAAATTGTTATCGTGTTTTCACAATTGCAGTAGGCTATAAACATTCGTTCTTTTTTATTGTGATATCATTATCCAATAAAATACTGTTTAATCGAGATATTGCTACCCTATCATTGTTAGTTCTTAATTTAATCACAAATTCTACCATTGCCGATCCCAAGTCCGGATGAGAAAGGAGGAGGGGGAGGATTAACATCTCGTTAAAAAAACTAGGTTCAACTGACCCGGCTGATAGTACCTTGTAAGGATCCCTAGACAGGGTTACGGTGAAGACTCCAACGGCGGATGCAGCAGAGTAGGAGACCTACGGTATGATACAGAAGGCGGATGAGGCAATAAAGGGTGGATCAGACTGCAGTGAAAGCAACTGATCTATGATGGACTCCAGAAGAAGTCTCTGGTCCTCCAGATTGGGGGTTGATGTTATGGGCCAGCTCCTCATACATTGTAAAAAAACTTAATGCTAAAAAACCAAAATTATATATTTTGGTTGAGGAAACCTGAGTATATAACAGAAACAATCCTGGAATAAAAAAATACATCTTCATAATTCCCATTCTTAGTTTTTTGACCTCCAAATATGTATATTCTTAGAGATGCTTTATTATTCCATTTACATTTTTCCAGGATTATGTATTTTAGGTTTGCTCCTATTGCCATCCATCCATAGTAATTCTGCCCGAAGGCAGGTCATTTACTGCAATCATAGCATTTTCATGCTATGCTTGCAGCTTTACTAGGGAATTGTGTAGGTGTGGTAGCTTCCCGTTGCTTTCCACACCGGTGAAGGATGATGATGATAATGATAATGGTAAGGATGATAACGATAAGGATGATGGCCATATGATTTCGGGGACCGTTTGGGCCTTAAAGTTTTCCCGACATTTGTCTTATAGGTGAGGAAAAACTCTATTGCCATATAATTTGTTTTCTTTAGATTAATATTCAGACACTATTTTTGTATTCTTATATCAATTTCCTATCATATATTCCATAACGTTTGATGCTTGATAACTTGAAAGGTTTTATTACAGTGCCTAGAAATTAGTTAAATGTTATATTGTCTAAAGAAATATTCAGTGGACTTACTTTTAGGTTTAAGATGATAAAATCCCGCACTATCATGTTTTATATTTGTTTGATTGTACAGCCTGATTTTAAACGTGTAAATATAATTGACAATATGAATTAAGTTTTAGAACGCGACTGATTGTTCATACAAGAGTTATTCTTCAAGGAGGAGCTATTGCAGTACTATCTTCTAAAGAGGTGAGTTTAATAGAATAGGAAAAATTATAACTTTCGACAATTTTATAATAAATCTTTGGAATAATATCAACATATTAGTATTAATGTAAAAATTTATTACAATTTAGCTAATTGATTAAGTTTTGCTGCTCGCAGAATAAAATAATGTCGAATGATGACAGTAATACATCTATTAATTTTATTTTTTTCTGAATGCAAAATTATCTAATAGAAATTAATATAACGTTTATTTTACACTCAATTCTTATTAATAAATTATATAGGCCTACTTGTGGTAGGTCATGAGATTAAAATAAAGTTTAAAATGAATTTAGCAATATTAATAAAATATTTATAGGGCCTATATTATTGAGAATTCTGAAATTTATATGAAATATGGAAATTTTGCTCATAACTAAATCTAGATAAAAGTTAATAAACGTAATTTGTTTGAAGTAAGTGCATTTTCGTACATTTAGTTTTAGTCGAATCTCGATATTTGTTAGTTTTTAATGTCATGAATCAATTTTATAGACATTTTGAGGATTTTAAAATTCGTATATATGAAGTAGAAGAACCGAGCGAGTTGGTTCAAGAGATAGCGTTTGAGGCTTGTATTCGGGATGCCCCGGATTCAAATCAGATTTTTTTTTTCCTCGTCTTCCTCAATCGAATGCTGGGTTGGAATTTCATTATCTGTACTCAATTCGTATTATATATAAATAAAATACAAATAAATAAAATAAATATACAATATATGATCTAGAAGTTAAAGTAATCTTTAAAAAATTAAATAGAGAAATATTATTCGTGACTAAATCTTATAAAAATTATAAATGAAATTTGTTTCAAGTAAATTAATTATTCGAACATTTACTTTTACAGTTATTTCTAAATAGTTTGTAATAATTTTTAATTTAATGAAGCAATTTTAGGGAAACTTCTTATTTTGTTGTTGAATTGTAAGGTGTTTAAATTCTAACAGTATATACGTAATTACTTAGAGGAATTGAAAGAAAGGGTGATAATCTACGAAAAAAAATGGCTCAGAATATCGAAGACGATATAACTAACTCACTGGCACTATCGAACCAGTAGGTTCATGGCTGTGCGGGCATAATACTTATGATCGTGACAATTTGGTCGCTAAATAGGAGTTGAAAAAAATAAATTTGCAATTTAAGGCTGGTCAGTGGTCGGGGTAAGATGTGGTCTTTGATTGAGGTATTTTACATTGATCTTACGGGGTTTAAAGTGGCGACGCGTCCTGTACGTTCAATGGTTTACTGAACCTCCTAGGAAAAAAAATAAAAATAATGGATAATAGTAGTTCCCTGAACTTCTTAAAAAAATGCATTTCGTTAAAAATAATGAATAATTATTCTAATTATCCTTGGGAGTTCGGTGAACCATTCGTTCTTCGAACATTCGGCCTTTAAGGGGGGGGTCGTTTAATAGGAGTGGTATTTAACAGAGGTTTTACTGTATATGTCCATATGTGTGTGTGTGTGTGTGTGTGTGTGTGCTTATGTTTCTATTAACGCTAGCGGCGCAATTAATTTTTTTCGGAACCAATGTCGATATACAGCAGTCAATTAAAAATAAAAGTCTAGTTTGATACCAGAAAAGTCGGACTGTCTTTTGTCTTGGATCCACGTAAACAGTTGAATAATGCATAGTATCTATTTTGCAATCTTAATTTTAACATCACCATTTTCTTTTGCTCTTAGCTGGAGTATAGGACCGCAAGAAATTTCTCCATTTAGCTCTATCATCTACCAACCAATTCACTTCCAACCAAGTTTTTCCTATTTCACGTATTTCTCCTTCAATAGACCTCTTCCAAGTAATTTTTGGTCTTCCTCTCCTCCTTGAAACTTGAAGATTTCAGTCCAGTGCGCATCTTTCTATTGAGCTTGAGGTTGTACAACCCACGTCATTTTCTTTCCTTTGTTTTCGATAGGTGCTTGCTCAGATTTGCACCATATTAACTCTAACAGTGTACATTAAAATCCTATACTAAAAACCTTTAC
Organism: Diploptera punctata; assembly: GCA_030220185.1. NCBI lineage: Eukaryota > Metazoa > Arthropoda > Insecta > Blattodea > Blaberidae > Diploptera > Diploptera punctata. The sequence goes on along the minus strand of JASPKZ010008505.1, from coordinate 117,212 downwards.
CATTAAATTGGGAAAACAAGATTTTTTTTTCTCGTGTCGGTTATTAAAATTTAAAATTGCATGTAATGACTTTGTCTACGAGTATTAATTTGTCTGTATGTGCAGTTTATTATGCGAGTGCATTTTGTTGAATTTTCTTGCTTGTGTATATATTTCTAGAATTGTTTTATAAAAAATGGAGAGTTCCTACATCCTGTGTCGTATGTATAACAAATACACTGACACTATCCAACCTGTAGGTTCAGGGCTGCACATATATAAGCTCTCCATATATCCCTATCTTGATCTAATGTTTTCCAATCTTCTCCTGCATAATCTACTTCCCTCAAATTATGATTAATGCTATTCTCTCACCTCATTCTTGGTCTACCAATTGGGGGCTTTCTCTCTGGTTTTCCTATAAGAAGCTTCCATGTCCCTCTTTCATTCCCAATTCTTGCAACATGTCCTGCTCATTGCAGTCTAAGAGACTTAAGTGTTCTTATAATATATGGTTTCCTATAAAGATAACTAATCTAGCTCACTGTTATGTAGTCTTCATTCACCTGTCTGTTCATCTCTCTTTGGTTCTAACATTTTCTTTATTTTCAAATATATTCAATATATTCTCTTCTCATATATTAAGAGACCACTTTTTGCATCCATATAACTGAAAGTATGACTTTTTATGTAGGCCCTAATTTTTGCATACCCAATTAGTGTTTAAATTATTATTTATGGAGAGTTAATATAATATTCCACAAAAAAATATCTTTTATTCAAAAAGAGTAAAATATATTAATAAAAATGACTAATAATGTATCTAATGTTGTTAATGCACATTGTTTCATTTCCATAGAAACCACATCAAATTGCAAAATGTTTTGTAGAAATAAATGTTTTGAATATAATTGGAAATGTTTAACATTTATTTATAGTATTAGTAACCTATTTGGATACAAATTCATATCAACATGCCTCAATTAACTTATTTTGTCTCTATTTCACAACTTCGATTTATTTAAATTGCAACATTTTGTTATATTTAAAACATGTCCCAATAGCTATACTATAAAATTTCTTTTAATCACATTTATAACGTAATAACAAACACAATTGAATAAATTAAATAGGTCCTAGATAAAAAAGGAAACGAAGAACTTTTAAGCAAAATAATGCAAATAAATGGATGTTATGTTTCGAAATTCCTAACAAATGCATAATAAATTGTAATGGCAATTACATACAGTGTAGAAGATTCAGTTGTTAAGGAATATGTTTTAATTAATTGGACTGCTATTAGTTTGATCTATTTGATCTGAATATTTAAGATCAAATAGACACTTAAGCCCTCCTACCACGTCAAGGTTGCAGTCCTCAGGAGGGTGCCCCATCCCCATCTCTCCTCTATCCTGCCTACCCAATTTCTAACCTACATAATACATACAGCTACGATCCTATCACTATCGCTTCCATATCAGGCTGCCATTAAATATACGTGTGTGTCAAGTGATGGAATTTGATCGCTCAGAGTCGATACGCATTTGAAGCGTGGCCGATGTAAGAATCTGTGAAAACCGCAGCGCGTAGGGGATGAGGCAGTTGGGTTATTGTTGCTTAAGTTACTTTATAATTCTGTGTCGAACTGAAAGGAAAACACATTTGTATATTGGGGTTGCTAAGGAGACAAGTTTAGAAAAAATCTTGTAATTTTACACAATATGAATTTAATATGAATGTACTACAATTGTCACCTAGACAATAAATGACCGTCACGCAGGAACTGCGTAAATCCTGCGAATCCTCTCACTCACTCATTCACACACACTCACTCCCCACTCACTCACTCACTCGCTCACTCACTCACTCTCACCCACTGGCATTATTGAAACAATAGGTTCATTACTGCGCGGACATACTATCCTGAGCCAATATTTTCAAATTATTCCCTGTATAATATATCATCATCACATGGCGCTACAGCCCATATCGAGCCCTGGCCTCCCCAATCCTCTTCCTCCACACTTTTCTATTCACCACAGCCGAGGCTTGGTTTGGGGTTTCGCAACATTAGTTTTTTTTACGAGGTAAGGTTGTCAGCCTTACACTCAAACCCCAGCCTGGAGGACTAGGATATCCTTAGTCTGGTTCTTCACCCGAAACCTTGGGAGGCCCTCCCAGTAGCAATGCTACGGCCGGCATAACTGCCAAGATCATTAAAACACGCAAATCCCACGGCCACGATAAGGTGAGGATACCTTTGGGAGCCCTGTATATTTTTTATCTGCCTCAAATCATAGTCAATATTATTATCCAACACCATTTTTGGCCTACCTAGGCGCTTTTCCCCTTGTTTTGCTACAATGAGTTTCCATGCCCCACTTTCATTACTCATTCGTGCCACATGTCTTGCTAATAGGTCTAAGTGACCTAATTGTTCTTATTGCATCTCCCTTCCCATAAAGATCACATACCTCACTGTTATGTAGTCTAGCGGATCCCTCAGCAATTCGAATTTATGGTCGATATTGATGGTTTATGGAACTTGTATTTTTTTAAAAATAAAATCGTTATATTTTGTTTTGTTGTGAGAAAACACCGATTTTTTTAATTTCGACTTTTAGTTAGTGGTTAGTTATGCAGATTTTTGGAGAACAAAATTTTCGTTTTATTTGAATAGTAACTTATATATAAAGTTTTATTGCAAAAGATAAAAATAATTGCAATTGCTAGAACGATTTTTAAATTCTTTACTTTTGATTAATCCCCACTCCTAATTGTTCGATTTTGCAGGTTAATGAATTCGAACTTACTTTGTTTTTTGCTCTATGTTGAGTTTAGTTCCAAAGAAATACAAATTTCGCCCGCCAAAATGTGGACACGCGCACGCGCATATTATAGTCGTTTTCGGTATCCACTATATAGGATCTATGAAGATACGAAAACATTATTCAATTTTTTATGAGAACAATCTAAATAGATTAATTCCTTAAGGATTAGCTAAAAAAAAGTTGGGTTAAGTGTGCTGGTTAGATAAAAAGAGAAGAGGAAAATATTATGAACAGAATATGGAACAACAGCTAGATATAAGTGAACATACAAGTAGAAAGTAGGCCTACTGGTAGTAAGTAGACAAGGTATGCTGTAAAATACGTAATATATAGGTCTATGTAGCATATTTCTCTTCGAACAAAAGCGGTAACATAATCATATATAATCGTATAAGTAGATGAATATAGGAAATAACCAGAAATGAGTAAAACATACAAATTGAAGAAATACTTTTGAACATTATTCAGAGATGTAATCAAATTTCCCGGCCAATGTTAAATTTCACTAGAAACATACTTACTTACTCACTGGCACTATCAAACCCGTAGGTTCATGGCCGCGCGGACATAAGCTCTCCATGCATCCCTATCCTGAGCTAATGCTTTCCAATCATTCCCTGTATAATCTACTTCCCTCAAATCATAGTTAATGTTATTCTCCCACCTCATTCTTGGTCTACGAACTGGGCGTTTTCCCTCTGGCTTTCCTACAAGAAGCTTCCATGCAAGTCTTTCACTAGAAACATACATATTATTTTTCATGGCACCGACTTTCATTCATCCTATTGGAAATCTACTCAGCGATAACATTTTCTAGCGTACACTGAAAGAAAAGGAATTGTATTTATTATAAACAGGCTTACTAGAAGATACACTCAAGAACGACCACTGTATTCTAACGAAACAGAACAAAATACTAGGCAGTCATACCACCTTTAAACATGGGACCACTGCTCCGTAACTTTCGTAGAGCGGTCAATAGAGCGTCTAGCTGACAACACGAAGGTTCGGGTTCGATTCGTACTTCCTATTTTTAAAAAAATAATTGTTATTCCGAAGTATTTATTTAATTATTTGATTAAATTTTGGCCGAGATTTGACGTCGTCTTGGTTAGGGCTAGCATGTCATTCTGCATTCATTAATTTGTTCCATCTGCATTCGTAGACCAGTCAGTAGAGCGTCTAGCTGAGAACACCAAGACTTGGGTTCGATATCTACTTCTCATTATTTTTCGAACACTTATTAATCTAGGTAATTATTGTTATGCACATTAATTGTAAAACTGTATTAACATTTTTTGCGTGTTTATATTATTTACACAATTTTCAAAGTTGTGAGCAGAAACGTTGCACTTGTAGCCAAGCCTTATATCTCTATTACAATTGTGGGGTTCTCTGGCAAAGTGGATATCTAGTAACACATAAAAAAAAATTGCGCGATAGTGCGTTTTGTCGTACTTACAGCAATGGCGACCATGATTGAAAGTTCAACTTCCTACATTTCGGGATTGCCAACCTAAATAACTATACTGTAATAATACATTAACACCCACGTTCGGGAAGTAAAAACTACTGCCTTTTATGTATACTATGAACAATGTATATACAAGAAATATCCAAAAGGTAGTGTTAATATACATTATACGATACAAATCACTGCATTTTAAATGAACTGAACTTTATTTGAAACAATATAAAACAATAAATACGGTACTTGAGGCCATTTATCAATAATAATATTGTTCTCAATGCCTTCTGTTGTTTCAATTAATAAACATTGCCCACGCTGTTAACGTTAGTCAATTGTTTATAATGAACGCAAATATTTCCAACAAAGATGTTATTATTTTACTATTATTTATTATTTTGAAAACACCATCACGCAAAACATAATGTACAATGCACGTTTGTGAAGTGTTTTACAGAATATCGCTCGGTTTTTAAACATTTTTACGCGATTCTGTAAAACCACTTCCCAACCTCGCATCGTAATATACTATTACTTGCTTTCATTAACAAATAAAGGCCTTTTCATGTGTGCGGTTTTAATTAGTATTGTTGATATTTTATACGAAGAACTAGCATACAGGCTATTATTTACCGACACCAGACTATTCACTTGTTAGTTTATTTTAATAATTACAAGAGGCGACTATTACGAACTGTGTGTTCATAATTTGTTACACTCTAACACTCCCCCCAATCCCCAAAATTGGAGTTGTAAAACTACTACTTTTCTGCTCACAACTTGAAACATTATTTTAAAAATATAACACACATAGGCCTTAAGAAGTAAAATATTAATACAATTTTTCAAATTAATGCACAACAATAATTACCAAGATTAATAATTGATTATTGTGCAACATACAACTTGAAAATATCTACTCTAAAAACAAAAGTTTTAGCTTTTCGAGGATGTGAGCCACTAAGAGTAAAAATTCAATTAGAGAATAAAATAATAGAACAAGTGAGCAATTTTAATTACCTGGGATACAATGTACCATATAGAAAAAATGAGGACATTGAAAACAAAATAAATACATTTAATTATACGTGTGGCACCATAAAACGAAGTCTCAAAGGAACTAGAGGAGTTGAGTTGTAGACAGAAAAACAGACCCACACACAACTCTAAAACTAATAAAAAATATGTAAAAAATACACTGATTAGGATGATGCTTTGGAACGTAGAAGGCCTTCGAAGTGTACTCAGAATAATGCCAATAAATATACTAGATAGTGATATAATAGTGCTAACAGAAACTTTCCTGACAGGTGAACGCAGTGTATAGAAGGGTACAACATGCATCATGTGCTTGCTCATCAAAGTGAAAGGGGCAGACCAGGCGGAGGAATCTCCTGTTTAGTCAAACCATGGCTATCCCCATATAAGATAATCTACAAAACAGCAAATACACTAATAGTAAAAACAAAATTGATCATAATCATTAGTGGATACTTCCAACCTGATTGTACAGCAGAATTCGTAATCGATGAACTAAGTGACGCGTTAGCCCATATTGACCCAAGACACCCCATAGTCCTAGCAGGGGACTTCAACTGCCGAACTGATAAACCGAACATTAAATCCACCCTGGTTCTAGATTATATAACGGAACAGGGATGACCCTCATAAACAATAAGAGTGCTCCAACCTACATAGCCCCTAATGGAACCAGTGTGGTAGACCTTGTATTTGTCAACAACAACAAAAAAATAGAGACATCACAGAAGAAGAGTGGTACTCACTCAGCGACAGCTCCTATGAGGGAACACCTTCCTCTGGAGGTAGCTATGAAAATCGCCCAGACCTGCCACATACAAGAGCCTGAAGGACACTGCAGAATAAAAAGAACTTTCAACCAGCAAGCACTACAAAAAAGCAGGAAACAATATAGCGAGTCTAAGCCAAACCATTACACAAAATGACGTAGAAGTAGTGGCACAATTTACAATTCACACAATAATCGCGGTTCAAACGTCATACACCCAACGCAAAATAAGAGCACAAGTGTGGTTCGACGCAGAATTTTATAGAAAGAGAACAGAAGTGTTAGCGCTACTACATAGAGCCAAAGACTCTAATCAGATGGAGGTTATAAAGGAATATAGTAAGGCTAGAAGGAATTACAAATACCTTCTCAGAGATAAACGAGCAGAGTACTTGGAGAATGAGGCAAGAAAAATGGCCGAAGAGGCATTAAAGGACCCGTATAGCGCTCTAAGACCAAAGAGACATCTATTTGCAAACACAATACAGATGTCTACTTGGGAAGAACACTTCTCTAGAATCATTAAAAAAACATCAATAATGCTTTTGGTCTACAAGAACAAAGAAACCTGGAGAGAAGCAACGCTCAAAATCTTATACAAAGGTAAAGGAGACCAATTCTACAGACTCCTATAGAGACATTGCACTCCAAAACACAATCTATAAACTCTTTACCAAGATCCTGACAAGTCGATTGACCAGAGTTATAGAAGAAAAATTACCCGAAAACCAATTTGGATTCAGAAAACACCGGTCAACGATCCATGCCTTGCAGAACCTACTAACTGAAGTCACAAATGCGTTGAGAGAACAAAGAGGAAACCTATTTGCAGTATTCATAGATTTCTCCAAAGTATTTGACTGCATAAACAGAACAAAAGTACTACAGAAGCTGCAAGATAATATCGGAGAAGGAAGATATATACTGCCGGTTATTCACAATATATCAATATACTGCAGGCAAACTACATCGCCGTAGATGACAACATAAAGAAGTCCAACAGAATCACCCAGACGAACGGAGTGCCACAGGGAGATTCTCAGCCCACTTCTTTTTAATGTAGCCACAATAGATGTCAACATCATCCTACAAGGACTGGAAGATCCAAATGTCTCTATATGTCTATGCTGATGACATGGTCGTCACTTCAAGAAAGGTGGATGCTCTCCAACAGGGCTTTAACGCCCTAACCACCTGGGCAAGAGGAAATGACCTGGCCATAAACAAAGAGAAAACGATCACAATGGTCTTTAGGAAAGGACGTAGAGTGAAGACCGGAGACTGCATTAGAACAGATCAAGGAGAGTTAGAAAAAGTCAGCCTTATTAATATCTCGGCATTATCTTTCAGACCTCCGGCATCACCTTCAAGATACACGTCAGAAAAAGAGCAGCAGCGGCTCTAAGAGCCATGAATGAAATAAAATCACCTGCCCAACTATCAATAGACACAGCTGTGCAACTCTTCAATGCAAAAATAATGCCAATAATCGCATATGGGATAGAGATAGTTTGGGAACATCTGAAGATGATAAGTGACTTAAAAATCTGGGAAAGCGTCAAGGCCTCCTATCTAAAGAAAATTCTAGCAGTCTCTAAATTCACTCCCTTGAGACTGGTTATGTACTAGCAAGAGAACAGTTCTTCCTGGAAGACCTCAGAATGCGCTACTACCTGCCATCCACTAAAGCTTACGAACAACTGATGCAAGAGAGAAGACAGAAGCGAGATGCTATTCCTGAAGAATTCTACGGTACGCCTGCCATGATAGATAGGAGCTGGTCTGGACCAAACAAGGAACTAAGGCACCAGATAAACCGCTAAGAAGTCCACGGCTTCCATCACAAAGTGTGTGTGAATGTCACTTACCATGAAATCGAAGACAGTTGCAGATGTAAACTGTACGGACTAAAGTGTACAAGATATCATCTGGAATTGTGTTCCAAAGTGACAATGTCATTAACGCAATACGCCAATTAATTAATTTTGCACGATTGTGCGCAATTATATTATTATTATCATTATCATTATTATCATTATTATTATTATTATTATTATTATTATTATTATTATTATTATTATTATTATTATTATTATTATTATTATTATTATTATTACTAAAGGAACTAGAAAGAAGACACTTTTAAAATTTTATAAAACAATGGCGGTTGCAACACTACTGTATGAATCGGAACACTGGGTCTTAGCCAAAATTCAGGAACGAAGAACAGAAACGTCAGAAATGAGGTTTCTGAGGAGTGTGACTGGCTATACAATAATGGATCAAAGGCGAAATGAGGGTATAGGAAGAGAACTGAATATATTGAAACTATTATATAGAATTACACAATGCAGAGATGAATAGATGGACCACATCAATAGAATGGATAACAATCGAATTCCAAAACAGATTCTTCATTATAAACCACCAGGACGAAGAAATGTTGGAAGACCCAGTAAAAGATGGATAGACCAATTCTAACATGAGAGGGGAATAGACCAGCAGGTCTAATCCTTGATGCTGCCGCTGATGATGAATAACTGATTATTAAAAATATTCGGAAATAGGTAGTGAACCCGAGCCTTCGTGTTGGCAGCTAGACGCTCTGCTACCGACTGCTCTACAAAAGCAGATGGATATTGAGTGCAGAATGGTATTGCTAGCCTTAACCGAAATTGGAAGTCAGGTCTCGCCCAAACCAAACCGTAATTAAATGGTTAATTGAATGTAATGGAGTTTTGGCACCATGTTAAAAGGTAATGGGCCTATGACTTCAATGATTTTTTAAATACCAGTTTCGTTAGAATCAATTGGGCGTGTTTTTAATTAATATTTCCAGAGGGGCCTAATAAAAAAGAAACGAAAATTTTATATTGTTACAGGTACCGTATTTAAATTTACAATTTAGTTATGTGACTTAAACCCGATAGATACACGACTCCTATGTTCATTGCAAGTTGACGAGAAGTTAATTTATTATAAGCAAATTTATTACAAAATTAAAATATAAAATTATGGAATATTCACCTGAAAAGTCCGTCTCCTCGACTTAATTAATTATTTAACTGTAGCGCTTTCGGGACTTGTCCCATCATCGGCAGCGAATCTTGCCTTAAAAATAACCATTGCACTGTAATCTTAAATTAGTTTAAGTTCTGAGACCGATCTTTCACAGGTAGCGTTCTGAATTTACGAAATAAAGATGGCTAAATCGTATGTATCATTGTCATTAAACGAAAATTGGAAATGCTTGAAGATAAATCTCCAAATTTCCCAACCGATGCTCTAATATCAAGCTCTAGCTGTTGCTAAATCCCTAGGCCCTAAGTAATAACGATTTCAAAGCATCTTCAGGTTGACTGGACAGTTTTAAAAGACGACACAATGTAGTGTGGAATGAAATTTGCGGAGAATTAAAAGATGTGGGCGAAGGTGTAGTTAGTGAGCGAAAACTGAAACTGCATAACTTACTTTAATTTCAGGATACGCACGTAAGAGACATTTTGAACGCTAACGAAACGGGACTGTTTTTTTTCCGGGCGTTACTGCCGAAGTCGCTCATACATACTAAACAACAATTAATCCAAGGTACATAAAAATGGCATATACGGTACTCTGCAATCTAAGATTTTTAATGTTTTATTTTTTATAATGCGGAATTTTGTCTAATATGGAAACAAAAATTGGTCCCATGCGATTCCGCTTTGAGCAAGTTTTCCTGTATTAATAACACTGGTCAATATGATTTTTGTCTCATGAGTACCAATAGTTGTACTTACTGCAGTTTTTTAACGTGTTTTCAAATATGTTTTCGGAATTTCTCCATCGCCCACATTTTTTTTTATTTCAATTTCAATTAATGGATATAAATCATTAATTTTTTAATAAACTTTTTTCGTCCATTTGTCCATTGTAAAATAAAACGAGGAACACTTTCATCTCGAGATTTCAGCTATGGAAAAGAGATATATCAAGGCAAATGGAATCCTAATATGCTGGTAGATTATTGTTGGACCATCAAGAGGGATGCTCCACAGGCGAAATATAGCAGAAAATCGTAATTTCTTACTTTCTAGGCGAGTCCGAATGTTCGAATATTGTGTAGTTACGAATGTAGAAAATATTAGTGTTTGAAATTATAAATTCCTGTGTCTCGGAAATCTTGCGTGATGGAGAAAAACCGATATCATATTTGAATTCAAGAGAAAGAATACTATCAGAATCACATACTTTTCTTTCTGAGACAAAAAAAAAAAGTTTATTTTTTGTTGCTCAGTGTAATAAAGAGTAAACGCATGAGAAGAGTTTCAAAACTTACACGTAAAAAACTCTGAATTAGAAGGAATAAAACAATCGATGCTAGAACACATCTACACTTCTTTCTAAGACAAAACAAAATGTGTGTTGCTCAGGGTAATAAAGAGTAAACGCATGAGAAGAGTTTCAAAACTTACATGTAAAAAAACTTTGAATTCCAAGGAATAGACGGACAATGTAGATCATATCTACACTTCTTACAATCACTTACTCAACTACAGGCGGGAAGCCTCAGTCTCTCTTCTCCATTTGCAACAATCAACTCAAAAATGCCAACCTTATTCAAGAACATATCGAGTTATTCCAGTTTAGGAACATATTCTGCTTTTGGCGCACGCATGCATGCACGCGTCCACACACACACACACACACACACACACACACACACAAAAACACACACACACGTGCGCACACACACACGTGCACACACACATGCATATATATTTGAAACAGCTTGAATTGGAAGTCAGTTACAATTTTATTCATATTGCCAAATGCCCAGACACAGTAAGCAGTGAATATTTCAAGACCTTGACAGTATTGCTCTACATGTTACATACTGGTAATATTAATTATTACAATATTTTAATAAATTTGGGAATGAAATGATCATTGCTGTTGTTTAATGATAATGGCATTGCTTCAGATGCAGCAGACCTGGGTTTGAATCTCAGTTGGAATGGTTTCCTAAGTAATATATTTTTCAGTGTTCTCCTTATCCGTAAAGACAAACAACCAAGTCCCAAACTGTCCCTGAACACCATCCATATCATATTGCCTTGTTTAGTATGAATGTAGCTTCGGTGATATGGGGGATAGAGGTTAATTTGAGGCAAAATAAAACAAATTAAAATGTTGATTTTCAAACTTTTGTGAAATGTCAAATGGGATAAGTGTAAATCTGGGGGAAAATGTGAACTGATTCAGCATTTTCATGTTCTTATACCACAATATACTGACAACTGTTGTCTAAACTGCTTCATTATATGGTTTGAAATTTGCACACAATATAAGACCGGATATTGAAGATTTTTGGAAAATAATATATAATTTATGAAAAGATGTGTGTTGATTGTGATTGAATTTTCAAATCAGAATTGTGTAAGTAAACAAATTATGAATGTGTTATATGCAATTATGTCCGTTTTATGGGTCATTAATGTTATATTGTTTTAAAACAATGACAGATTTGTATATACTATCATGGTGCACTCTTTCTCACCTATTTCCACATAGGGAAAGTGTGTACCAACATTGCTAGGGCAAGATTACACTTACCCCAACTCATGTTCTTTATCATTTTTTATCAAACTATTCATATCAAGGTGAAAAATTATGTAAGAAAAATAAATAGGGGGAAATGTATTCCAGCAGATGATCATAAGTAGAAGGCAACTCGAACCAATAACAGCGATGTTTCATTCACAAATACATATCTGTCTATTAAAATAAGACATTTTGGGTTAGAATTGAAAGAATATAAATTAGGATGTTTCATTATAATGGGCTTTTTAAACACAACTATTTTTAAAAAAAAACCTTTGTTTGTGGTCTCGGGGTTGCGTGCTGCTGTTACACGTGGACAGTTAAGCCCAGCCGTAACGTAGCGTACAAGATCTCTATAGTTTAAGTGGTCTTTGGCCCGAGCGGTTGGCCTTGGTTTTGGAGGATGAATTCCACATTTAAACATGTTAAACAAAAATTACGATCATTTATTTAAAGAAAATAAAACCTAAAGACATATTAAAACCAAAACATATAAAACATTTATTAAAATCAGCTGAAATCTCCATATTGAAAAGCATCAAAATACTAAAACTGATAAAAATTCAGAGAGAGAAAACAATAATTTAAAAGAATCAACTTTGGTCATTATTCTAAGTTCTTTGGACCATTTGGTCCTTTAATTAAATTTATGAATGTAAAATGACCATTTAAAAGATGATAATAAAAAGATAAAAGATTCATATTACCCATGTAGAGCTGCTCTCGTCCGCAGGGGGAACCAAACCCTTGGCCCCCCCCACACCGTTCTCAATTCGTTAAAAAATCGCGAATATTTATATGATAAATTTTAAGTTTCTAATCGGCGGAAACTTGGGTGGAAAGTTAGCTTTTTCCCTTCAATACATGTGGGGTTTTTTCATCGGTTTTCACTTACACTTTCACATGATCTAGTTCAAAACCTTCATCTATGTCAAAATGGAAAACTTTGTTCCACTTTCACTTCTTGCAGCTCACTTCACCCTATCTAATGTGGTCATCTCTGATCTTTCTGTCTAAATAATGTTGATATGACTTTACATCCTGGAATCTTGTGACATGGTTTTGATCCAGGATATAAAACATTATAGATTTTACTCGCTTTTTTATATTTAAAAGGTCCTTTGAGAAAAGACTAAATTGTATTTCAATGCGGTTATTTATTTCCTAATTTCTGATATAATAAACAAATATATATGTATATCCTTTATCGGTTTTTTTATAGTATTTTATTATTATGGCAGTTAGGCCCTAGTGTAGGCGTAACAGCTGCCTTGTCATGCAGCGGGCCCGGCTTCGATCCCTGGTTGGGAGTTTTTTTGGGTGAGGTTTTTATCGGGGTTTTTCCTCACCTGTAACACAAATGTCAGGAAAACTTTAAGGCCCAAACGGTCCCCGAAATCATATGGCCATCGCAATCATCATCATTCATATTCATCTTAGGTTAAGCTTAGGATTAGGGACTCTCCTGGTGCACGATTATCATCATCACCCATCATATCATCGGGGCAACGTAACTCCGCCTTCCAGGCACCCCAACCTCAGAAGTGGGTTACAAGTATGCCATGCCATGAGAGAAACCAGGAACGTGAAAAAAAAAATTGAATCCAAAGTGCATTAAATATTTGATAACTTTAAGCAAAATTGAGATATTGCAGTAAACCAAGAAAATTCAAAATCAGAAAAAGATGCTTTATATACATGCTCCATTCATAATTTCAGCCTCTCTATTAAATAGTTTTTTACCAAGTATACACTTAACCCAAATTATAATTTTTTTCATAATATGAACATTATATGAAATTAAAATAAAAGTCACTATTAAAGCTATGTTAATATTAGTTATACATGTAATTTCTAATACTTCCGGCAAAAATAAGCCAAGATTTGATGCAGGTACTTCATTTTTCATGATGATATTGAGACTTGAAGTTGATCTAATCGAATTTGGGGTTATACTTACCCATCCCACCTTATATATATATATATATATATATATATATATATATATACCGAATGTTGATTCTGTAAATTCAACATTCGGTATTTTACCCTAATGGGTAATCGGTAATTTAATTGTTCTGTCATCTGCATCATCATGGCTCCTTCAATAACCAAAGAACAAAAATATAGTGAGTTATTTTTGTTAGCTTGTTTTTGTTTTTTGGTCATCAAAGCAGCCAAGGTAATGATGCAGGTAAAAGATGAGATGCAATAATTAATGAAAAATCCTATTTAGTGTTTAAGATTTAGGTTTTTATTTTTTAGCTGTACTCATTCTTATGTCTGATGTACTTTTCTACAGTATTCAGAAACCAATCTTTATGCAAAGAGCGACTCTTTGCATAAAGATTGGTTTCTGAATACCAGCCTTAATGTCTAATCTACTTTTTCACATTAAAATATAATTGTTAAACAAAATATAAATGTTCAAACTCCAATTGTGGATTTCACAAAAAAAAAAAACCAAGTATGTGGTCATGTAAAAAAGAATGACAAAGACATATTTCCAAATAAAGTACCAGAATGGAAGTTATTCGATAAAAGAAGATGGCCAAAAAATATGATGGATTGATGATGTTTAAGCAGCATGTGGGGAGGAAGAATGAATGATGGAGATCAGAATGACACAGAAATCTGAAGGAGAATGACAGTAGATTAATTGGGTGCAGAAGATGATGTGAAACATCGTGAAACCAGGTAAATAAATAATAAGTATATTATAATGGTAATGGTTTAATGTATTTTTCAGGTTTTAATATAAATTGATATTTTTCTTCAGGTTGAGAAGCAAAATTTGTGTTTAGATTGTAGTGCTTAGGTAGCTCAGTTGGTAGAGCATTGGCATAAATAGCCAAAGGTCCTGGGCTCAAACCCCAGTCTGAGCTTATACTTTTCTTTAACTTTTATAGAATTAAATCACTATGAGGTTTAATTTAAGATAAATTAAAATGTTTCATACCTCTCCTCATAATTGCGATATACTTAGAAGACTGGTTATGAGGAGAGGTGTGAAACATTTTAATATATCTTATATATTTTTCTTTTCAAATATGACAAGTAAAAATACTTGATTTGTAACCATAATAAACAATAATGTTGTAAGAAGACTTATCAATAACCTGTATTTTTGTTGTATTAATTTTTTTTACCTTCTGCAGATATTTAAATCACCTTCAAACGTAACTCCACTTCAAAATGGATTTATCTTGGCTGGATGCTATATGTAAATACCATACCAACATTGACAAAGTAAGCCTTTTGTCAAATAAATCAAGAGAAATTATACTGAAATTCCTATTATAGCTTTAATATGCAGCTGGTATTCCAAAATGTAAGTTATCAGATTTAGCTACAGCCTAACTCAGGTTTCTATATTCATATTAAAAAAAAATTGTATTCATTGAAATATAACATTTTCATCTTGATAAATGATACTGTGTATAATGTATTTACTCATTTCATGTATCATATGATTTTTTTTTGTTTCCTAGAGCATGTTACATTTCTTTATCATTAATTTGTTTCTTGTTCCTGTTAAACTTAGAACGAAACCTTAATTTTAAGGAAGTCAATAAATAAAATATATATATTTCCCTTATGAATTTGTCTAGCTTTTTAGTACTTAAAATACGACATTAAAATAAATTAAAATGGTATGGAAAGAAAAATATGACAAGACTGATTCCCAAGTGGATTAATGGAGTTAAGCAGCATGAGGGAAAAAGGATTGGATGTTGGAGATTGGAATGACATAGAAATGTGGAGGAAAAGACAGATTAAGTGATTACAGGAAGATGTAAAACATTGAGAACTCTGCTAAATAAATAAATAAGTAAGTAGATATTTCTCAATGTTTCTTATCACTCATAACCTTAAAAATGGGTTTTATGTGTTTTTTTTCTTATTTTAGCTATACTATTCATAAATTAATTTTTATATTCAAACATTGTACCTTTTCAGATTTTAATGTAACAGATGTAATGGATTTTTAGGTTAACATTCCTTCAATGTTAGTGATAAATTTAAAATAAAAACCTCGAAAATAACTTAACAATACAATAGTTTGATAATAAATTCTTAGGTTTTAATTTCTTAAAATATTTTCCAGGTTTCATCAATTTATTTGATTTTATTTTATTGAGTCAATTTCAATTGTAATGATTTGACTTCTATTTCATTTCAGATAATTTTAATTTTCAGCTTTCTTGTTTATTGATGAAGTGATCTCAGTGCATAATACTTGTGTGTGTGTGTGTATATATATATATATATATATATATTGTAATCTCTGAATTTTACTAATATTAAAAAATAGAATTTTGACTAAATGTATTTGTTTTTCAGATATTACAAAATTTTTTCAGATATTACAAAATTACAAAATATTATTATTTATTCAGTTATATAATTTGTTGTAAAAGTCTAATGAATTTAATGAATGACTTAATTTTAAAGGGGTGTATGTAGATAATTTGAGCTCAATAATTTTTAAGGTTAAATAATAAAAATATTTAATCATCTCACCTCATATTTTGCATATTTTGTCTTCTTTCTAGACCAGTTTCAGAATTATTCCAATTTCAGTAATTTCACAACTGTTGTTCTGTCTTACTTCCTACTAAGTTTAAACTAAATTTTTCAGGTTTCTCTTATTGCTTATATATATATGTTGTAATGGACATGAATAATTTATTTAAAATGCATTTAAAAAATTGTTCACTTATTGTTAAGCCAATTATATAAATTGTTGTACAGGTCTATTGAATTGAATTAAATTAATGTATAGTTTTAAGTATATTTGGAATAGATTTATTTAGCCTGAAGGAGTTAAGGCCATGTGGCCTTCTCTTCCATTCACCAGGACAAACATGTTACATTTAAATAAAAAAACAATAGTACATACTAAACAGTTATCTGTCAAACCAAACAATAATGAAAATAATGTCTAATAATACAATAACATTAAATAAAATTTGCAGATGTTTTGAGCTAAACACCTTTTCAGGTTAAATGTTAAAAACATATGACATATTTTGTCTTCTTTTCAGACCAATTTTGGAATTATTTCAATTGTCAGTAATTTCACGATTTTCTGTCTTACTTACTACTAAGTTTTAAATAAAATTTTCAGGTTTTTCTATTGCTTATGTATGTTGTAATGGACATTAATTTATTTAAAATGCATTAAAAATTTTGTTCACTTATTGATAATCCAGTTATGTAAATTGTTGTACAGGTTTAATGAATTAAATGAATGTATAATTTTAAAGTACATATAAATGTTTTGATCTAAAAAATTTATTTAAAATGCATTACAAACTTTGTTCACTTATTGTTTTCTCAGTTATATAATTTGTTGTGCAGATTTAATTAATTTAATAAATATGAACATATGTATTAATATATATTTTAATATTGAGCTAAATAATTTTCAGGCTTCCATAATGAACATGAATAATTTATTTCAAATGTCGAGTTCTACAGTTTTATATTAGTATTAACTAATTGTTCTCTAAGCAACAAAGAAGAAGATATGTCAGAAGAATATCTAAAAACTTGTCGAGTTCTACCTGCTAGATCCATCATAAAAATACTAGGGTACGAGAGATCGTGATTTCATTGCCAAACACAAATTGATAATATATTTGTATTAAGTTTTTAACAAAGTTGAGGACAACTGCACCTGCCAACAGGTACATTTATAATATTTAATTTATATCTTAAGACTTTAATTTTTAGCGTTATTATAAGAATGGTTCAGTATTAATGAAATTAAGGAAATGGAATTTAAATTGTGAAAATGTTTTTTTTAAGAGTTTCGAAATAATTTATCATTTATATTCATCATTCTAGGCCAGTATTATTTTTATTGTTCATAACAATGTTTGTAAATTTGTCTAATGTTGATGTGGTTGCCATTTTGTTTATGATTAAAATTGATTGTTGTGATTTTTGTATGTTTTCACTTTAGCTTTGAAAGTGCTGATTAAATTTTTTTAACATATAATTTCATTGTTGTTTATTCATGACTGATAAAATTAATTTCATATTCAGGTTTTAATGTTGGAATTGTTATGTTTGGGTAGTGTGTTTTATTTTCAGATGAATGTTGTTAACTTTGAAGTGTATGAAAAATTAATTTAAAAATTATAATTTTGTTGAATATCTCAAGATTTATTCAGTAATAAAAATTCCCCAAAAAAGTCAGCATCTTCGTTGTCTTCATAAATGTATAACTGACAAATGAACTTAACTGACTGAATAAGTGAGAGAGTTGGCTCAGATGATATATTTGACTATTCATATTTAGGTGCATTTACAGGCAATGAACTGTTTTTGGGTTTGAAAAATTTTAGTATTGAAGAAAGAACTACATAACAATGGAATGTACTATTATAAAACATAACTTATATTGCTTCTGTGAGAGACAAAAACACCCAGCATGATGAGGAATTTGGGTAGAGGCTCCATTTAGTTTTTTGCCGAAAATTAAGGAAATGTGATTAAAAAAGTGTCCAGGTGAGAAAACAAAATATGAAATGAAGCATAAGTAACTGACTCAATTTCTTTATTAAAATAGATCATAATGTTACATCTTAGTAATTTTGTGTTAAAGATAATACTAACAAATAAAATAAGATTTATTGAATTTGTTCAGAAAGTACTATTCTTACTTTGTGTTGAAAATACAAGTAATCATTACTAATTAAATAACACTTTTCAGGAATACCATTATTGTTATTACTTTGTTATATTCATTTATGATTTCAATAGATACTTATCTTTTTTCAGGAATACCAATATACCATTGTTATTTTTTATGTTATGTTAATTTATAATTTCAATACCTCTTATACTTACATTATATATATATATATATTTTTTTTTTAAATATTGTACTTGATTTTTATGTAAATTTTTAAAAATAATGTTTTACTTGATTGTTAATAATGTTTTATCATTAGTGTTAGGGATACGATTGTTATTTTTTTATGTTATATTAATTTATGATTTCAATACCTCTTATATTTAGGTATGTTATAATTGTTAAAAATGTTGTACTTGATATTTATTTACATTTTTAAAAATAATGTTTTATCTGATTGTTAAGTATGTTTTATCACCACATCATCACTATTTCAGGAATACCATTTCTATTTTTCAACATTATGTTAATTTATGATTTCAATACCTCTTATCTTTACATTATAATTGTTTAAAATGTTGTACTTGATTTTTATGTATATTTTTAAAAATAATGTTTTACTTCATTGTTAATGTTTTATCGTCATTAGTTTCAGGAATACCATTATTATTTTTCAATATTATGTTAATTTATGATTTCAATACTACTTGTCTCTTTCAGGAATACCATTGTTATTTTTTATGTGATATTAATTTAGATCTCAATACTTCACTTTAAAGTAAAGTAAAAGTGATCCCACAACAGGCCTCGGGAGGCCCTTGGGGTAGGAGGTTAAGGCTCCCACTTTTACTAGACAATCGGCACTTTGTCAGCCGGGTTGTCAGCCCTGCATAACGGCCGTTTTTATCCCCAGAACAAGCATCTGGTACTCATTTCCATTAGAGGCTGAGTCGACCCCAGGGCCATAGTGCCACCAGAGGGTTTGGGTCAGTTTAAAAATCCTGACCCCAACGGGACTTGAACCCTCGCCCCTCCGGCTTGTAGCTCAGTGCCTTAACCACTACGCTACGGCGTTACATGATATATTTTTAAAATCTTGTACTTGATTTTTATGTATGTTTTATCACATGATCAATGTAATTTAGGTTTAGATTTAGGTTCAGTTAAGCTTGTTCCTATATCTCAAGATGTTATTGATTTCTCCAGCATTGTTTAGGTTTCTGTATCTGTATCCTTTATGTTGATACTGGAATACCATTTTTGGAAAAATCTTTGAATCCCTTTTGTGGAGGTTATTTAACTATTGTTTATATGTTTCCCCCTATGTTTTGAACATGTAGCCTTTCATTATTGTCAACTTTCTTTTTTTATACAATGTACTTAAGACTTACAAAGACATAAAATTCTCATTTGTACAACTTGTAATTTAGTTTTATGTCTAGAATTAAAAATCCAGTTTTCACTGTTACATTTTAGGGAGGCTTTTATATATATGTGTGTGTATTTGATTTTGTATACGGTAATGATTTTTTTTTCAGGGGATTCAATGTTATTGAAAATATAATCATTAACATATAACATATTAATATTTTCAGGAAATTCTATTGTTATGTTAATTTATGAATTCAGTATATCTTTATATATTTTTTAAAATGCTGTACTTGGTGTATGCGTCACCATTTTGATTTCGTGTAATGCTATTATTTCATGCCGTGTATATAAGTAGGCCTACTAGATGTGTGTTGGTTAGAAAGTATGTATATTTAAAAATTGTCTTTTAAATCTTATTTTTATTGTAGTTTGTAGTATCTTTACTATTGTAATTCATTGTGTTGGTAATTTTGATTGTTGTAGTATTGTTATTATAGTGGTTATTGTGGTTGTAATTACTGCATTAGATTGCTGTACTTAGTTATTAAAATCATTGTTTAAGAATTGTGCCCATTTAGTGTATTTGTCTTATTCAGAAAGATTATTAATTTACAGTTTTTGTTGTTGTAATATTCCAGGAAAACAACCTTCTGTTAATATTTGGAATGAAAACCTATGACTATGTGAAATCAACGTAAATTAAAGTAATAAATCAATTTGAATGCAATTTATAAATGGAGGATGACAGCTAAAAATGGTCATAGTCATTTTTCAAAGAAAGATTTTGTTTTGTCATTTCCTATATAAATGTAATATTGAAATTATTGCACTCAGGCTTCTGCCTAAACTGGGATTTGAACCCAATATTTCCAGCTTTACATGCTGGTGCACTAAATCATTGTGCTACTTGCAAGGAAACTATCAATCATTGCATGCTGAAATTTACCTTAAAATTGCCTCCAGAGAAGCTTTGTGATGTACAAAGGCAGTGTCCAGAAAATTATCTGCCATTTTTAATTACAAGACACTGAAATCCAGCTCCAAATCTCTCATTTAAACTATGAGGAAGTAATAAAACTCCTGTATTGGCAGAATGGATAACCCTCACTACCTGCCACCCGTGAAGCATCCTCCTTTCACTCCACTCATAACTCATAGAGGGATGTAAATCTGCTCCGTACAGCAGATTGCCATTGCTGGATTTTGACTTCAGTTTGTCCTTTGTAGATAAAAAAGGCAGATTAGATTTTTTTTTTTTTGGCGTGGTCTTGGTACATCACAACGCTTCTCTGAGAGAAATTTCAAGGTAGGTTTTGGCATGCAATGGTTGACAGTTCCCTTGTTAGGCAATCCAGAAGTAAATACAAATTTTACTCTATTTGAAATTCCGGTGTATCCCTATTAGTGCTTCTACTAAGTAGAGAATTTATTCAGTACCGGTACCATATCAGCCAATTACATTCGTAGTATTGAAATTAATGAACTGAGGCTTGCTGTTTTCATTTCCTATAAATATAAAAATTGTCTTCCCTTTATCTTTAATAAAATAGGTATTTTTGTGCATCGTGTTTAATCACTACTTTTTACCATTTTTATAAAATTGGATTACAGATTACTTCCTTAAAAGTTAAATGTTAAGAAATTAGCATAATGTGACTCTGTGATCATTTTTAATTCATCCTTCATATATAATATTGTAACAAACTAACATTAAAAAGCTAATAAATATGTTTATCTTTCAGCCCAGTCTTTTCATCATGTTGTCTTGTTGCTGCCAGTAAGCTTATAGTTCAGACAGTAGTCTGCATTGATCTGACTCTTCCCACATTTTATCCATTTCTTGTTTCCAAATGACAATCTCTTTTTTTGAACCTGATTCACTCATCTACATCATGGTCTGTCCTTCAATCTTTTACCTTCCATTTTAAGGTGTAAACCCTGTCTTGATATTCTTGCTTTTATTGTGCTATTCTATGTCTATTAGACCAGTACATTTCAACAGGTGTGCCATGAGAAAATGAAAACAAAATTAGGCTGTTCTAACACAAATGATGTTGATCACGGTGGTCTAGTGGTTATGCTTGTTGCCTCTGGTTCCGGGGATCACAAGTTCAAACCCAGCCGGGGTCAACATATTTTTTAGGACAGAAAAATCCAAGGAGCAAATCCTCCGGGAGCTGTGGGTCCCAACTCTGAAGATTTTCAGGCTCATAAAAGATCTTTAAGCCTGAATAAAAAGGTGTCTAAGCAAAATTTACTAACCTTAACGTCCTAGTAATACATTAGTTGTTTGTTAGATGTATCATTGAGTTGGTGTGTTGACCGCATGCCATTGAAGACATCTATGAGTAAGTAAGGTAACTAAAAATTAACTTGGTCTAGTAACTCCTTTCAAAGGAGAGGCTATGGCTCAACAATGGGCTAAGCGATTATAGATAGATACTAATACAAATGAGTATATGAATATTGAAATAACATTTAATAACAATATATGCTATGCAAAAAGGGTATATATAAAGTTAGGGTGAGTTAATTTGGTTAGCTTTTTTAAGTTTTTTGAGAATAAAGTTCTTAGGAAAATGTTTTGACCAGAGAGGATGAACAGACCGGCAAAAGAGAAGATTGCATAACAGTGAGCAACATGATATTTTTTGAGAAACCAAATGTGATTAGAACAGTTAACTCTTGTAGCAGGACGTTAGGCACAAATGGGGAAATGAGAGAGGTCATTGAAATGCCTTGTAGCAAAACCAGATGGAAAGCACCCACTAGGTGGCTAAAAATAAGGTGAGATGGGTAAATTATACATGGGATTATTGGAAAACATTAGGCTAGGATAGGGATGTACAGATAGTTTGTCTGCATAGCAATTAACCTATGGGTTTGATAGTGCCATTGAATTAGATTTTTTAAGTTTAATGCTGATGTGATTTATTTTGTAGCATATTCTCATATTAATTTGTAGGTCTACGCATAATTCATAACTATCAACATTATGTATTATTAATAGTTAACGTGGTTTTGCTACACAAATACATAACAAGAAATAATGACAGAGTTTAAAGCTGTTTTTTCATTTGAACAAATCTCCTCAGCTGCTATCAACAAGTAATCTTAGACAAACTCCACATCAGAAAGATACTGTAATGATTTTGCTATTGGCTGGGGAAGGTTAATAAAATTTTGCTCAAAGCACTAATTTAGACTTGAGGTTCTTTTAAAAGTATGAAAATCTTCAGACTAGGGACCCATGGCTTAAAGTCCTCCCAGAGGACTTATCCCTTGGATTTTTTTATCGTAAAAATACATTGAACCTGGTTGGATATGAAACCGTAACCCTTGGGACTAGAGACAAGGAATATAACCACTAGATCAGCCAGGCCGATAATCTATTATGGGTACCATACAAAAATGTGTATATGTGTGTGTTATAATGCCACCTATTGCACTTTATGTGCTTCAGGTTCTGTGCTGGGTGGATAGATTACATTGTCATCTATTTCCAATTTAAATATCATTTTGGCAGACCACTTTATATACATGATGTATTTTTGTATTGTGTACAGGGATGAGTATCTAACTATGTGCAATGGCATAACAGCCCAATGTGGTCTTAGCCTCTTCTTTGTTAGGAGTTACTAGACCACATTTACTTAGTTACACACATTTCACTACAGATGTCATGAATGGTATGCAGTCAACATACCAACCCAATGAGACATGTACTAGGCAACTAAGTTATTACCAAGTTGAAGAAGGTCGGACAATTTTTCTTAGAAGCCTCTTTATTCATATTTAAGTTTCTTTTATGAGCCTGAAAATCTTTGGACTCAGGATCCATGGCTTAAAATTCCTCCCAGAGGATTTTTTCATCTTAAAAATCCATTGATTTTGGATTTTTCATCTTAAAAATCCATTGATTTTGGATTTTTCATCTTAAAAATCCATTGATTTTGGATTTTTCATCTTAAAAATCCATTGATTTTGGATTTTTCATCTTAAAAATCCATTGATTTTGGATTTTTTCATCTTAAAAATCCATTGATTTTGGATTTTTTCATCTTAAAAATCCATTGATTTTGGATTTTTCATCTTAAAAATCCATTGATTTTGGATTTTTCATCTTAAAAATCCATTGATTTTGGATTTTTCATCTTAAAAATCCATTGATTTTGGATTTTTTCATCTTAAAATTCCATTGGTTTTGGATTTTCATCTTAAAAATCCATTAATTTTGGATTTTTTCATCTTAGAAATCCATTGATTTTGGATTTTTTCATCTTAAAAATCCATTGACTTTGGATTTTTCATCTTAAAAATCGATTGATTTTGGGTTTTTTCATCTTAAAAATGCATTGATTTTGGATTTTTCATCTTAAAAATCCATTTATTTTGTGTTTTTTCATCTTAAAAATGCATTGATTTTGGATTTTTCATCTTAAAAATCCATTGATTTTGGATTTTTCATCTTAAAAATCCATTGATTTTGGATTTTTTCATCTTAAAAATCCACTGACTTTGGATTTTTCATCTTGAAAATCCATTGATTTTGGATTTTTTAATCTTAAAAATCCATTGATTTTGGATTTTTTAATCTTAAAAGTTCATTGATTTTGGATTTTTTCATCTTAAAAAATCCATTGATTTTGGATTTTTCATCTTAAAAATCCGTTGACTTTGGATTTTTAATCTTAAAAATCCATTGATTTTGAATTTTCATCTTAAAAATACATTGATTTTGGATTTTATTCATCTTAAGAAATCCATTGATTTTGGATTTTTCATCTTAAAAATTACATTGATTTTGGATTTTTTCATCTTAAAAATCCATTGATTTTGGATTTTTTCATCTTAAAAATCCATTGATTTTGGATTTTTCATCTTAAAAATCCATTGACTTTGGATTTTTTCATCTTAAAAATCCATTGATTTTGGATTTTTCATCTTAAAAAATCCATTGACTTTGGATTTTTTCATCTTAAAAAATCCATTGACTTTGGCCGGGTTTGAACCTGCGACTCTTGGGACCAGAGGCCAGCAATGTAACCACCAATCCACCATGACTGATGGAGAGGAGTATGGGACGAGTATATATTTGTGTAGTGTAGTGTTTGTTGTATGAGGGATGATGATGATAATAATGAGAAAAGATAAAGTAACACCCTGTGGTGACACGTAGCCTACTCCTATTGAAAAGTACCAAGGGAGCACCAGGTTTAACGCCCTCATCTGATGGATGAATCACTACTAACAGTACCAAATGCCTTCTCAATATATGTACTGAGGAAGGGTTTGCAGTTTAATGCAGGACTCTAGTGCATAATCTAGCGATTACAAATTTTACACCACTACCCCTCCAGGTCCCGAGATTCAAACTTTTGCAATTATATGAACTTAACAATTAAAATTATCAATCCAGCTGGGTATTGAAACTAGGCCTGCTAGTCAGGAAATATTATAATAATAAGTAATTTTAAATATCTACTATCCATTCATCCATCCATAGTAATTCTGCCTGAAGGCAGGTCCTTCACTACAATCGTAGCATTTTCATGCTATGCTTGCACCTTTACTAGGGAATTGTAGGTATGGTAGCTTCCCGTTGATTTCCACACTGGTGAAGGATGAGGATGATGTCCATAAGATTTCGGGGGCCGTTTGGGCCTTAAAGTTTTCCTGAAATTTGTCTTATAGGTGAGGGAAAACTCCGATAAAAACCTCGCCCAGAAAAACTGTCCTGACCAGGGATCGAACCCAGGCCTACTGTGTGACAAGGCAGCATGTTACCTCAAGACCACAGCAGTGGATATCTGCTGTAATTAATAATAATTCCATGGTGCAACAGGCCTAGAAGGCCCTTAGCCTACCAGCCGCTGCAGGCCTCACATTCACATGTCAATCACAGAGGTCGATGATCATATAGCCAATGTAGGGGTGACATGTGGTCAGCATGTCGAGTCACCCAACCATTATAGCTGGTTTTCTCAACCTGGAACCGATACATATTGTAGCTACCCAAATGCCTCTTGATGCTGGGTGGGCACTGGTCCCATACTGGCCAAAATACCATGAGAAAATTTCTTTTCCCATGGGGGACTCGAACCAGTGCAAGTCCCATAGCTCTGTGCCAAGGCTTCCTGCCTTAATCACTCGGCTATGGAGTGGGACTATCCACTGTAACTCCTTGAGATAAAATCCAGTGCCCACCTCCCCCAGGAATTGTAACCCATAGTTTGGAAACTGCTGTTTTATAGGACCGGAGATGATACCCTGAGGGTACTACAAGCTTGTAGAGGCGAGACAGTGATAGCTTTGGTAATAACACATATGCTAATACAGGTGAGTATTTTTCAGTATCATGTTTAGCAACTTAAAATGTATATTGTTATCGCATTAAGCTGTATTGAATTTTGATTCATTCTTGATTTTTGTACAGGTGGAGAGTCAAAATGGCTACACTTAGACTTTAGACGATATTGCTGTACTACTCTGCAAGGTAAGTTCATTTCATAACATGTTACTTAAATTCACACACACTTTTTTATTATGAATTTTTTCTACACTACAGTAGTTTTCCTTCGACCTAAAGTAATTTATTCTTCAAAAATTTTCTGTCTTGTGTATTTTCTTCAGTCAATTCCATTCTATTCATACTCCTCCTGATCCCATCCATCCATCCATCTGTTGTTGTGATTTTACTCTTGTCCTTCTGCCTTTAGCATGTAGCACGTAAAACTTGTTCCAAAAATTTAAGACAGTGGTATAAAGGGGACTGTTCATCTTTGCCATTTGGTGTTCCTATGGTTTGGAGAGAACAACTAAATTATTACAATGATTGTTATTTTTGTTTGTTCAAAATATCAAGATTTAACAAGTAAAACAAGGAGGCTGTTACATATCCAAATCTGGCATCAGCAAGTAGACCTATAGCATATGGGCCAGATATTCCAACAACATTACAAGAGAGTAGTACCAGCACTCCTTCCACCCCAGCACAGAAGATGATGAATTCAATTTGTCCTTAGAATCAAAAGACAATAATCTGCGTCCTATCAATTGATGAAAATTAAACAATTTGATATTCAATTTGGGTCTCACAAAAGAAGAAAGTTAAGTTTTAGGTTCGAGATTTAAAGAAGACAATCTTTTAGCTCCTGGTACATCTTTTTATTGGTATATACACCATGAAGAAGAATTAAAAAAGTATTCCATAAGGGAGGGAGGGAGGGAGGGAGGGAGGGAGGAGTACCATAGTGTACTGTTGCGACATCCCTGGCTTGAGTGGTAGCCTAGGAACAATTTATGAACTGGCAGATTGGCATATATTTATTGACTCAAGCAAAATAAGTCTAAAGCACATTCTTTTGCATAATGAGAGTGAATTAGCTCCAGATCCAATAGTTCATTCAATGTACATGAAAGAAACATATATAAAAATGTGTATTATTCTATAAAAAATAAAATACACTAGTTTCCATGTACTGTGACCTTAAGATGTGTGCTATTTTATTGGGACAAGAAGGAGGGTACATTGAATTTCTATGTCACTGGAGAACAGCCAAAAAGTTACGGAAGTAAAAGTGGCCGTTTTATATTAAGATGAAGCTCCTAAATATGAATATGAAAATTAAAATGATGACAGTGGTCTGGTTTTTAAATTATCAGCATGCCTAGTGTTACTGCATATGCTATGAATATTGTAGTCAGTGTGAAGGTCAAGGAAACTCCCTTAGAGGAGGGGAGACAGCGACAGCTGAATAATATAGATAACATTTATGTTAAAGGATCGGTGTTTACCCCAACAGATTGTGAAATCAGTTGAATTTGAATTTTGTGAGTGAACAATGGTTCGTGCCTTCATGTAAAAGTTATATAGATGTGCAATTTTGTTGTGTAGAACACATGTGTGATATGTCTATATTTTCTCAGAAAACTTTTTTTAAATTATGCGCAGCTATATGATTCCACTGTAATAAAAGCTAAAATGCCATGACATTGTGTGTATAGTCCACATAACTTTTGTTATATTTGAGGAAAGTGACATTTGCATTGCAAAAGCAACATATAACTCCATTTATTAAGAAAGTGCACCAATCTTTATATCGGGTGCAAAATAGAGAATCTTGACAAACATTTTGCTCCACATATTTGCTACAATGGCATGTTCTGCAAATCATAGAAACTGGTTGAGAGGAAAGAATGAATCCCCGCGATTTGGAGAGAACAAACTAATCATGTAAGTGATTATTTCTGCATGGCCCCACCAGTTAACTTTATTTCAAAGAAGAAGAGGTCAGCCGTGAATTATCCCAACATGCCTTCAGCTATTTGTCGGTGCCACATTCTAAAGAGCTTCCTATTCCAGTACCACCAGATTCCTATAATATTGATTCAGACGATGAAACAAAATCCAACACTTCGGAAGAAATACCCAGACCATCCACATCCCATGATCCTGACTTTAACCCTGAAATTCCAACTCAGTCACACAGAATGACTCGAGAGGAATTAAATGATCTTGTCCGAGAGTCAGAACTCTCAGGCCAAAGCAGAGCTCCTGGCTTCGCGACTTAGACAGTTTAAGTATCTTGGCAAGAATGTAAAGGTCTCTGCATATAGAACACGCCAGAAGTCACTTGAGCAATTAAAAAAAAAGACGTATTCTGCAACAATATACAAGGTCTAATGTCTGCTATAAACATCCAACACAGACCAGAAGAGTGGCAATTATGTTTAAATTCATCAAAGATCAGTCTTAAGACAATGTTACTGATGTGAGTGCATTTAGGAACTTACAACATTTCTGAGACTAAGTAAACTAAAATTAAGGGAGGTATTTTTATCGGTTCCTTGGTCAGAGAACTCTTCAAGGACAAACACTTTTTGGAACAATTGAAAAGAAAAGAAAAAAAAAATGCATGGGAATCATTCAGAGTAATTACCTTAAATTTCTTGGGGAACTACGGGGCCAAATGTGTGGACAATATGTTACTGGCTTATCGTGAAATGGACTGCAATATGCTATTAAAAATCCATTTTCTCCGCTCCATTTGGAATTTTTCCTGGAAAACTGTGGTGCAGTTTCTGATGAACATGGAGAACATTTTCACCAGATCTCATCATTTGAAAGACGATATCAAGGCAAATAGAATACATCTTTGCTAGCTGACTATTGTTGGTCAATGGTAGGAGATGTCCCCAAAGTCCATTATAGCAAACAATCTAAACTGAAACACCCTTAACTGAGGTAAGCTAGTCTAAATATTACCAGATATAAGGAGGGATTTTATTTTATTCAAAGATATTTGTCAAAATTACGAAAAAAAACTGGACCACTGTTGACAATTTCATTTTCATTTTCATGTTCAGCGTGAAAAAATACATCGAAATCTGGTCATTTCAATTCCGTAACTAACAAAAAGTTAAAATTTGTTATCCAGTGTGTTTTTTTGCATGAATGGGACTCTGGAGCCAGGAAAGACACTGGAAAGTTACTAATTGGTCAAAAAGAAAACAAATGGGGCTAGGGACACAATATGTAATAAATTTCCCATTAATTCATTCTGAAAAAAATGTTACTACCTCGTTTGCACATAAAACCAGGATTAATAAAGCAATTTGTTAAAGCTTTGGACAAAAATGTCCCTTGTTACCAATACATTGCTAAAAAATTTCCGTTACTGTCAGAGGCAGAAGTGAAGGAATACTTTTTGATGGCCACAGATTCGTAAACTTATTAGGGATGTTATTTTTAAAAACTGCATGTCTGACATGGAACTACAAGCTTGGGAATCATACAAGGATGTCATCGAGAAGTTTCTGGGTTATGGTGAAGATGATCAATATGATAAAATTGTAAAAACCATGCTCGAAAAGTCCAGGGCATTAGGATGTAAAATGAGCTTGAAGTTACATTTCCTCCATTCTCACTTTCAACATTTGCCAGAGAATTTAGGTGCACTAAGTGAAGAAATATTGCAGGATATACTCTGCTGGATAAGAAAAGAAATGAAGATATAAGAGAGGAACTAAATATTTTCAAACTTACGGACCGAATAATTAATATAGGAACGACTGGAAAGAACATATTGATAGAATGCCAGAAGGAAGGTTTCCAAAATTATTACTAAATTATAAACTGCAAGGAAGGAAAAATGTTGGACGCCCACATAGAAGATGGTCTGAACAATTTTAACAATTCTAGCTTTCATGAAACCGGAACGAGCCAACAGGCTTAATCCCTCGATGATGATAAGTGAAGAACAAGGTGAGAGATTCCATCAAGACATAAGAGATGGAAACGAGGTACCAAGGTTAATGGGATGTCTCCAAGATTGCCGACTATCATTGGTAAGAGAAAATCCTCGGCACGAGCATGAACACCAATCAACTCACTGTTCATTTCTTACTAAGCGAAGAAGGAAATTGAGATTCTAAGATATTTTAATAGTTTCTTATTTATTTTTAAACGGTTTTAAGTGCACAATTTATATTGTATCAAGCCTCTGTAGTTTTTTATAGCAATTTAAATGATTATGGCTATTACATATAATTCAGTAAGTACCGGTAATAAATATTTAATTTCAATATGGCAAAAATACGAGTAAACTGTTAACATACTTGAATTCAGCACACTCAAAATTAGGTTTAGAGACCTGTTAAACCCTGTGCTGCAGGAAAAAAAGAAATGCAGGCCTATGTTATTCTTTAAAAAAATTTAAGTATTTATCACCTCACCTCATATCTTCTTCTTTTTTAAAAATTAAAACAAAAAGAAATTAATTTATATTTCTTTCACCACCTTGCATATTAACATCCTTTGTTCATGGAAAGTTTCATAACATCCTAGAAATCCAGAATCTGTGATGGGCTTCACAATAAATTACAAACATTTTCATTTTGAATTAATATTGAACTTCTGGTGATTTTTAGGGAAACATTGGAGATTGCTGAGATAAGGAAATGAAATGAGAGGCAGCAGAGAAACGTAATCCTGAAGAATGAAGTTATTAAATGACAAGGTAATATGTAAAATCTTATTTATAGTAAAGGCAGCATTCAGTAAATTTTAAGAAAGGAGGAATTTGAATTAAATTTGCAGAACGAATGATTTACTGCATATTTCATACTTTTTTAATTCTTTTTTTTTTTTTTACTTTAGTAAAATTTCTGATATATATGATAAAGCTCTTGGAGGGATTTTGACAACTATTTATAGTTCAGAAAAAATATATTTTGTTAGCTATTAGAAAAAAAAAATCAAGTATATCCAAAATTTTTAAGGAAAATTTCCCAACACTTGCCTTCTTGGATATATTTTCATATTTTTTTTTTAGAATTCATTCCTCTTGGATATATTTTGATCGTTTTTATAATTTCTGAAAATGTTTTCATTGAATTTTGGGAGGGGGGAAATCAGGTATATCTTTTTCAAGAAAAAATCCTGACATGCCCTGTTGCATAGATTTTTTTTATAATTTCCATTAATAAACATATTTTCCTTGAGCTATAGAAGTAATGTGGGTTATATTTAAAATGATGTTTTTTATTATTCATTTCATACATATCAATGATGGATAAATCATATTTGAAGAGAAATTATATGCTGAGACTGGGACTCGAACCCTAGGTTCAAGTCCCAGTATGAGCATACAATTTTTCTCTTCAAATATGATATATTTAAAATGTTTAACACATTTTGTTGGATAGATTTAATAATTTCCTATAATTTCTGAAATCGGTTTCAGTGATCTAGGAGTTAAATTCCCCCTCTATGGTATTTTTACCGGCTTGCATGGGGCTTAAATGATCCCGAGAGGTAGGGGCTGGCAGTAGCCTTGATGGCCGATAGTGTTACCCATGCCAGACTGGTCGAAGGTGGTAAGCCAGATGAAAAGAAAGTACCTTGGTCGAAAGAGTGACAATCTTTCACCGTAAAAATACAATGATCAAGAAATGCGGACATGGGTTCCACTGGGGTAAAATCTTCTTGGGGTAAAATCTTCTTGGGGTAAAGTCTTCTTGGGGTAAAGTCTTCTTGGGGTAAAGTCTTCTTGGGGTAAAGTCTTCTTGGGGTAAAGTCTTCTTGGGGTAAAGTCTTCTTGGGGTAAAGTCTTCTTGGGGTAAAGTCTTCTTGGGGTAAAGTCTTCTTGGGGTAAAGTCTTCTTGGGGTAAAGTCTTCTAGGGGTAAAGTCTTCTTGGGGTAAAGTTTTCTTGGGGTAAAGTTTTCTTGGGGTAAAGTTTTCTTGGGGTAAAATCTTCTTGGGGTAAAATCTTCTTGGGGTAAAATCTTCTTGGGGTAAAATCTTCTTGGGGTAAAATCTTCTTGGGGTAAAATCTTCTTGGGGTAAAATCTTCTTGGGGTAAAATCTTCTTGGGGTAAAATCTTCTTGGGGTAAAATCTTCTTGGGGTAAAATCTTCTTGGGGTAAAATCTTCTTGGGGTAAAATCTTCTTGAGGTCAAATAGTCCCCCATTTGGTTCTCCAGGCGGCGACTTCTTCAGGGAACCCATACCAAAGGCTCAAACACATGGACATGTTCCTAGGAACATGGAATGTTAGGACTTTATATAATAGTGGGGTACTAGAGATATTAACGTGGGAATTAGATAAATCACACTTGGATATAGTTGATTTACAGGAAGTTAGGTGGCCAGGAGAAGGTAGTCAGCAAACAGGAAGGAAGCTTTGCATTATACTATGGGGGTGCAGAAAGACCTGAATTTGGAACGGGATTTTTAGTCAGGAGGAGGATCCTGTCCGCTATCAGAGATATTAAGTTTGTCAGTGATAGGATATCATATATAATTCTAAAGGAAAATGACATAATTTTATAATCGTAAATGTACATGGTCCCACAGAAGATAATGACGACAAGATCAAGGATGAGTTCTATGAAGAATTAGAATGCGTACTTGACAGCCTTTCATGATATCATATGAAAATTGTCTTAGGAGATTTTAATGCAAAAGTGGGGAGGGAAGATATATTCAAACAAACAATAGGCAAATTCAGTCTTCATGAAGATAGTAACGATAATGACATTAGATTAGTCAACATTAGAAGGTACATTTTAACTTATTTTAGTCACCTTTGCCAGATCGAAGAATCTCATTGTTAAGAGCACAACATTTCAGCATAAGGATATTCATAAATACACCTGGACATCTCCAGATGGAGAAACTCAGAACCAGATAGATCATGTATTAGTGGACAAATGCTGGCACAGTAGCATCATCGATGTTAGATCAGTTAGAGGGACAGACTGCAATTCGGATCATCATCTGGTCAAGGTGAAAATCAGACAACAGCTATCGCTTATGAGAGGAACAAACGCTAGACATGATTCTGAAAAATTTGAATTAAAAAAACTTGAAAAATGATGAAATGTGGCAAGAATACCAAATGAAAATTGCTAA
Organism: Diploptera punctata; assembly: GCA_030220185.1. Classification (NCBI taxonomy): domain Eukaryota; kingdom Metazoa; phylum Arthropoda; class Insecta; order Blattodea; family Blaberidae; genus Diploptera; species Diploptera punctata. The sequence goes on along the minus strand of JASPKZ010008505.1, from coordinate 84,109 downwards.
CAGATTTGAAGTACTGGAACCTTCAGATGACAATTTGGCAAACAAAGAAGAAACTGATATAAATAAAGAATGGGAGGCTATAATAGATACTATTAAATTGTGAGCATCAGAGAGCATTGGTTAATTAAAGGAGAAGCAAAACAAGAAATGGTTTGATGAGGAATGTGCCAACATTGTAAAGAAAAGAAAACCATAAAAAATTAAATGGTTGCTTGAGCCAATTGAGGTAAATTTAGAGCAATTGGGTAGTATTAGACAGGAAACTGCCAGATTACTAAAGAGTAAAGAGGGGGGATATTTTAGAGAGACGATTAATGATCTTGAAATTAATGAAAAAAATATGAGCATCAGAGAATTATATCAGGGAATTAGATTAGAGAAGAAAGGATTTCAGGCTAAAGCTAACATAATTCGGAATGAAAATGGGGATATGATTGCAGATTCCAGGAGCATATTAAATAGATGGAAAAATTACTTTAATCAGCTATTAAATGTACATACAGAATAGGACATTGAGGAGTATAATTTACAGAAAGCAGAAATGTTAGTCGCAGAGCCAACTGCATTAGAGGTTGAAATGGCTATAGAAAAATTGAAGTTGTATAAAGCATCAGGTTCAGATGAGATCCAAGCAGAACTGATAAAATTGGGGGAGAAAAATCGATGGACAAGATACGCTGGTTGCTTAATATGATTTGGGAAAAAGAAGCTCTATCAGATGAATGGAAAGAATCGATTATCGTACCAATTTATAAGAAAGGGGATAAAACTGATTGCAACAAGTACAGGGGTATCTCATTACTTTCAACTTTGTACAAAATTATAACAAATACATTAGTAAGCAGACTATATTGATGATGTTGTAGCAGTTTGTCAATGTGGATTTAGAAGAAACAAGTCTACAATAGATCAGATTTTTGGCATAAGACAGATTTTAGAAAAGAAATGGGAATATAATAGTATTGTACATCAACTATACGTATACTTAAAAAAGGCATACGATTCAATTAAGAGGAAGAAGTTATATAGTATCCTGCTGGAGTTTGGAATTCCTAAAAAGTTAGTTAGACTTATATGAATGTGTCTAAATGGCTCAAAGAGTAGGATGCGTGTAGGCAAACAGTTTTTGGACTCTTTCGAAATCCAGAATTGGTTGAAGCAAGGAGATGCACTATCTCCTCTACTATTTAATTTAGTACTAGAGCATGCCATGAAATTTCTAGAGAATGAAGGCCTACAACTCAATGGTATTAATAAGCAGTTAGTTTATGCTGATGATGTAGTACTATTGGCCGATAGCAAGGAGGTACTAAAGGACAAAACAAACACAAACACACACACACACATACACACACTATTGAGTAAGACTAAGAAATTAGGACTGGAAGTAAATATCAATAAAACAAAATATATGGTGACACATAGAAATACATTATATAATGGAAATGGACAATTAATGACAGCTTTATAAAGTTGTTGCAAGACCAGTATTAAGATATGGTAGTGAAGCATGGACAATATGAAGAAGAGATGAAAGCCAAATAACAGCAAATGAGATGCAATTTATGCGCCATACAGCAGGCTATACAAAGTGAGACCATAAAAGAAATGAGGAAATTATGTAAGAGTTCGATGTAGAACCCATTCTTCACCACATACAAAAGTACCAGAACAACTGGAAAGCCCATCTTCAATGAATGCCATCTCATAGAATTCCAAAAGCCATTCTTTGTTACTGCCCCCAAGGCAAAAGATCGCTGGGATGACCAAAAAAGCACTGGATGGAAAACTCCTCTTTGAGACTGTAACAGGCCACATGACCTAATACTTGCATGGATGATGATGATGATGGACAGTTAATGACAAAGGAGGGAAATTTTGAGGAAGCTGCTGAATTCAAATGCCTAGGAACAATAATCACAAATAGGAATGAGATGCACAAGGAAATTAAACATAGGCTCAATTCTGGAAATGCGTGCTATTATGCATTGCAGATACTTTTGATGTCCCAACTTCTTTCAAAAAAGTTAAACTGAAATATATAAAACTATTATTCAACCAGTTATATTATATGGATGTGAAACATAGACTCTTACTTCAAGGGAAGAAAAGAGACTACAAGTATTTGAAAATAAAGTAGTCAGTCAGGAAAATTTTGGACCAAAGAGAGATGAACAGACAGGTGAATGGAGAATACTACATAACAATGAAGTAAATGATCTTTATAGGAAGCAAGATATAATGAGAACAGTTAAGTCTCGTAAACTGCGATGGGTAGGACATGTGGCATGTATGGGGAATGAAAGACATGCATGGAAGCTTCTTGTAGGAAAACCAGAGGGAAAACGCCTAGTTGGTAGACCAAGAATGAAGTGGGAGAATAACATTAACTATGATTTGAGGGAAGTAGATTATACAGGGAATGATTGGAAAGCATGAGCTCCAGGTAGGGATGTATGGAGAGGTTATGTCCAAATGGCCATGAACCAATGGGTTTGATAGTGCCAGTGAGTGAGTGAGTAAGTAAGTAAGGAAGGAGTAAGGAGTTAAATTCCTACCTCTGAACCAGAGGTATGCAGTTCTAAATCTGGCTGGGTTCAATGCATTTTTTTTTTTTTGGATGGTTAAAAGGGACTTTAAGCCATGGGTCGTATCTAAAGAATGTCAGACTCAATAAATTCTCAATCTGAAATTAGTTTCTGAGCAATTTAATCCTCTTAGTGCCAGAACCTGACTTCATTGGCTACTTTGGTCAGCTGGTGGTCACCAACAATCTGTAAAACTACTGGTAGTATTACTATACAATCCCATGCTTTGGTTTGGAGGAAAATATGAGTCTGAATATTTTCAAGTAAAAGCAGTAGAGTGAGTTATAATTTGAAATTTATGGACATTTTTATGATATTTTAAAGTTGTTGCTTTTCTTGAAGTAGTAGTCTAATGTAACTTGTGAGTTTTTAAGAAAAAATACTTTAACATTCCTAGATAGATTTTGACTTTATTTACGATGCATTAATTTTTCTTTTGATTTTGAAAATAATGTATGGATTTTCTGGAAAATCACTTACCCTTAATCCTGTATAGATTTTGAAGTTTATTATATTTTAAATTAGATGTTTTCCTTGAATTTTGAAAATGTAATTTCTCTATCCTAAAAATATTAAGAAACACTACTCTTTCCTATTTTGATTGATTGTTATGTTTAAAATCAAATGCTTCTCCCTGGGAATTTCAAAATTCATAATTTAATCCTTATCTCTTTTCTCCCAGATTGGAGTTACTAGGATTTATGTATATCAATAATTTTGCCTTTACTTAATTAATTTATTTATTTATATACATTTGTAAGGCATTCGTTCATTCTAATGTTCAGGTTTCTTTTTGTTTTTTCTAAGTAAATTTTTTCACAATTTCCACAATTCATCTGATAAATTCGTAATCTTTTGCGATTGTTAATTTCTAATTTTTGTAATTTTTCATTAGTTTATTAAGAATAAAATAAACTTAGTTATATGTAGGCCTATTTAATGTTGTTAGGAAGTTCATTTTCATTGTATGTTTGGCTAGGATTTTAAAGATTTTTTCCTGTTTGATGAATTTATTAATGAGTCACTTCTTATCTTACCTCATAGTTTGTTTTCTGAAACATGGGAACTGCAGTTTTCAAGAGGACATCCTTCTCATTTTCAACCAATATTATGACTACTGGATTTTCGTTGGAATCTCCATCTGTAATGTTGCCATGTGGTGTTGATTTGATGAACTTTGAGAATAGGTCCTGTTCATTGGGAATTTCGAAATTCCCACAAAGGAACACTGTAGAAATATTAAAAATGGTGAGATTGAAAAATCAGCTATTGCAGCACATAGTTTGTTGGAGAGTCATAAAATTGAAGAAGAGGCCAAACTTCCAAAACATTTGGAAAAACTTTTAGAGTTAACAGTTTGGGAGAAGATATATATTCAGAAGAAGACATTTAGATCCCTGAATTTTAAAATTCCCGTTGAAGAGGACATGATGTCAAAGTTCATCAAATCAATACTAGATGGCAATGTTATAGATGGAGATTCCAACAAAAATCTTGTAATTATAATATCTGTTGAAAATGAGAGGGATGTCCTCTTGAAAACTTTCCCATGTTTCAGAAAACATAAACTATGAGGTAAGATAAGAAATGACTCATTCATTCACTGAATTAAGAACCTCAGTGTTATTTCCCATTTAACTATGAATTTTTTTCTATTGTTTGTTCAGAAATAAAATATATATTTTTTTTACTGAATGTTGCCTTTGGATAAGTAATACTTTTATTTCATATCATGTCTCATTCTGAATACTTTGCAAAAATTTTTAAATGGTTTAAAAATTTAATTTTACAGTACCACATACTTCGACATTCACAAAAAGAGATTCAACTTTTGCCAGCATATGAATAAACCTTACATTAAAACATTTATACAAACTGTAAGACTTAATATTTCATATTAAAAGAAAAATGGTAATTATAAAGAAACAATGTGTAAATGTTATATTCAATTCAATGTATTCATCCAACTGATCATATTTAATATGAAGGGATGTGTGTATTTTTAATGCCATACACTGCATTTTACATGTGCTGGGTTCCTTGCTGGGTGGATATGGTGTTAATGTGGTCTATTTTGAATTTATACACCACTTTGGCAGACCATTTTATATAGATAATGTATTCTTCTATTATGTACAGAGAGGAGTGTGGGATGAATACATGTTCGAGTGTTCATGTAGTGAAAAGTGTGTTGTATGAGGGATAAGGAAGGGAAGGGAGAAGGTGAAACACAGTGTTGGACCAAAGGCTACTCCTGTAGAAAAGCACCAAGTGGGCTACCATGTTTAATTTCCCCATCTGACAGAGGAGTTGCTATCAACAATACATGTTTTCTGAACATGTATACTGTGGAAGGATTTTCAATTTAATGCAGGAATTTGGTGCACAATCTAGTGATTAAAAATTACGAAGGAGAGGAAACAATAATTTTATTAGTTTCGACTCTGCTCCTGACATATTGCATATGGACCAGCTTACAATTATAATGCATGTGAATACTAATGGGACTTGAGTTGATCATTTTCTTGGGTTCATCAAATGTGGAATATATCAGTAGACATGGTGAAATCAATTTTTAATATTTTGCGGAATTGCAATATAGGTATTTTAAATTATAGATGAAGTGCTCAGGCAATAATGAAGGAACTTTATCTTCAAGCTGACTATGTTCCACGCATTGCTCATTCTCTTAATCTAGTTGGTTTATGTGCTGCTGAAAGTTGTGTAAATATGGTATCCTTTTTTGACTGCTCCAGGAAGTTTTTTTTTTCTCAGCTTCTATGCAGTGATGGAAAATTCTGAGTGAAATCTGCAAAGTAAAACTTCAGAGGTTGAGCAAAATGCAATGATCTACCCATCATGACATATATAATTTTTTGAAAGATGGCTTGCTAGGAGCTACAGAATTGTTACGCTGGAAGTTAATCCCAGTCATAACGTAGTGTAAAAGGATCTCTACAGTTTAGGTGGTCTTTGGCCCGAGCGGTTGGCCTTGGTTTTTGGTGGGAAATGTTCACATATAAACACATTAAAGCAAAATATTGACATAATTTATTAAATAAAACAACCATAACGAGATATATTATAAAAATCATCATAAACAAAATATAACAGTTATAGTAAAAATTTGCCATGTTGATTTGAGCCGAACAATTAAACTTTGTTAATATTCTGAGAGAGAAAACCATTTAAAAATCAACTTTAGGTTATTATATATCTTTATTGACCCTTAGGTCTTCTATAACCATGCATTTTCTTAACAATTAACAAAATTATTCTAAGTTATTTGACCATTTGGTCTTCCAAATTATTTTAAGTTATTTTGCTCCTGAAAAAGACCATTTTAGAAAACTTGAACTTTTTAGAGTGATAATAGTGTTGTTTCTTACCCATGAAGAAGCTGTGCTCCTCCCAGGAGGACCGAAGGGTTCGGTCCCCCACACCGTACTGCCTTCTTCCCAAAAAGCCAGGGTTTTTATATTATAATTATTACCTTTCTCTATTCTCAAAATTAGTGGAAACGTATTTTCCTTGCCCAATCTTTCGTAATATTCCTAGTTCTGTCAAGGCCAAGTTGTATAAGATGTTTGCTTCCCTTATGTAATGTGTTATTCAAAAGGTACAATATTTTCTGCTTAATGTAATCTTTCGTAAATGTGGCCTAATAGTTTGAAAACATGTTGATTCAAAACTTGTCCTGTTGGGTTGTGACATGCATTTTCCAAGATATTATAATATTTTATTAATTTTTTACTCATTTTTTATTACTTAAAGCCCTTGTATTAATTTCGAGTGTGACTTCCATCAGCATTTTAAAGGTGATTATTTATTCCCTATCTTCTGGTATAATAAACAAGTATCTTGTGTATATGTTTAATCGGTTTTTATAGTATTTTATTGTTATGGCAGTTAGGCCTAGTGTAGGCGCAACAAGAATCTTTAGAATGAATCTGCATTGATGAAATACAAAAGCATCATAGACACAAGGAAGCTACATCATTATTGAAGAATCTCAATACTTTGGAAATAGCATTTATGTCATATCTTTGTGGAAATATCCTAAAATGATTTAAAGTTGTGAATTCTAATATTCAGGTTATGAATATTTATGGAGGACAAGTAAGTGATCCATATAATTAATTTTCTGATTTCATAAATCATTTGAGAGATAACTTGTTTGTTTGAAGACTAGCTAAGAGTTAACCTGGACATCTAATGTACGTTTTTGATCAAAGAAGAAGAGGAAAATATTAATTATTGGATGGTGATACTCGTAAAGTCATCAAAAGAACTGAATTCTGAATCAGATAATTTTAGATCAATTTAATGTAATCCTGGAGTCTCTGCTTGTGACTGAAAGAATGTTGTGCTTAAGGAATACTATAATAAATTTGGCTTCCTAGGAAGTCTGAAGATTTAGATGACACTTTCAGCAGCAGCAGCAGTAGGGAATATTACATCACTCTAAAGAAATTATGTTGATGAATCTTTACATTGGTGAACGTTTGCATTTGAAATATCTTCCACATCTTATATCGATGGACGAGAAACCTGGAGATTTGTCATATTTATGTAAATTTCTTCATGATGATTTTGTAGAAGTGTATCCAAATGCAGATATAGTCCTTTAGATGGCATGCACCTATCACCAATTGCTTAGGAGTATGTTCTTTCTTAACATAGAGGCATTTAAAGACTTACTTGAGGTGATGAATGGAATTCAACTTTGGCACTTCTTCACGAGAGCAAAGTGGTGCAGAAAATGGGATTTGATGACCTCAAAGATGGCTTTGCCTGCCAGAAAGGAAGGAGGAAGTTTTTCTCTTAAAAGAGGGACACGTAAAATATAAATTGTGTAGTACGTGTTGTATTAATTGCTCAATTTGTATGTACATATCATTTAACGAATACTACATGCTGTAAATAGTGGAAGTGTTAAATTTTTTATTTTTGAAAATATAACAGCAAGGCTCTTTCGGTCTGAGTGTAGCAGAGAGGTAAATCTGGCCCTACATATATTATTTCAGTCAGTTAGCCTTTAGATTTCTTGTTTTTGGAAAGTGGCCATTTATGAAAACTTGAAGATTGCTTTTAACAATGAGTGGCATCATGAGTATAACCAGGGCCGTCACTAGGGCATGCGAGGCCTGTAGCGAAGCCAAGCGCGAGAACTCAGATTGAACTATTGCCAACGGAGAGGGGGATACTTTTGTTTAAAACAACTTGATTTCTTTACTATCGAATGTAATAACAAGTTTCAATAAAACGCGCAAATTCAAGGAACATAAGAATAAAAATATAGAACATTCGTACATTGTAAAGTATTTGGCAATCAGAACATTAAACTAGACAGTCGGAAACAATGTAATTATCTTTAGGTGTGCTTATAAAACGCAACTTCGCACGCCTAGCGTAAAGCAAAATTCCTAATCATGTCTTCTTTCTTCAGCTGAAGCACTACATAACTTTCGATGATGTGAATAGGTAGCTCGTTAAGGCGGTCCTGCACCGTAGAAGATCTCAGATGGTTGTTAATAAGTTTTAGTTTTGAAAAAAACTTATTTCCCCTACCGTGACAGGTACCGTCAGCAAAATGCGATAGGATGTGGTGTCATTGGGATAGGATTCTTTGAGTGGACCTAAGTACTTCAGTGCGTCCAACACTGTCTTCACTATGGGAGGAAGTGTAAACCGCACCAATTTTACTTCTGAAATGAGGTTAGATGTGTATAAATCCTGTAAGTCTCCGTCATCCAGAAACTCGCTAATTTTTGACAACTCATTTCAATTTGCTGATTTTGCATGTCACGAAGTTTGGACGGGTGAAAGAGAAATCCGAAGTATTCTGAATAATTAGTAATCTCAGTGAACTTAGACCTGATGCCGCTTAAAACTTCGACAACAGTCAAGAAGTATTCGATTCTAAATCTTTCTTCTTCTTTCTGTTGTTTTTGTATCTCGTCGTTGATAACATGTGGATCGCATCCAGGCTCGTCGAAAAATCGTTTACGCTTTTTTTCTTCGACGATTTGAAAATGTTGCGCCCATCTTAAATCCGTCATCAATTCTTTAGCAGTTGACATAGAGAACCCTGTCTCCCTGTAGTTTTTGAGGAAGTTATTTAATCCACTTATCTCTTGTAAGGCGGTGTCAAACTGAATATCTTCAGCTTGAAGAACTACACTGACCTCATTGGCGTCATGTAAGAGATCATGCTATATTATAAGAGCCAAACGAATTCGAATGAGCTGAGACAATGATTTACTAAAGACAATACTTCAGGTCGGACAAATGAATCCTTTGTTGTTTCGGCAACCTTTTCGAGCGCTCCACAAACTTTTCCCAGCTGGTATCTGACAGGTTTGACGCTGCCATCTAGCAACTGTATGTGTATTAAGGGTTAGTTCAGAAAAGCTGTCAATGAGAATATTCCTTATCTCTGTGAATACCGAAAATAGAGAGTACAATCGCTGTATTTTTTTTCGAAAAACATCATTGCCTCCTTTTTACATTTGGCCATGTCCTCAAGGGCCAAGTTCAAGCTAAGAGCAGCATAGGGCGTTGATTTGCAAAACTCGTGCCTATACTCCTTCTAACTTTCCTTTCATATTTGTTCCGTTATCATATCCTTCGCTACGAGTCAATCCATGATTAAGTTGTTTTCTTCCAACACTTCTCTTAAAACCTCTGTAAGCCCTTCTCTAGTTGTATCCCTCACTTAATACAGAATGAATTTTTCGACTATGGTCGGAGTTTGAACATCCGTCATTTTGGCATAGCGGGTAATCAAACTCATTTGTTCTACGAGACTTATGTTCGAGGTGTAATGTAGAATTACTGCGTAATATTTGGTAATTCGAACATGTAGAATCCTTCACTTAATTGCCATACCTGTAAAAAACAAAGGGAATCTTTAGGAATCTAAACGGTTTTACGTTATTTGTAAAGAACGATCCTTTTGTGTTGTACTGTTTATTTAAAAACGTGTTTCTTAGTGTCTTATTTCACTTCTAACATTTTAATCACTTATAGTTTAATTCAGTGAACTGCAATTTAAGTTATTTATGTTATTCTCAGGGCCATTACCCAACGGTCACGTCAACGTGCTGGTATGATGTTTGCACCGATCACATTAAAGCGTAGAGAAATTAAATTCAAATGTTTTTCATTGTCATATTTTTTTTTCTGTTTGTTGAAACTAAAAAAAAAAAAAAAAAAACGCATAAAATTGAGACTTTTGTCTAAAATCCCAGGTATAATATTAATAATGTTTTATAATTAAATATTAGATCTTCACATACACAACATTTGAATGATGATATTCATTAGAATTATTAGAACAAGTGCTATGAATTTGTCTATGCTACAAAATTTCATACCAAGTATCAAATGATTTAGAATGCAAATTAGCAAAATTTCTCCAAATAATTAGTACAATTAAATTAACTTTATTATGAAAAGTAGAGAAAGCTAAGTATTTTGAAACTGCAGTATATAAAACTTCTAGCAACTGATGTGGATTTTTAAGATATTATGTAAAAAAAAATATAATACCAAAGTTAGAAATAAGAGAAGTAATGGGAGGAGATTGAGACATTAAAGAAGAAATGCAGAAATTAAGTAAGTGGTATGGGCACATAGAATGGCAACACAGAATGGCAAAAGAATAATTTAGAATGGATGCTGCCAGGGGGAAAAATTGGGACGACCTAAACACAGTTGGAAGAATGATATCTAGGAAGCTGTGAAAGAAATAGGTTTGGAAGGAAAAGGATTGATTAGACAGAAGGAAATGGAAAATTTGGAACGGGGAAACAATGCCAGAAATGACAATCCACAATAAAATATAAATAAATTTAATCCTATCTACCTTTTTATATTGTTTAGAAAACTGAATTTTACATCACAAAGGAAATAAACTGAAGCAGGAGAAATGGAATTACTTAGACCTTCGACAGCATACACTCTCCTTGACCATAACACAAATGAGTATATATCATATAAATTACAAACAATTGACAAATAGAGATGAAATTAGTATTTGCATTTACAGGGAATGTAAAAATATGAATTGCATTGCAAATATATGGGTAAAGGTATACAGATAATAGGATAAGAGAGAATTGGAAAACCTGAAAAGTGATGACAAGAGCAGACATAAATTTTGAAGATGGAACAAATCGAAAAGCCCAATCCATAAAGAATATGATTATGAAATAATGATAACATTACGGTCACATAACCAACCATATAGTTCTTTCTGGTTCTTTTAGTATTATATTAAATTGTTTCTTTATAATTATCCAAAGAAAGTATTTTTTTGTTCAATAGTGGGGTTTTTAATACTTACAGCAATGACGACTGTGATTGAAAGTTGAACTTCCTAAATTTCGAGGTTGCCAACCTAAATAATTGTACTGTAATATTACATATTATAAACCTCATGTGGGAAGTTAAACCACTGCCCTCTATGTGTACTACGTACATTGTATATACAAAAATATATCCAAAAGGTAGTGTTTATATATATATATATATATATATATATATATATATATATATATATAATACATATATATATATAATACGAAACAAATCACTGCATTTTAAATAAACAGAAGGTTATTAAAAACAATATAAACACAAATTTGCACTTTTGCCCATTTATTATTATAAACGATTGGTATCCACGACCTGCACTGCTGTGTCCGAAGTAAATAAAACATGGCCCAACACTGGTAACGTTTGGTCCGTTGTTTATAATGAACACAAATATTTCCAACAAAGATGTTATTATTTTACTATTATTTATTATTTTACTATTATTTATTATTTTACTATTATTTATTATTTTACTATTTATTATTTTACTATTATTTATTATTTTACTATTATTTATTATTTTACTATTATTTATTATTTTACTATTATTTATTATTTTACTATTATTTATTATTTTACTATTATTTATTATTTTACTATTATTTATTATTTTACTATTATTTATTATTTTGAAAACATCATCGTGCAAAAATTAATTAAAACGCATGTTTGGGAAGTGTTTTACAGAATCTCTGAAATTAAAAAACTCGATATCGCTCTGTTTTTAAACATTTCTGTACTTCTGTAAAAACCACTTCCAACCTCACATCGTAATATACTATTAATAGTTACCAGTATAAAAGTTGCATTTAGTTTTGTTAATTTACTTTTTTTTTTCGTTGTTGCTAGTAAGCTAATAATCCTAAATTGCTAATGGCTGAGCACATTCATATCTGAAAGTTAATGCAATTATTAATTTTTGTTGAGATATATTTTGGATATATTACTTAAAATAATATTTTAATAGGAAGCAATAGTATGACTGACTCATAATATTAATTCAAGTTAATTTTAATAAATTCAGCCTACTTGAGTCAGTTACATTTTACCTCATAATTTGATAGAATTCTTGAGAGCACCTTTCAGTATCCAGGCATACCGAAACATATTTCCAAGAATTTTATCAAATCATGAGGCAAGATGTACCTGACTCAAATAAATATATATTACTTTTATTTGTAATTTATCTTGAAGTAGCCATAATGATATTAACATTGTATATGAGCAAATTTATTTTGAATTTATTTAGGGGTGTCATTTCGTATCAGTTGTTGAAAAGTTACATATTAATATTTATTAATTAAAAGTAATGAAATTTGACATGATATGAAATGAAATTATGTACATTGCAAGGATTGGAAATATTTTACATATGTTTCAAAATTTCTGCCTCTTTTTATTGTTTCTCTTATAATCGTGAATTTTACTTTGGCTGTAAACATCTGTACTCATCTGAAAAATGTGATTTTCAATCCTTGTAACATAAATAATAATTGTATTTCATTTAAGGAAGAGGACAGAAGCCTGCATTTTGAACACATACTGTAAGTACAAATTCATATATATATAGGGCTATTCAGAAAGGAGGAACAGAGTTCAGACATTTATTTCTTCCAAAATACAAAAAAAACAGAAACACAATTCCAATGTTCCTGGAAAGGGAAGAGTTTGAAGTTCCGATCACGGCCGCATTGGCGCTATTGCTTGTCATGTTGATTGTTTGTATCAAAATGACGACACAATAGGACTTTGGATTGGAAGAGGAGGAGCAGAAAATAAACTTCATCGCCAGTGGCCTCCCAGGTCACCAGACCAAACCGTGTGTGATTTTTATCTGTGGGAATACGTAGGAGACCGTGTTTTTATTCCCCCTATGCCTGACACTGTTGAAAATCTGCGACATATTGTTGAAGCTGTGAGTTCGATAACTAGAGATTAGCTTATTTGTGTGTGGCTAGAAATGAACCACTGTTTTGATATTTGTCGTGTAACACATGGTGTTCATATTGAATGCATAAAATAACGAAATTAGAAATGTTCTCTTTTCTGGAACGTTGTAATTGTGTGTCTATTTTTTGTAGTTTGGAAGAAATAAATGTTTGAGGTCTGTTCCTTCTTTCTGAATAGCCCTGTATATTGTAGAACATTAAATTGAAGGGTCCATAAGAAGAAATATTATGTACTACGGTACTTAAAAAATATTTTTAAAAATAGCCAACACTAAATATCATATTTTAGATTTTATACTTGAAGCAATAAATGAAAACAAATATGTAGGTAAAAGTTTGACAAAAATATGACGTGGAAGTTTGTCATGGAATTTTGACAGTATTGGTCTAGTCCCCACTCTATAGTGTGGAGAATCTGGGTACTGCAATAAGTAGAGCTACTCCAAGTTGAGAGAACAAGCCAATAACATGAAGCGGACCAGACACATGACAGCATGTAATTCCTATAATGTCTGGATGATCACCAACCTCTGTGATTAACACATAACGTTTTTATAAATTGTACATTACCTCATAGTGTTACTTCTCATTGTAACTTTGGTTGAAACACATTACATGCTTAGGATGAACTTCTTCTAAGTCCAATTAAAAAAAAAACTTGTTTACTTGAAGTTCTAACTCCTCATCTGTATCAGTTTGACACACAAAACTGTACATTTTGTGTTCAGAAAGTGTTAAACCCCTTTCCTCAAGAAGTGCTATTATTATTTGAGCAGTATCCAATAGTTAATTGAGCTCTCCTAAAAAAAAATTGAAAAATGGAATTAGAACAATCTGACAATAAGTGGATGTGAGTCCAGCAGCCGGATGATAGGCCAAGGACCTATGTCATGGAGTTTAGTTTCATTGGACTGAGAATAATTTTCATCACTTATATCTTGCTTTGCCTTTTTGCAAAAAATTATGAACACAAGATATAATTGCTCATAGTAATAGTTCCTAAAACATGATGTGACCTTGATGTTGAAGTATTTATAAATAAGATAAATAAAAAGACAATAATTTTCTTTTATTACACGAAGTAAATAAAAACCCGAAATCACCAATTTAAAAAGTTAAAAGAGTCAACGTGTTTTAGTAGTGATGTATAATTTCAAAGTTATTTCAAATCAATTGTCATGTGACGTAGTTTGCTGTTTATCTTATCTTAGTTTACGTGTTTCAGTTTGTTTGTCTTCAGTCAATATTAAGTGTTGATAATGGTAGCGTCGCTACTGAAACACGTTGACTCTTTTAACTTTTTAAATTGGTGATTTGGGTTTATATTGACTTTGTGTAATACAAGTTTATCACCAACAAGATCCTATTTATTAAATACAATAATTTTCTTTTGTTGGACCCTTCAAATGCCTTGTTTTTAGTACACTGAAGTAATAAAACAGGCTTAGATTAATAATGAATGTTTTAAATGCTCTGTGTTGTATAACTGTCACGGTCAATGAAGTAAATACGGGAAATTTCGTAAAAGGTCGGTTATTAACAATATTGTTAACTTTGGATGGGCAATATTGTTAATACTAACTTGCCTATCTGACGCTGACTCAATCTATATTGGTGGGCAAGTTAGTATAAATGTTATTGCCCATCCAGAGTGAACAATATCGTTAATGACGGTCCTTTTAGACATTTCCTGTATTTACTTGATTGTCCGTAACATAAGAATATATTTTTTTGTAAATAGGGTTTCTTGAAATGAGACTATTGTATACTTACTAAATCAGACGATTGACTGTCAAGACATATAAGTGCAATGGTTCTCAAAGATTAAGTCCTGAACTCACATCACGAGATGAATAGTATGCCCATTATAATATTAATATATAGGAAATAAGGTTTTTAAAGAGATCGAAAAAAAATGTATATATGAATGACATATTTGTTATCCCTGTGGGTCAAAATGTGAAGGAGGTGGAAGAAGTAGTTTTGAGAATCAGTAATAGGATATATATATATATATATATATGTATTTAATTATTTCAAGAGACAGAAAATAATATTTTGAGTAACTAATAAGATAATAGTTTCGTGTAATAAAAATAAATGTGTAGTGAACAAAGTTTAGTTCATTTGAAAGAAAGTAAAGTGCAGCTGAAAAAGAAAGTATATCTGAAAATATATGTTTTTGTATAAAAAAACATGTTTATATTAATTTCAATAAAGCTTGAGTAGGCCCTAAAAAAAGTATGAACATTTTTTTAAAATCTGAGTACTAGTTATATCGGAAACCATGGATTAAATATAGGCTACTTGTTAATATGCAATTTTTTATTGGATTTTTGTGTTTATTATTGTATGTAACACTAGGAAATTAATGTTATGCATGTTTTGGTGGGTTCTATTTTGCAATTGGAAAGATAATTTTATTATTGGAATGAATAAAGACCAGAACTTTGAGAACTAGTGCACTGCACTGTACTGGACTGGACTGGACTGGACTGGACTGGACTGAGGGAAGGGAAGGGAAGGGGAAGTTAATAATGGTGGGTAATAAAAATGAACATATTTTCAGAACACAATTCGAATTGGTAGATAGATTGTTGGATTTATTAGAAAGTGTTTTTTTTAAGTCATCTGTAACTGCAAAAGTCATTGAGTCGTGAAGTTGTTTCTTGAAGATCAGCTATTCTGCATTGTCCTCTACTTTCCTATCCTTGAAACATAATCTAATTATAAAACAAATTATAAGAAAAGGCATGAACGTAAATAACTGTATTAATGTAACATTAAATACAATTAAAATCTAAAAAAAATGTTAAATATGATTTATACATTTTATTTTAACTGTAAATTAGTTAATGTTGCAGAAACTTTGGTGTCTAATAAAATTGTAGAGTTTGTAGTGGTCAAACTCCTTGAAGATTCACTTGCCGTCTTCAGTATTTGCATTTTATAAACATTTTTCTTTAGCAGTTAATATAGTAATGATGATTATGATGATGATGATGATGATGATGATAATAATAATAATAATAATAATAATAATAATAATAATAATAATAATAATAGCAAAAGTAACAATAACAAGTAATGAGACAAACAATGAGTGAACTAGTGATTGAAATAATGATGATTGAGTTAAAGATGAAATTGTTTGTGTGAAGTAGTGTTTTAACTAGTGGCAGTGATGATAGATGTAGGGATGATGATGGAACGATCAATGGTGATGGAACTATACTGCAGTCACAGATTCTTTGGCCTTGACGTTTTCGCGACAGTGTTGCCGATATGGATATTGAGTAGGAGTGGCCGCTTTATGTATGCGGTTAGCAGACATACAGCTGACATCTCAGCAATTTCAAACCTTACTAGCGCGCTATAGGTGCGTCAAGAGCAGTGATTGGTAGTGGCAGAATATACTCTTATTACAACCATATCCTTATTGGCAGCAGAGGGCGAATTCTCCCTTTACCCCTCGTATAACGTAAACTTCAGAGTCGGAGATATGACGGCTCGGGTATAGGTTATGCGAGGGGTAAAGGGAGAATTCGCCCTCTACTGCCAATAAGGATATGGTTGTAGTGGGGGTAGATGTCTGCCACAACCAATCACTGCTCTCGAGGCAGCTATAGCGCGCTATTAAGGTTTGAAATTGCTGAGATGTCAGCTGTATGTCTGCTAACCGCATACATAAAGCGGCCATTCCCACTGAATATCCATATCGGCAACACTGTCGTGAAAACGTCAAGGCTGGAGAATCAGTGGCTGTAGTATAAAGTACAGAGCCTGAGGTATGACGGCTCGGGCATAGGGATGATGATGAAAAAACTGTCCACGACTATGATAAAACTGTCGATTGAATTATTAATAATAAATAAGCATAGCTAGCAACGTTCAGTGGGTACAAACTGAAATCACTGAGAATATAATGAAGTCCTCAATGTTAATTTAATTTCACGATATATCTTGTTGGCATGAGTCTTCCAAGTAACTGTCACTTTTTAGCACTAACAGCCTGAACAGTTAACTATGCTAGACATTTTTGCATTAACAACTCTCTTTCTATCTTCTTTTTATCTGTTTTTCTCTTTGTGCATTTCCGTTAACAATTTTTCATTTAGTGATCAAACTCCGCAAACCCGAGATTGCGACGAAGTCGTGTGCGACATACATTTGTCTTGGATCCCGGCATATGCATGGCCTCACGACGGATCTCTACCCAGACTCATCCCAAGAGATCTCGTGACCAAACCTTAGGTGGAAAAAATTCAGTGCGTGCGTTCCCACTGGGCGGCCGTCTTCTTGTGTCAAGCTGAAAACTGTACCAGATGGGTTAGGTTTATCCCTGGGTTAGTTAGATGGAGCTGTGACAGTCGGGTAATACTTTTCCCAGTTTTAATATAGATTGCTACGAAGTCCTGTATATAGGACGGATTTAATTTTACACTTGAGATTGCTACGAAATCCTGCATCTAGGATGAGTCTCATTTTCTTGAGATTGCTACGAAATCCTGGTTATAGGATAGATCTAATGGGTTAAGGCTGGGGGGTGGATAAGATAAGAAAAGAGTCTCGAAATCGAAGTATGTTATCTTTTCCTGGATTCACCAAAACCTGTATTGGTGATTTCCGGATAGCCATTGGGTGAAAGGTTATGAAAGGTAAGGTAACATAATCTTTGGAGAGACTCGAGCCCACTCTGGTTATTTGGAAACAGTTTTTAAGCGGCAAGTTTGACGGTGCTGCGATGCTGTTAGGGTTCATGCCTATATTCAAAATTTTAATTCAGACACTTTTTTGAAAGTGTCACTATTATTAAATTCATTAGGACAAAGTTATTTGCATAATTTTGTTAGGAATCATGTACCTGTCCTTAAAATCCTTTTGTCAAATTCTATTTTTAGTCCTTGGCCTGTCGTTGTGTTGAACATCTTACATTGTTTTGTCATATACTCGTAGTTGATTATAAAATTTGGCTAACCTGAATCGATAGCGTGAAGAACATTCTGTCAGTTGCTGTGTTTTGATCATGTTTGTAGGTATTTACTTGAATCGTTGTTTTGAAGTTTGGTTATTTTGAAATAGTATTGTTGTTAGCATTTGAAATATAAAAGGTAGCCTTAGAAGGGCTTTTGGAGTAGTAGGAGATTGCCATTTTTCCAGACAATCGCCACGAGCCAGGTTGTCAGCCCTGCATGACTGAGACCTTTACATCCCAGAACAAATGTCTCGTACCCATTTGAATTAGAAGCTGAGAGGGCCTCAAGGCCGTGGTGCTGCCAGAAGGTTCAAGTTAGTTAAAAATCCCGACTCAAATGGTACTTGAGCTGTTAACCTTTTGGCTTGTAGTAGGACCAACTAATGTGCAGTGTTCCTCGTCTTTCAAATATGCCATTAATATATTGCTGTTTTCTTAATTTGTATGTCCCTCACACCACACACACATTTATTCATCATATACTGCAAACATTATTTGGATAAAGTGGTCTGCTGAAGTGGTGTGTAAATTGAAAATAGATCACAGTAAAGCCTGACAACTTGAAAAAACCATCAGAAATATGTGAACTATTGATCTTCTCTCCCTTTCACTTTGTGAGGCACCCCCCTTTGTGGGGCGTGCATAACCTTCACATCCTATGGAACAAACTTGTACACAGTATTGTCACAAGAATAGTTTGTTCACTTCTTCTTTGAATTAACTTGAGAGAGGATTGGTAACAATAGTATTGGAGCAGACTAGTTGATTGCCAATTTCTATTTGTTTTTATTAGGTATGAAAGAAGTCAGTGGAACTTGTAAATATGTAAGGGAAATTTGTGTTGTTGAATTCATTTGAGTTCACTCTATAGTTCTGTGAATAATACAGTGGTAGGCCTATACAGCTATGGCAATACTGTATTAGTATGTTTGTCTCTACCCATTTTCTCTTACCGGAGTTGGAGTGGATATAAATTTTGATGTGCTTATTTTGTTTCTTCTTCTTAAATTTTTGTCAATAGAATAGAAATTAGTAATGAAACTATCGGAGCCCAGAAAGACAAAAAAATTGTATCTAGCTGTTGGTGTTAGTGATGTGGTATAGAAATTGACATTTATTAAAGTTGGTGATATTTGAAGTGGAGATATTTGGAAAAGTTTTTAGTCTGTTGTATGATGCAAGCAGATGTTGTCAAGTTTTTCATGATATTCTTGATATGTGTAGTTAAATAATTGATTAATGCATTGAGCAATTTGTCAAAAAGTTAAATTGCCCAGAAATTTGAAAATTTGAAACTTTGAAGTTCTGAAAGTGCAGTGTACGGAAAGTGCAATGGTGTAAATGTCTAAAGGTTTAAATTTAGGTTGGTCTAAAGTAGTGGTCTGTATGTGTAAATGTTGATTTTGTATATATATGGATTTGGCGTGAATGTTTGTTTGATTTGGCGTGAATGTTTGTTTGATTTGGCGTGAATGTTTGTTTGATTTGGCGTGAATGTTTGTTTGATTTGGCGTGAATGTTTGTTTGATTTGGCGTGAATGTTTGTTTGATTTGGCGTGAATGTTTGTTTGATTTGGCGTGAATGTTTGATTTGGCGTGAATGTTTGTTTGATTTGGCGTGAATGTTTGTTTGATTTGGCGTGAATGTTTGTTTGATTTGGCGTGAATGTTTGTTTGATTTGGCGTGAATGTTTGTTTGATTTGGCGTGAATGTTTGTTTGATTTGGCGTGAATGTTTGTTTGATTTGGCGTGAATGTTTGTTTGATTTGGCGTGAATGTTTGTTTGATTTGGCGTGAATGTTTGTTTGATTTGGCGTGAATGTTTGTTTGATTTGGCGTGAATGTTT
The DNA here is from genome assembly GCA_030220185.1 of Diploptera punctata. Classification (NCBI taxonomy): domain Eukaryota; kingdom Metazoa; phylum Arthropoda; class Insecta; order Blattodea; family Blaberidae; genus Diploptera; species Diploptera punctata. The sequence continues at coordinate 64,367 of JASPKZ010008505.1, read as the reverse complement.
GTTTGATTTGGCGTGAATGTTTGTTTGATTTGGCGTGAATGTTGTTTGATTTGGCGTGAATGTTTGTTTGATTTGGCGTGAATGTTTGTTTGATTTGGCGTGAATGTTTGTTTGATTTGGCGTGAATGTTTGTTTGATTTGGCGTGAATGTTTGTTTGATTTGGCGTGAATGTTTGTTTGATTTGGCGTGAATGTTTGTTTGATTTGGCGTGAATGTTTGTTTGATTTGGCGTGAATGTTTGTTTGTTTTGGCGTGAATGTTTGTTTGTTTTGGCGTGAATGTTTGTTTGTTTTGGCGTGAATGTTTGTTTGTTTTGGCGTGAATGTTTGTTTGTTTTGGCGTGAATGTTTGTTTGTTTTGGCGTGAATGTTTGTTTGTTTTGGCGTGAATGTTTGTTTGTTTTGGCGTGAATGTTTGTTTGTTTTGGCGTGAATGTTTGTTTGTTTTGGCGTGAATGTTTGTTTGTTTTGGCGTGAATGTTTGTTTGTTTGTTTTGGCGTGAATGTTTGTTTGTTTGTTTTGGCGTGAATGTTTGTTTGTTTGTTTTGGCGTGAATGTTTGTTTGTTTGTTTTGGCGTGAATGTTTGTTTGTTTGTTTTGGCGTGAATGTTTGTTTGTTTTGGCGTGAATGTTTGTTTGTTTTGGCGTGAATGTTTGTTTGTTTTGGCGTGAATGTTTGTTTGTTTTGGCGTGAATGTTTGTTTGTTTTGGCGTGAATGTTTGTTTGTTTTGGCGTGAATGTTTGTTTGTTTTGGCGTGAATGTTTGTTTGTTTTGGCGTGAATGTTTGTTTGTTTTGGCGTGAATGTTTGTTTGTTTTGGCGTGAATGTTTGTTTGTTTTGGCGTGAATGTTTGTTTGTTTTGGCGTGAATGTTTGTTTGTTTTGGCGTGAATGTTTGTTTGTTTGATTTGGCGTGGAAAGTGTGTATTGTAATGCCATGCTCTGCACTTTTCTTGCTTTGGGTTTGATCTGGAAAATGCAATACAGTAGTTGCAATGTGCGATGATGAAAATTTTGTTATTTAATGTTTTTACCTGTGAATCTTGGAACGAAAGGTGGATATTAGGTGTGTAGAGTTAGGCATGAGGTGTTAAGAAATAAAATTGTGTTCTGTAAAAGGTGTAGTGTTAATTAATGGAGTCAGGCATAACTTTTCAGAAATCCATGACATTTAAAATGAAATGAAAGTGTTATCCAGTGTTAATTCTGCTAGAAATCAGTAAATTAATCTGGGATGCAGGTTGCATACTCTGCAGAAAATATACACATGTAGCAAGTATGATAGAAATAAGCAAATTACATCACCAAGCTGATGTAGTTTGCTAATATTTTTGTGTTGCTTGTGCATATTTTATGTGAGTGGGAGGGTAGTGCAACCTGCATCCCAGATTAATTAGCTAATTTTTTAGCAGAATTAACACTTAATATTACTTTGTTTTTAATTTTAAGGGTATAGTGTTTTTGTAGAGGAAGTTTGTTTTTTCAGACTGTGAAAAATTAAAGTGCAACACAAGTATAACATTTAGACATTATTTTTATTATTGATTTTGTACATCTCAATGATGGATAAATCATATTTGAAGAGAAAAATTATACGCTCAGACCGGGACTTGAACCCGGGACCCTTGGTTCTCTAGACCAAGTGCTCTACCAACTGAGCTACCTGAGCAAGTACCGATCTAAACGCAAATCTTTCTCTATATACATTGTAATTCCCCGTCCACCAAATGCTATGAAGCCATGCTTCTACCTTGCAAATGGCGGCTCCTTTTATTAAGAAGACATATTTGGGAATTATACATTACAGCCAGTACGGCTTTTCCCAAATATGTCTTCTTAATAAAAGGAGCCGCCATTTGCAAGGTAGAAGCATGGCTTCATAGCATTTGGTGGACGGGAATTACAATGTATATAGAGAAAGATTTGCGTTTAGATCGGTACTTGCTCAGGTAGCTCAGTTGGTAGAGCACTTGGTCTAGAGAACCAAGGGTCCCGGGTTCAAGTCCCGGTCTGAGCGTATAATTTTTCTCTTCAAATATGATTTAGACATTAGTTTGGTATAATTGAATTGCTTTGTTGGCTAACCTTTCAGCCTCTGCTTCCGACAGCATTTTGTTAAAGTAAGTGACTAGAATGTGAACAGGCAGTAATGTAGTACTTGTATTGAATTTTGTAAGTTCTGAAGTTTTTAAAATGAATGTTTCACTTAATTTGTATCCAGTCTGAAGTGAAATTAAAGATGAAATTAGGTTTGGGAGACTGACTGACAGACTGACAGGCAAAATGGATTTGATATAAGATTGGAATTACTTGACTTCTGTTTCCAAATGAAGTGATATTTGTTATAAAAATTATTTGTGAGAAGGAAATTAGGTTGAAAAAGTTTTTAATTTGTCACATAAATATAGACTTACATATGATCTGAAGGCAGTGTACAGCATTATAAAGGAAATAAGTTAGAATATCTTTCATTTGATGTAATAAATAAAAATATATTTCTTGTTTCTGATCATGGAGAAATTTTTATATATATCGTAGTTTGTTGGGAATGAATAGTTAATGACAAATGAGGGAAATTTTGAAGAAGTGGTTGAATTCAAATATCTTAGTACAAGAATTAGAAAGAGTAATGATGTGCAGAAAGAAATAAAACACATAGGTACTGTAATTCCGTAAATGCATACTATTATACATTAGTGACTTTTGTCATTTCATTCTTCACTCAGAAAACATTAAACTGAAAGTATAGGTTAGATTTCTGTAGTGTTGACTGTCTGACAGTACTGGCCATCCGTAGTTGTTCTGGTGTATATAGCAGCAAGTACATGGGGCCAGCTGGAAGAAGCCATAATATGACTCATGATATTTTAGGCATTTTGTTTTACTTTGCCATTTGTGAGTTGTAAGCATTCAAAGTTGTTTTCCTTTGAAGAGTTTGCAGAAAGTTATTTTCAAGGTTCTAGAACTCTATTATGAGGTGAACAATTGAATATATTTTTACATTTGATTCAAGTGTATTGTGTAAATGTACAATAGCCATAAAAAGTTTGAAGACATAGTCTAGTGGTTATGTTCCTTGCCTCTGGTCCCGAGGATTGCGGGTTCAAACCTGGCTGGGGTCGATGGATTTTTTAGGATGGAAAAATGCAAGGAGGAAGTCCTCTGGGAGGGACTTTAAGCCATGGGTCACGAGTCTGAAGATTTTCAGGCTCGTAAAAAATCCTAAAGCCTGAATGAAAAGGCCTCTAAGCAAAATTTACTGAATTTTCGCCTCCTAGTACTACCTTGGTTTTCTAGATGTCAGTATGAGGCGGAACGCTGACCACAGACCACTCAAAATTACATGTATACGAAAAGAAGTGTAACTAAATTAGTATGGTTCAAATTCTTCCCTGTAGGGGGAGAGCACCTAAATCTCTGTAAAGGGAAAACATGGACTTACAATTATAAAAAAAAAAATTCTTATTTACAAGATTGAAGTTGTACAAAATAATGGCAGTATGGGTACTTTTATACGGTAGTGAGTCCTGGATAACAAATGAGAGGAGTTTGAGTAGAATACAAAGTGTAGAAATGACTTTTCTAAGAAGGACTAAAGGATTCACAAAATTGGACCAAATAAGAAGTGAATTAAAAATATATTCATACATGATAGAATTCAACAACACTGTGTCGCCTATTAAGAGCATGTTCAGAGAATGGAAGAAACAAGATTGCCCAAGATAGTTTATTATTATAAACTGAAGGGATTAAGGGATGTAGCAGGACCTAGAAAGAGATGGAAGGAATCATTATGAATTTGGAACAGGCAAATCATCTAAACCCTGAAGTGAAGATAGATAGATGGATATTTCTTATTGTGTGTTCATTGTACAGTATCAGCTAGTAGATAGTGTTGCAGTATCAAGTCATAAAGATTTAAATAAAAATCTCTTTCTTTAGTGGTTTCAAAGTGAAAGGACAGAGAATAAGATGAAAATGAAAGGAAAGTGGACTGAAGAAAAAAATGAGGGTAGCAATAAATGATGTAGTTACTGGGAAAATAACAGCAATGTAGGCAGCTGAATATTCAATTGTTCTGAGATGTATTTAGGCAATTGACTGAAAGTAATTAGACAGATGAGTCTGTGGATCTGACTCCACAGATAGGGAGATAAGAAAAAGATGATATGGAAAAGTGCATGTGTTTGAATGTGAAATAATTCTTAAAGTTGGCTTTCACATTGGCTGAGCATTTAAAAGTGTTTTAAAAATTCAATAAAAAAAGAGAACTTTTGGGAAGCTATTTTATTATGACTTGAGGGCATGTCATCATGAACTGCCCATTAGGCAACCTGAGTGTACAAGCTTTGAGGAGAGCTCTGGACTTCAACAGTCATGAAATCAAGTTAAGCTCTTCTTCGAAAAATACAAAGAGCTGACTTGAAAATATAGTTTGTTTTGTGTCACAATTCATAACAGTGACAAAACTGGGAATTATGTTTTACATGGAAAGAATAAAAATTGAATGAACAGAAAAACATCAGTAGAGAGAAGAAGAAGAATTGTGATTATCCTGCTATGGATAAATGCTGCTGGATAGTTCATGTGATCCTGGGTTTGATTCCCAGTCAGATAATAGGAATTTTCCTTAAAGAGAATTATTCCTGGGGTTGCCCATGGTCTGGAATTTATTTTAAAGGCTTCCCTGACACTTCATTATTGTAACTTTGCATTGTAGGTGCTGTAAGTTAAGAAATGGATTACAATTACAGTAATGCCAGAAATGTCTTAAAAGACAACTGGTGGTAAAGGAAAGTCTTTTTTGTGCCCAATAATAAATCAAGAATAGATGAAATGTTGAAAATGATATTCCTGTATGAAGGAAATTAGTAGCTGATGAAAGTGGTAGGATCTCTGCAAAAGCATTTTTAAAGTGGTTAAATTTTGTTCATTTAGAGGACACATCTGGCTAACAAGAGCCAGTGCTTGTTATACAGGATGGCTGGGTGCTAGAGGTATTAATGCAGGAATTAGATAAATCATTCTTGGATGTAGTTGCTTATATTATTATTACTATAACGTAATGATTATTATTAATTATTATTATTGTTATTAATTCAGAAGTATTTGATCAGTACCATTGTACTTAAAATTCTTCAAATTGAAATTTACATAGCAATGGAATATGTAATTGTGGTGAAGAATGTAGTGTAAATCAATAAGGTATGTTAGTTAGATCTTGTGTGCTGAAACAATCCCGAGAGCTATGCTGCTGGTAGCATTGCTGCTGGTATGGTTACCCATGCCGGACTGGTCGAAGGTGATAAGCCAGACAAAAAAGAACTTTGGTCGAAAGAGTGAGATCTTTCAATGTACAAAAAATACAACCGTCAAGAAATATGGACATGGGTTCCACTGGGGTAAAATTTTCTTGAGGTCAAATAGTACCCTATTTGGTTCTCCAGGCAAGGACTACTTCAGGGAACCCATGCCAAAGGGACATGTTCCTAGGAGCAAGGAATGTTAAGACTTTATACAATAGTGGATGGGAAATCACCAGGTTACTAAAGAGTAAAAAAGAGTGAATATTTGAGAGAGACGATTAATGATCTTGAAATGAATGCTAAAAATAGAAACATTACAGAATTGTATCAGGAAATTAGGATAGAGAAGAAAGGGTTTCAGACTAGAAGAAACATAATTCGGAATGAAAATGGGGATATGATTGCAAATTCCAGGAATATATTAAATAGATTGAAAAAATTACTTAATCAGCTATTAATTGTACATACAGGACAGGAAATTGAGGAAGATAATTTAGACAGCAGAAATGGTAATCACAGAACCAAGTACATTAGAGGTCAAAATGGCAATAGAAAAAAAAATTGAAGATGTATATAAAGCATTAGAGTCAGATGAGATCCAAGTAGAACTGATAAAATCAGGTGGAGAAAAAAAAATGATGAAAAAGATATGCTGGTTGCTTAATATGATTTGGGAAAAAAGAAGCTCTTCCAGATGAATGGAAATAATCAATCATTGTATCAATTTATAAGAAAGGAGATAAAACTGATCGTAACAAGTACAGGGGCATCTCATTATTTTCAAATTTGTACAAAATTCTAAGAAATGTTTTAGTAAGTCGGCTTACTCTTTACATTGATGACATTCTAGATCATTAATGTGGATTTAGAAGAAACAGGTTTACAACAGATCAGATTTTTAGTATTAGAGAAATTTTAGAAAAGAAATGGGAATATAATGGTACTGTACATGAACTATACATAGACTTGAAGAAGACATAGGATTGAATTAAGAGGGAGAAGTTATATAGTATCCTGCTGGAGTTTTGAATTCCTAAAAAGTTAGACTTATATGAATGTGTCTAAATGGCACAAAGAGTAGGGTGCATGTAGGCAAACAGTTTTTGGATACTTTTGAAATTGAGAATGGGTTAAGGCAAGGAGATGCACTATCTCCTCTAGTATTTAATTTTGTACTAGAGCATGCCATCAAATCTTTAGAGGATGAAGAAAGCTTACAACTCAATTGTATTAATAAGCTGTTAGTTAATGCTGATGATGTAATATTGGGTGACAGTGAAGAGATACTAAAGGCCAACATGCACATACTATTGAGTAACAGTGAGAAATTGGAACAGGGAGTAAATATGAATAAAACTAAATATATGGTCAGAATTCACAGAAATACTTATATAATGGAAATGGGCAGGTAATGACAAATGAGGGAAATTTTGAGGAAGTGGCTGAATTAAAATGCCTAGGAAGAATAATCACAAACAGGAATGAGATGCACAAAGTAATTATACATAGGGTCAATTGTGGAAATGCATGCTATTATGCATTACAGAGACTCTTGACATCCCAACTCCTTTAAAAGAAACATAAAAGTGAAAATATATAAAACAATTATTGTACCATAAATATTATATGGCTGCAAATCATGGACTCTTACTTTAAGGGAGGAAAAGATGTTAGAAGTATTTGAGAATAAAGTTGTTAGGAAAATTTTTGCACCAATGAGATGAACATACAGGTGAATGGAGAAGATTATATAACAGTGAACTACATGGTCTTTATAGAAAGCCAGATATAACATGAACTATTAAGTCTTGTAGACTGCAATGAGCAGTGGGGAATGAAGGATGTGCATGGAAACTTCTTATAGGAAAACCAGAGGGAAAATGCTGAGTTAGTAGACCAAGTATGAGGTGGAAGAATAATATTAACTATGATTTGAGGGAAGTAGATTATACAGGGAATGATTGGAAGACATTAGCCTAGGATAGGCATGTATGGAGCGGTTATGTACATGTTACCATGAACCTATGGGTTTGATAGTGTGAGTGAGTGAGTGGGTAGGTGGGTTAGTAAGTTAGTTGAATGAAATGATTTGCACATGTATAAAACATGGTTTAAGAATGCACCTTGAAAAGTGTTGTAATGGCATATAATAATAGTTATTATTAGATAAAGTTATTGGACTGAAGGTTGGAAACATAAAGGAAATACAGATTTTGAAAATAAGATGTGGTAAGATTATTACTTCATTTGGAAACAATGAGAGAGTAATTTGAAGTTTTATAATTGGTCTTTATGAAATTGAAAACTTACAACTGTATGTATATATATATATATATATATATATATATATATATATAAAATCATATGAAGAGGTTTTCTTCAAAATTGAACATGTGCAAAACTGAAAAACTTTAGTTACTGATAGATTTTGGTATATCTCCCATATGTCTATTTTTTTTAAATGTGAACATATCACATTGAAATGGGTGTGTGAATAATATATTTTTACATGAAACAAATGAAAGAAATAATTTCGGATGTTAAAATGATATATTCAAAGTTATTAGGAAGTAATGCAATGAAGTACAACTATTAATAAATTTTAACTTCACCTCATATTTTTTCTCCTTTTTGGATTTGTTTTAGAATAATTTTTTCATTTTCCTTATTTACTCACCTGTTGTTCTGATGTGGTGATGCAGTTTTTTACTCCATCTGTTGACAGACAGATGAAACCCCATTCCTGGAATTTGAAAATTCAGTAATTTCTATTTGTTACTTTTTTAATATAATTTTTTTTCACCATAAATTGAGTGCTTGAGGTTTTCTGTGGTTTTTATTAATTTAGTCTTTCTTGAAATATGATATTCTTCTGACCAATTCTGAGTGGCTGTTGCAGATTTTTTATTTTATTTAATGATTTTTAACATTCTTAAGATGTTTGTTCACTGTAGTTTTCAAGTTTGTTTTCCCATGTAGATTTTATCACAATCCCTGCATTTTGTATGATAAATCCCAGATTTATTTTCTTTATCATGTTTTCATATGTTTTTTCACCATTGTATTTGATTATTCTATTAATGCTAAAGTAATTTTTTTTTGGTGCCAATATGATGTAAAGTAAAACTTTTTGAAATTGGTTGAGAAAGAAGATAAAATATAAGGTGAGTTGAAATGTTATCAATATTGGAATAATATGTTGAATTATATTTGAAGAAAAAAATTTATGCTCAGACTGGGGTTTGAACCCAGGGCCTTTTGCACTTTAGGTGAATGCTCTACCAATTGAGGTACCTGAGAAACTACAATGCAAATGTTTGTTATATATATATGTTGTTAATTCCCATGCATGAAATGCTATGAAGCTGTTGTTTCTATGTTGCAAATGTTTTTATTTCATCGCTCATATGAAGGACAAATTATATTCCAATAGAAAAATGTATACGAGAACTGTAGTATAAACATTTGGTTTGAGCTTGAGCACTGGTGCATAAAGCCAGAGCCTTGGGTTGAAATCCCAGTTGAAGTGTAAATTTTCTATATGTGAGACCTTATTTTTCCTGAATGAAGGAAAATTTTAGTTGAAAGATTTGGAGGCTTGTTTGGAGTATGTTACATTATCATGAGTTAAAATGGTTTTGAAAGGTTTGTGAAGTATTAGAAATGAAATTGTATTTATTTGAGGAGAATTGAGATGTGAGGTAAATTTTTTAAGGTTCTAACATTTTATATAGTAATGTCAAAATTGGTGAATTATTACTTTTAAAAATATTGAAAAATGTAGGGGGTTATGATTTTTTGCTTTTTATGTAGAATATAATACAAAGGACATGTTCAGTTTTGAAGGAAGTCTTGTTATTATTATATGATGATTATTAACTGTGTTATTTTTGGGGGGAAAGGGATTACAGGTGCAGACAGAGTGAGTGTTGAAGAAACAAGAAGTTTAATGGAGTTATGAGGAAGTTGAACATGAAATACTTAAATGCAATGTGAAGAAAAGTGTAAATAATTAAAGAAATGGAAGAAAAATAAATTGAGATGAAGTTAATGATATTTATATAACGTTTCATTTTTATTTGTGCAAATTTGTGTTTTTAGTTTATGAAGACATTAGGTTTATTGTATGACAGTTTGTTGAACTGATGGCTTTTGCATGAGTTGTTATGGGGAGACAGTAATGAAGAAGGACTGAAATAGCTTTTTTTTTTTATTTTTCCTGTGAGCTGGTTGACCTGTTTGCACAGAAAGAGATTGAATCTTTCCATTTTGTTATGGGATGATCAAAATATCTTTCCTTTTGGGTATATGGTTAAATGAAATGTATGTAATTCTATTTGCTGACAATCTTATAAAGTAGGTGTGAATAAAAAGTAATAAATTTGAATTTAATTGCATGACTTATTAACTTTTTATGTTAATGTTATGCTGGAAGTTAAGCCAAGTCATAACTTAGTGTAAGAAGGCTATCTAAGGTTTAAGTGGTGTTTGGTCCGAGATGTTGGCCTTGGTTTTTGGTCGGAATATTTCACATATAAACTTGTTAAAACAAATGTTAACATTATATATCAAGAATAACAAACGTAAAGAAAAGACAAAACATATAAGCAAGTGATTAAAGGCAGCTAAAATCGCAATATTGAAATGTGCTGATTAAATTAAAAAAAGCTTGATGATACTTAGAGGAAGGACCATTTAAAACAACTTTAGGTTATTATTGAAAGTTATTAGACCCTTTGGTGTTCTCATGCTGAAGTATATTCTTAATAATTATCCAAAATTATTGTAAGTTATTTTTCTTTGAAAAAGACCATTCAAAGAAACATTATTTTAGTATGATAATAGTATAAAAAATGCATCTTACCCATGTAGAGCTGCCTCCTCCCCCTGGAGGACCTCTTGGTCTTCCAGACCGTTCTGACTTTTGTTAGAAAAAATTGTGAATATTTATATGATCATTTTTAAGTTTCTAATCAACTTTCACATGATTTAGTTCAAAATCTTCATCTATGTCAAAATGGAAAACTCTGTTCCACTTTCACTTCTTGCAGCTCAAATTGACCCTTGTCTAATGTGATCATCTCTGGTCTTTCTGTCAAAACAATGTTGATATGAATTTACATCCTGGAATGTTGTGGCCTGGTTTTGTTCTAGGATATAAAACATTATATAGATTTATTTTTAAACTTGGTTAATTTTTTAACTTTTTTTTTTATAACAATTTTTTTTTTAAACTCGCCTTTTTTTTTTTTTTTTTAAACTCGCCTTTTTTTTTTTTAAACTCGCCTTTTTTTTTTTTTAAACTCGCCTTTTTTTTTTTTTAAACTCGCCTTTTTTTTTTTTAAACTCGCCTTTTTTTTTTTAACTCGCCTTTTTTTTTTTTTTTTTTTTTTTTAAACTCGCCTTTTTTTTTTTTAAACTCGCCTTTTTTTTTTTTTTTTTTTTTTTTTTTTTTTTTTTTTTTTTTAAACTCGCCTTTTTTTTTTTTTTTTTTAAAACTCGCCCTTTTTTTTTTTAACTCGCCTTTTTTTTTTAAACTCGCCTTTTTTTTTTAAACTCGCTTTTTTTTTTAACTCGCTTTTTTTTTAACTCGTTTTTTTTAAACTCGTTTTTTTTAACTCGCTTTTTTTTAACTCGCTTTTTTCCTTAACTCGCTTTTTTTATTATTTGTTTTATATATATATATATATATATATATATATATATATATATATATATATATATATATACATTTTAAAAGCTCTTTAAGTATGACTAATTTGTATTTCAATGTGGTTATTTATTTCCTATCTTCTGATATAATAAAGAAGTATATATGTATAAGCTTTATCGGGTTTTTTATAGTATTTTATTATTATGGCAGTTAGGTCATAGTAGGTGCAACAGGTAATTATTTGATATATTGTCGTGGTGACTGCAAAAGGTTGTATGTAATTTTTTTTTAAACTTTTCAGTATGCTAAAAAAGAAAGTTATCTGTACAGATATTAATAATGTATTTAAGGTGATTATTGAAGTCATAATATTATATATATTATTCCAGGATGACATAGGACAATTTTCAGTTCGTGCAAAGGTGAATAATTTGCTGGTCATGATGATGCAATAAACACAATTCTGATTTTTGGTGACATATGACATAAACCCAGTCACCATTACAATATTTTTAGATTTGGAAATTTTTTTTTTAATAGGCAACTTAAACTGTTGAGAGTGAATAAATGTTTAAGTAAATTGTAGTTATCACATAATAATAATGAGATACTGTTTTGTGATTTTGTTAAGAAATAAAAAGGAAAATTTTAAAATTAATATTAAAAAGTCATGATTGAAATAAATACTTGAATGTACACAAGTAATTACTTCCAATAATGGTAAAGAGAAAAATGTATGCCTGAAGTGGAAAGTGAACTCTGAAGTTTCAGCACATAAAGCTGAAGGTTGAGAGTTTGATTCCTGGTTCACACATACATTTTCTCTTTACCATTGATTAGAAGTGAAATTTTATGTGTAAGGGTTGTAGCAATTTTATTACTGTACATTAAATATTTTGAATTGGAGATATGACTGAATTTTAACTTTGAAAAATTTTATTTCATGAAAAGTAGGTATGAAATATATGGTTTTTGGAGAAAGTTGAAGGAGCTTCACAACATGTTGAACAGGGTTGTGAAAATTAGTCATACTTGAAGTGGTTTTAGAGAAAATGTGTATAGCAATAGGTTGAAAGTTTGATTTATGTGGAATTATTTAAGAAATAATTTTGACTGAATGGTGTAAGATGTGAAGCGTGTATGTGGTTCTCATGAAAACAGATACATGATATAAAGTTTGAAGTTTATTTTTTGATGACAAAAGAGAAAAAAAATCTGGAAGCATACAATTTTAAGGGTGAAGCAGTAAGCAGAACATTTATTATATATTATATGTGAAAGTAAAGTTTACAGTATGGCTCTTAAAAAATTGCTGTATAAAATAATCAGTACCTACTGGAAAGTTTCCTTTCACATTCACCTATGTTGACTTATTGTTGATGTTGTTTTCCCATCGCAATTACTATTGTACATGTATAGACAAGTACATTTATGGAGTTCTGTTTGGTGAACTAGTGGTTATGCTCTTTGCCTCTGGTCCTGGGTTGAAACATGGTGGAGAAGATGGATTTTTTTTTATGATGGAAAAATCCAAGGAGGAAGTCCTCTGGGAGGAACTTTAAAGGTGTGGGTTCGCAAATCTGAAGATTTTAAGGCTTGTAAGAAAGTTCCTTGAAGCTGAATAAAAATTTGCTGATGTCAATGTTGTAGTAATACCTTAGTTGCCCGTTGTCTCATTAAGTTGGTGTGTTGACAGCATGCCATTTATGACATGTATGAACAAATAAGGGTAACCAATATTAAGTTGGTCTAGTAACTCCTAACAATGGACTATGCTATAGCAGAATAGAAAATGTTGGCTATGTTTATTGCCTGTAGCCCTGAGGGTCACAGGTTCAAATGTGGCTAGGGTGGATTCATTTTCAGGATAGGGAAATTCAAGTGATAAGTTGTCTGGGAGGGATGTAAGCTGTGAGTTGTGAGTCTGAAGATTTAGAGTCTCTCGTAAAAGAAGTCTGAGTGAAAAGAGGGACATCTGTTGAAAATTTTACTGACCTTCATCCAGCTGAGTAATTACTTAGTTGATGTGTCTTCTTGAGGTGAAGTACTATCCACATGTTGTTAGCTGTCATCTGTAGGGAAATAAGCGTAACTAAATTTATGTGGTTAAGAACTTTGCAACTAGGGAAGCACACCCCATGTTCTGATGTGGGATGAATGGGTTCAGTAAAATTATTGTAGTGGATATGTAGATCCAGGACCTATTGTCATTGAAAGAAAGTAATGAAACTGGGTGACTAATAAATTACATTAATAGAATGGATGTAGTACAGTTTGATAAAGAATGAAGAAATTGGTTTTTAGTACTGATTATGTTTCAAATTGTTTAGTATCTCTTTTGAAAATAGACATTATATATACTCACACACATACACAGGGTGAAAATTATTTAAAGTGACAAACACTGGGAGGTTGTAGGGGGACACTAAAACAAATATTTTTCCCTAATGTAATTTTTTCCTATGAGGATTATTTAAACCAGTAGAGGAAGATTTACCTGGTGGCAAATAAATTAAATCAACAAACACTTTTCATATTTTATTACCAAGAGACAACCCATTAACACAACACAATTAGTTTAATTACAGTAGAGGTTAAAAAAAATGCATCCATTGACATGTAAACAAAGGTTACACTGGTGGATCATATTCTAACATGGGCAAAAACTCCAGGAGTATGGTTAATGCTCCTGCTCTCTGGGCAACATGAGTTGTGTAAACATGGTTGCACATCTCCCCAACATAAATAAAATCCAAGGGGTCATTATCTGGATTGAGCAGGTCATGTAGAGGATATCTCTGCCAATCAAGTTTTCTGAAAACTGTTGGTTCAAGAATCGATGCATACGATGACAGAAATGTGCCCTGTCATGTTGGAATCAGATTCATTGTCTTGTAGGGGAGCAGGACGTCTTCCAGCAATTCTGGCAATGTTCTGGTGAGAAAATTGTAATAGTGCCTGCCATTTAATGTGTGGGCCCATCAATAGGAACCTCAAACTCGATGCTATTCTTTTTGCAGATGATTTAGCTCTTCTGGCACTTTCCGAAAATGATTTGCAATGATCAATTTAAAATTAACAAAAAATAGGTGCCAAATTTAATATGGAAATATCAATTAACAAAACTAAAATTGTTATTTCATGGGAAGGACCCCATACAAAGTAAAATCTGTCTCCAAAATAAAATTTTAGAGAGATCTAATCAATTTAAATATCTTGGATATTATCTCTCTATCTGGGATGAAAAGGATATATCCCTGAAAAAGTTACTAGTTATAATAAAAGTTTAGGAATTATTAATCAAGTTATGAAACCATCCCTTGTAAAAAAAACACCAGATTATGTTTATATAACACTTTGGCTAGACCAGTGTTGACCTATGGTAGTGAAGCATGGACACTAAAAAAACAACATGAAAGCAGAATAACGGCTTGTGAAATGAGATTTATGCACAAAACAGTGGGTATCTTAAAAGAATTGAAGACTATGCCAATTTTGGAATATATTAAACAGTACCAACTAAATTGGAAACACCATCTTGAAAGAATGAGTGAGTGAGTTCAAATCGGATCCCCAAAGCTGTTTATATAATTTATATACCAAGAGGACGAAGATCACTGGGCCGTCCTATGAAACGTTGGAGGGAAAATTTTCTATAGGATCGTAACAGGCCTTGACCTAATACTTGGAAGGAAGAAGAAGAAGAAGATTTAATGTGGGGGAGATATGTCCCCCCAATTAAACAGTCCCCAACATATCAGTGTACTGACTGCAGGTGTATTGCTCCATTAGTAAACAGATGCAATTCACTACACTGGTGGACAAGACAATTCATACCATCTGCAGCAGTTGCAGTTATGACAATTGAATTTTGTAATATGCCCTCTCTACTGGTTAAAATAAAATCCTCATAGGAAAAAGTGGCATTGTGGAAAATTTGTTTTGGTGTCCCTACAACCTCCCAGAGTTGTTGATAAGTAATGCTACGAGTGATTTCCAAATTATCGATAAATTCACTCCTCACTTCATGAGTCGTGAATTTATGTAGAGAATTTGGAAATCAAGAGTGGCATTTGTTAGGACTATGTAATGAATAAAAAAGTAAGCTGTTTACTCACAAATCATTATTTAACTATAGTTATTTTAAAATATTTATATATTTAATGTAAACTGCGATGTTTGAAAAGAAATGAGAAATGATTAGGGGGATGCTTCATCTGCTTGTTTTGTTTATCACTGCAACGAGATCATACTATTTATTGTCAAACGAACGCAATATTGTAAGAATGCTCTGTAGTGGAGAAAAAATGAAACACATCGAACTGTATATTAAATTCATTTCTGATGTTGTATGATGTAAATATGACAATATTTTTCTGGAATGTTATTACCTGGAAAAAAAGACATTTAAGGAAGTGCAAACAGTGTTTTTTTTTTTTTTTGTATAATAAATTGCTACAAATGTGTTTTTTTATATTACCTCCTTGCAAGCGCTATGTGTTGACATCTGTGCACTATATATATATATATACACACGCACACATGTGATCTGGTAGGTGTATTTCTTACAGGCTCAGTCACTGCAAAATAATGGTCAGACCTATTCAGAATATTAAAATGGAGGAGGTTTCCTTTAATATGGTAAATATAACAGTGATAAATATTTCGTGAAACAAGACTCTGATTGGTTGTAAAACAGAAATCATTGAAACATGTTTGGTCATTGACTCCCATTTTGGGCAGGAGGTTAAAGTAATTTTTACCCTGTAAAATAAATATATATATATAGAGATTAATCCGTTACTATTTTTACAGCATGCAGGTTATAGATATTTGCCCTGTCAGTTCTGGAGGATTGAGTCTGTCACACTCTCTCTCTCTCTCTCCCCCCCCAGCATATTAGCCAGAAAAATAATTTTTTCATTCCAAAAGATTTTTAGAGATCAGTCTGGAGGCGATGGGGGGGGGGGCGGCGGCAAAGGTTCACTTTGGTTTCTCCTCGCAACCGGTGTGGATCCTCTCCTCCCCCCCCCTCTCTCTCTCTACATGTGTGTGTGTGTGTGTGTGTGAGAGAATCTAGCTTCCTTTGGCAAAATAAGTTTTTTTTAACTATTTTTTTATGTTGACATTTAATATATATATATATATATATATAATAAATGTGTTTTTTGTTTTATGAGTTTTATATGTTTCATGTACAATGTTCCCCCCCCCCACTAACTGAAAGGTCACCTGCTCGGGTTTTACACTACTAATGTAGGTTGTGTATAACATGGAACATAAAATTATCAGGAAATGCTATGGGGGAAGGTTTAGAGAGAGTGTGTAATTAATAAAATAGAGTTGGATTTTTTACAACTTATCTCTCTCTCTCTCTCTCTCATAATTTGTAGTAGATTATATATATCTTGAAGACTAGGCAATACTTTCAATATCATTTTTTATAAATTCCATCTAACTATTGAATTGGCAAGTTGGTGGGGGGGGTGTGATCCTGTAGGTTGCTACCTCTTGGCTGACTGATGAACTTCCAAATTAAATCTTTCCCCCCAGGAATTAAAAAAATTCATGATTTTTCTGGATGTGAATTTTTCTCTCAAACTGTTATTTCCTTAGATTTACCTACACGTTACAGTACTTGGCTTTTTCTTTCAATTTTGTGTTTTTCTGACATGCAGCAATTTTTTTTTAACATTTTTAAGGCATTCTTTCAATCTTGTTCCTTTTTTTTTTTTTTTGTATATTTTTCACAATCTTTACAATCTATTCAATAAATCCTGATTTTTTGCCTTCATAAATCTTTTTCATTTTTGTTTGTTTTAATTATCCAAGTTCAGTCAGCCAACAGAGGGGGGGGGGGACCAGAAAGTTACCTACCAATTCAATGGTTAGACAGAATTGATAAATGATACAAAAAAGTAGTGGGTATCGAAAACCAGTCTTCAAGAAATCTACAACTGAATGATGATGTTATGCATCAATCAGCTTAAGCATCATTATTTTAAAGAAAAAGTAAATGCCATCAGTCTATCAGAGAGAGAGAGAGAGAGAGAGAGAGAGAGAGAGGTAGATGATATATTCCAGCAAGTAAGAAAGGTCAGCATATCAGGTTCCCCCAGCCACACACACACTACAGGGGGGTTAGTTGTCTCAACCTGGAGCCGTTTTACTTTATTGCAGCTATTTGAATTCCTCATAAATGCTAGGTGAGAGAACCAGTCTCATACTGGCCAAAAATCAATGAGACGCAAACAGAGAGAGCAAAAAAGTATCTTTTTGCCTTAATCACTCAGGTAGGCACAGAACTAAGTGGAAACACCCCCCCCCCCAATATAATTTTTTTTAACTGAAGAAATGCTATTGAAACATAGAGAGAGAGAGACAGAGCTGATATCTCATAAACATGACAAGGAAAAAAAAAGTCTGTCACACCCCCCCCCCCCCATAAACTGCTAAAACTAAGATAATTTTTTTCCTCAGAAGATCAAATTTATGGTTCGATTTTGCTGGTATATTGAAAAATATCTTTAGTTAAATTTGAGAAACTCATTACTCATTTTCTACAGATGTACTCAGTTATATGTGTGGTTGGCATGTCACACTTCAAGACACACACACACACACACTAGTACACAACTAATGTATTGTTTAGATGTTTTATTATCAATTTAATAACTTTATAACTAAGATAATAATATTGCTTAAAAATCCATCGATCTAGGTGGAGTTTGACCACAACCCTTGGGGACGAGAGAGACAAGGAACATAAAAACCATTAGACCCACCACAGCCAACATACGAGTGTATTTGAGAATAAAGTTCTCAAGAAAATTTTTGGACCAAAGAGAGAGAGAGATGCACAGACAGGTAAATGGAGAAGACTACTAACAGTGGACTACATGGTCTTTATAGGAAGCCAGATACAACAAGAACAGTTAACTCTCTCATAGACTGCGATGGGCAGGACATGTGACACAAATAGGAATGAAATATGTGTGCATGGAAGCTTCTTGTAGAAATGAGGTGAATAAATAACATTAACTATGATTTGAGAAAAGTATATTTTATACAGGGAATGATTGGAAAACATTAGCTCAGGATAGAGGGATGTATGTCCATGTGGCCATGAACCTATGGGTTCAATAGTGCTAATGAGTTAGTTATTTATATACACCTATATATGGTGTGCAGTATAATGACCTTAAGTCAAAAAAACTAAACTTTTCAGGACAAACAAAATAAACTTCAAGAGGTGATCTCTAAAAAAAAAAGTATGTTCATTTGGACATTCTGTGTTTTCAAACATAAAAATAAATATTCTATAACACAAAATATTTGGTCAAGCATACTGTTTTTAGAGAGAGATCTTCTCGAAGTTAATTTTGCTTCTCCTGAAAAGTTTTGTTTTTCAACTTAAGCCCATTATACCACACACCATACATATATATACATACAGGGTGTATCAAAAAGGATGGCACAAACTTACATGGTTGAAAGTACACACACGAGATAATAGAAGCAACAATGTCCAAGTAAATATGGGTCTGCAAACGAACCGTTTGCAAGATAAATTACAAATGTATGGGTTTACAAGCCACCACTGACTTCATTGGAAACATCATCAAAGTTAGTACAAATTAATTTAGACTTTACTATTAATTTTTCATCTCATTTAGTTCACTTCACTTATGGGTTACCTGTTAAATGAGGTGTTCAAAGTGTCTTCCTTGCATCTGGATGCAATATTGTGATCTAACTATTGAAAATTCTCTCCAACTTGTAGAAAAATTAAGATAGAAATAGAACAAGCAGATGACTAGTTTCATTTGATGTCACAGAATTATTCACAAGTGTACAAAAGAAGAAACATTAGAAATATTGGAAAAATGGCTTACCAAAAAACAAGATCAACAAAGAAAGGAGAAAAGAATACCTAAAATTAACTGAACTATGCATCAACCAAACGTTTTTTACATACAACGGGGGGGGGGGGGATTCTACATACAAAAATCCAGACTGTCAATGGGAAAACCATTATCCCCCCTTTTTTGGCAAACTTATTCATGAGTAATTTTGAAAACAAAATAACCAAAAGCACATCCTCTCATGTTCAAATTTAGGTGTAAATATGTAGACGATGTTGTTGCCATAGTTAAAGAAAAACATATAGAAGATACCTTAAAACTTTTAAATATACAGAAGAAAAACAATCAAATTCACACTAGAAAAAGAAATGAACAAAGAATTACCATGTTTAGATCTGAAATTACACACAGGAATGAAGAAAAGAAGAAAATAGAATTCAACATTTACAGAAAAGAAACACATACAGATAACTATATCAAATCAACAGGTTTCAACCATATTTCACACAAAATGGCGGTCTTCAACAGCTTAGTACATAGATTGGTAAATACCCCATGAACAAGAAAAATTACGAGTTAGAGAGGAAATAAATAAGGTTGCAAAAGAAAAATGGTTTCAGTGAAAAAATGATACACAAAAAAAAAATTGAGGAATGAAAAGCACTCTTCAGACAGAAAAACCAAAAGATAAGAAATACAGGAAATTCACACATATCACCCCCCCCTTGGGCACATAACAAATTTCAGATTTTTCGAAAATTTAATATTAATTTAGTACCAAAGAATGATTATGGTTTAAATAAACTAATAAAAATGAAAATTGATGATGGTAAAAAATCAGGAAATATATCAAATAAAATGTAAAGACTGTGTGATAAGATAATACATAGGGAAAACAAAAAACAAATTTAACCATTAGAACTAAAGAACACATAAGGAATGTAAAAAAAAAGGGGAAGTAGAAAAATCTGCAGTGGCTGCTCATGTTTGGTCAGCAAAACACAACACAGATGTAAACACAAAATTATTAAAACCGTTAGAAAACAAAAATGAACTCACCATATCGGAAAAAAATCTATATACAGAAGAACAAGGAAATAATTATGAACTTTGAAATTCCCACAGAAAGGAACCTCATTAGTAAATTCATTGGACCAGAGGCAAAGAGAGCAGGAATCAAGAATCTGGGCCGACAACATGAGAAAATTCAGTCTATAATCGCTGACGGTGGGGCTAAGAAGCTCTAAAACATATGTTTGACAAAAACAACTCTATGAGGTAAGAATGAACATACAAAATGTTTTAATTATTAAACAAACCTCTTAATGTTACTTCCTATTGTATTTTAAAATAAATACAGTGGTCCAAATTCCATCTAATTGGCCAATAAACAAAGAAGAAAGCAGTGGCAAGTTTCAGATTGAAAACAACATAACTATTACAAATGCATCAGGGCATAAATACAGATTCCATAAAATACAGATAAAAAGACAGGATCCGAGGCGAGATACTGATGATTTTTACCGGAAAATAGTGCAATAAATAATAATTCCTGTTAAGAGTTGCATATGCATTAATAATATATCCATATTATTATAATTAATAATTCTTGAAGAAAATCTTGTAGTTAAAAATTTGTTGTAATCAATTTGTAAACATTTCCTAATGGCAAACAGCCTTCCTTATCAGGGGTCAAAGGAGGGATGGAGATTTTCCTTTCGAAAACAAGTTGCATCCCGGATTGTGGAATGTTGTCAATAGCTAGGGCTGTTTAAGATAAGGTTTATCTAAGGACTTTATAGGTATAAAATATTATGATAGAAAGTCAGAAAGCAGCGTTTTTGGATCTCTCTTAGTCGGACATGATGTCAAAGCTCGGAGGTTGTGAGTACTAATTGCAATTTATCATAAGTTCCAGGTGGAGGATTTAAATAAATGGATAAAATTAAGATTTAACGCCATAAATTGAATACTCAACTTTAATATAGTTGACTGACTTAACACCTTTAGCTGGAGTATTTTACCTTGATTTAAATAAAGACAGACTTCAAATACTCCACTGTTCGGAGTTTCTCTCATTGTTTAGCATATCTGTTCAATCATTTTATCATCAAAATAATACTATTGTTTGGTATGTAAACCTTATATTATTTGCTGTATAATTGTTTCAGTAAGTGTTCATATAATTATATTTGTGAAAATAAAAAGTTGGTATCGTTGAGATTCGTGTGGAATTTGTAATGCTTCAGTCATTTCTAACTATAAGTAAGTAGACGCCCTTGAAACTATCCTTGATAACCAACAAAACGTCGTCTACGACTAGACTGGTGACAGCGCAGGTAACTATTACCTTAAAATCATAGCCTTTTGAGCTTAACCTCGCTACCTATGACCTATCCTGTACAGGTTATAATAATAACTGTTTAAGAAATAAGTTTGGTCTATGGTGAAATTAAATGTTTCTTACCTCTCTCTCCTCATATAAATTTTCTAAGTAGATTGTGATTTCAAGAACATAACGATCTATTTAGAAAATGTATATGAGGAGAGAGGTAAGAAACATTTAATTTCACCATAAATTAAACCTCATACTGATTAATTCCTGTAAAAGTTAAATATAAGTTTGGTCTATATAATGTATTTTCATAACACATCTGTTTGACTCCTCATCTATATAAAATTTAATTTATAATACAGATGAATGCACAATAGGCAGAACATCAGGAGCATCTATAAATGCTGACCATCTCCTCAAACGTGTGAAGCGAAATAACAAGAGAAAAAAAAAAGTGACACTGCTAAATTGTACTGCCATGCGACACAGAAGTGTTATTAACAAGAAGGCCACTGGATGATGAGGAAGAACAACAAACACAAAGAGAAAAAGAAGACAATGTCATGCAAAAGCAACGAAACCTGGTCTGCATAGAAGTCAAGAAATATGACATGAGTCAAAAAAACCAACTCAGTAATAATTAAAACAAACCTCATAGTGTTATTTCCTACATATGTTAAATAAAAGCAGAAGAAGAGATATTTTTAAGATATTTAATTTCACTAATCATTTCTGTTTTCCTCACTTAAAAAACTTCCACATGAAAATCTTTTTGTTTAAAAATGCCTTTTCTAAAACTTTAGGTTCCAGTTCATCAAATTCCCGAGCTATGTACTAAAGAAATGTTCCAATTACTCACCATAATATCTTCCAATTTCTGCATTTAAGTGCTTTCAGTGAAGTTTTGGCAGCATCACTGGAGTTGATCCATAGAGATGAAACCAAATCAACAGCAGTCACCAACTGTATCCATGGAACTGTAAACAAGAAGTTAGGTAACAATACTATGTTACAATAAAAATAAATAATTATATAGTATGCATACAATATTATTATATAAAATATGTGTTGATTTAGTCTAAATTTAACAAACAAAAAATAAAATGTAGATAATAGAATAATTCAAATGAAAATAAGACTTATTTTTGAACTTAGTAGAAAATAACACTATGAGATATTAATAATTTGATATTAAAAATATTACCTCTCCTCAAATTGTCTTCTTTTTAGACTGGTTTCTGAATAGTTATTTCATCATCAATACTTTCATGACCATTGTTCTATTATGGTAGTTATACTGGAAGAAGAAGTGGTGCACTACCACAACAGAACTGTTGTGAAAATATTGATGATGGGATAATTATTCCAAAACCGGTTTAAAAAGAAGATGAAATATGAGGTGAAGTGATAATTTCAATATGAAGTTAAAAATAAAACTATTAATGACATGGAACATATTTCATTCTTTCAAGGAGAAAAAATAATTATCCAACAAGTAATAATATAATCTTGAATTAAAATGTTGTCCATCCATTCATGGTAATTCTGCCTGATGGCAGGTCTTTCACTGCAGTCATAGCATTCTCATGCTATGCTTTGCAGCTTTACTAGGGAATTATAGGTGTGATTGCTTTCCACACTGGTGAAGGTTGATGATGATAATGATAAGGATGATGATGGCTGGACGATTTTCAGGAGCTGTTGGGCCCTAAGCTTCCTGATATTTGTCTTACAGGTGAGGAAAAACCCCGAATAAACCTCACCCAGGAGCCTGTCACGACCAACAATCCAACCCGGGCCTGCTGCATCACAAGGCAGCATGCTACCTCGACACCACAGCAGTGGACTTAAAATGTTGTATAAATTTTCTTTACTTTTTAAGTGTTTTTGTACAGTAAGTTTAATAAATTATTTATAAGTTTGTTACTTTTAAGATTAGCTAATTTTATTAATGATTTTGGGTGTCAAAAGTTGACTTTTGAATCTCTAGGTGTTTTTGGGTGTAGAATAAATATCAGGCTTGTTCAAAAATAAAACAGAAAGAAATTTGCAGATATGCATAAAAAGAAATGGTGCACTACTACCACGACTGAACTGTTGTGAAAATATTGATGATGGGATAATTATTCCAAAACCAGTCTAAAAGGAAGACAAAATATTAGGTGAAGTGATAATTTTAATATGAAATTAAAAATAAAACTACTACTGACGTAAAACATATTTCATTCTATGAAGAAGAAAAAAATAATTATCCAACGAGTAATAATATAATCTTCGATTAAAATGTTGTCCAACCATCAATCCATCCATAGTAATTCTGCCTGAGGGCAGGTCTTTCACTGCAATCATAGTATTTTCATGCTATGCTTTGCACTTTTACTAGGGAATTACAGGTGTAGTAGCTTCTTGTTGCTTTCTACACCAGTGAAGGATGATGATAATGATAAGTATGATGATGATGACAGATGATTTTCGGGAACCATTGGGCCCTAAGCTTCCTGATATTTGTCTTACAGGCGAGGAAAAACCCCAAAAAAACTTCACCCAGAAGCCTGTCCTAACCAGGAATCAAACTCGGGCCTGCTGCAGGACAAGGCAGCATGCTACATCAGAACCACAGTGGTGGTCTTAAAAACTAATATACAAAAATGAATGTTTGTTTGTTTGTTTGTTCGTACTTAATGTGCAGCCATACCATTGATCCGATTGTGATGGTTTTTTTTTTTGCAAAATGTTTATGAGATTCCCGTGATGAACATAGGCTATAACCGAGTTGAGATACTCAACTCCTACACTCTTAAAAAAAAACACCTTTTGTAATGAAAAACGTGAAAAAGTCCCTTTTTTA
Source organism: Diploptera punctata (assembly GCA_030220185.1). Lineage (NCBI taxonomy): Eukaryota > Metazoa > Arthropoda > Insecta > Blattodea > Blaberidae > Diploptera > Diploptera punctata. The sequence goes on along the minus strand of JASPKZ010008505.1, from coordinate 40,358 downwards.
CCTTTAAATGGCATATGCTGCCTAAACTATAACAAATACACAAAATTAATATACACTGAATTGAATATCTCAAAAATCTCTACAAAAAAAAGTCTGCAATAGCATGTGTTTATCTTTTACAGATAACACACAATAGCCATTATTGTCTTTCATTGATGCCAAGGAGATCGGGATAAGTAGATTCCCAGGCAAGCATGTGCTGCCATACCATTCATCCGATTGTCATGGGACTTTTTGCAAAATGTTCAGGATTTTCCCGGGAAGGTTACAGGTTATATGAGAGTTTTGATGTTCAAAACCTTCACCCTTAAAAATCACCTTCCATAGTGAAAAAATGTAAAAAAAAAAAGTCGCATTTTGTAAGCTTAAATGGCTTATACTGCCTAAACCATAACAAATACACCAAATTACACTAGTCTGCATGATATCAGATGACCAAAAACTAATATGTTGTATTAGTTCACTTTTTATATGCTGATTTCAGAACTGTTCTTAGTTTTCTTCTATTACGTACAGTTTTTTCACAATGGACCTAATCTATTTTCATATATTTATTCGTGAGAGCATAAATATGTGCCAGATGGTAATGAGTATTGTTGGAGGGAAATTTGTCAATTCAAGCCTCTAAGCTTTTAGTTCGGCACAACTGCTGCTGAGGTTGTTATTGGGTGACTTTGGAAGTGTTGTTCATCTCAGATACTTGCATTATCAGTGCTGTTCTCATTTTATTTCTCTAGCGTGACTGCAAGTTTGACAATGTTTACAAGCAGGTATGTGAACAATCCTAACGTTTTCTTCTATACTTGTGGAAATTATACAATGCTTAAACAAAGAACGGATGTTAACAGACTTCGTGAAAAAAACTTACTATGCTTATTTTAAAGTGAAACTTGGTGATCAGGATAAGGTGTTGGCGCCGAACAAAGTTTGCCGCTATTGCGTTGAGAGGTTAAGATTGTGGACAAAAGGGAAGAAAACGTGCATTCCGTTTGCGATTCCTATGGTGTGGAGGGAGCCTAAAGACCACCTTAATGACTGTTACTCATGTTTGCTTAATGTTCAGGGGTGTTGTAATTAAAAAAATAAGAACCAAATTGTATATTCAAGTATCCTTTCAGCCATTAGGCCAGTTCCACACGGAGAAGAGCTGCCTGTTCCTCTTTCTCCAGCTATTTTAGAGAACCTGACAGGATATAATGTTGAAAGTGAACTTGATGCAATGACTGACGACGATACTGATTGTATATATCGGCCTGAAGATGCATTTACTCCACAACGGTTCTCTCAAAGTGGCCTTAATGATCTACTTCGTAATCTGAATTTGCCAAAGGAATCTGCAGAACTACTTGGCTCACGGCTTAAAAGTAAGAATCTTCTGGAACCAGGAACACTTACTCGTGGTACAGATACATAGAAAGATAACTAGTTCCTTTATTCTCAAAGGATGATTGCTTGGTTTACAGTAATAACATAAACGAGTTAATGCACTTTGACATTTTGAGCATGATTCTACTCGTGGACACTTTTTTATAGACTCATCAAAGAGGAGTCTCAAAGGTGTGTTACTGCATAATGGGAATGTGTATGGGTCCATTCCTGTTGCCCATTCAATTCAGATGAAGGCGACATTCGAGAACATGAAGTTAATATTAACAAGTACCCAATATGAGGTATACAGGTGGCTAATCTGCGGTGACTATAATGTTATAGGGATACTATTAGGGCAACAAGCTGGTTTCACAAAAATTGCCATACTATCGATGTGAATTGGACTGTCGGGCAAAGCAAAAACATTGGGGTGTGAAAGTTTGGCCAGAGCGGAAATGTGCCTGGAACTAAAAACATCCTATATGAATCATTTGTAGACTCTCAAAAAGTCCTGCTTTCACCACCTACAGATCAAATTGGGCCTCATGAAGCAGTTTGTAAGGGCTCTACCAAAGGATGGGCCTTTCTTCAAGTACCTTTGTAAGAAATTTCCGTCCATCATACAAGAAAAATTGAAAGCTGAAATTTTTGTTCATCCGCAAATAAATAAATTGATGAAGGATGAATATTTTGAATAAACAATGAATAAGAGAGGAAAAGAAGCCTGGACTGCTTTCTGATCTGTTACTGAAAACTTTCTAGGCAATAACAAAGATCCTAATTGCAAGGCAAGTGTGGAAAATATGTTGAAAATTTTTAAAAAGTTGAATTATAGTATGAGTGTGAAATTTCACTTTCTGTGTTTCCATATAGACTACTTCCCCGAAAATCTGGGACATTATAGTGAAGAGCAAGATGAACGTTTTACCAGGATATTAAAGAGATGGTGAGGAGGTACCAGGGAACATGGAATGAAACTACTGTTGGTTGTTAATGAGGGAGACTAAAACTGGTTTCAAAATTAATGGATTAATTGTTATAAGGTAGTCACAAAATTATTAGGACAGTTCTCTATAGTATTTTTAACATGCATTGTTAACAAAAATATATCTTGTGTGAAATGAAGTTTGAATATATTTGTGCTTGTAGTAGCTAAAACGTGAACATATAAATTCTTATTTTGTGCAAAAACCAGATGTGATAGATAAAAATGGAAATCATTTCTGGAATCAGTGTAAAAAATTTATTTAAAAAGACCTATTTCAAATAAGTCATCTGAGAAAAAGCTTTAAAATGCAGACTTGTGTTATTGTACACAGTATTGAATATCTCAAAACACTCTACAGAAAAGTCCGTGACAGCATATGTTTATCTTTTAAGGATAACTCACAATAACCATTTTTGTCTTTTATTGATGACAAGAAGATTGGGATAAGTAGATTCCGGGCAAACATAGCAGCGCATGACTGGTATTCTTTTATGGATAACTCAAAATAACAAATTTTGTCTTTCAGCTCATTTATGCCAAGTACATCGGGATGCTTAGATTCCTGGAAAATGCTGGGTAATCAGCATGGGGTATTTAAAAATAATAACAATATAAATTTATATTTATTTTTCCATTTACTTATTAAACTAAATGCAAAACACATTATGATTTATAAATTAATGAGTCATTTTAACATCTTACCTCATATTTCATGTTTTATCAAACACGGTAACTATAGTTTTCAAATGATCTTGTCATTCATTTTCAACCGCCATTATTAGGTATTGAAAATGAATGACAAGATCATTTGAAAACTATAGTTACCGTGTTTGATAAAACATGAAATATGAGGTAAGATGTTAAAATGACTCATTAATTTATTAATTAAGAACCTCATAATGTGTTTCCCAATTTTAACTTTGAACATTATGATTTATTTAGGTGTAGCAGCGCACACCGGGTATTACCTAGTGTTGTATACTTACTTACTTACTCACTGGCACTATCGAACCCGTAGGTTCATGGCCGCGCGGACATAAGCTCTCCATACATCCCTATCCTGAGTTAATTATTTCCAATCATTCCCTGTATAATATACTTCCCTCAAATCATAGGTAATGTTATTCTCCCACCTCATTCTTGGTCTACCAACTGGGCGTTTTCCTTCTGGTTTTCCTAAAAGCTTCAATGCACGTCTTTCATTCCCCATACGTGCCACATGTCCTGCCCATCGCAGTCTACGAGACTTAACTGTTCTTATTATATCTGGCTTCCTATAAAGACCATGTAGTTCATTGTTATGTAGTCTTCTCCATTCACCTGTCTGTTCATCTCTCTTTGGTCCAAAAATTTTCCTAAGTACCTTATTCTCAAATACTCGTAATCTCCTTTCCTCCCTTAAAGTAAGAGTCCATGTTTCGCACCCATATAATATAACTGGTAGAATAATAGTTTTATATATTTTCAGTTTAACGTTTTTTTAAAGGGGTTGGGACATCAAGAGTCTCTGCAATGCATAATAGCACGCATTTCCAGAATTGAGCCTATGTTTAATTTCTTTGTGCATCTCATTCCTATTTGTGATTATTGTTCCTAGGTATTTGAATTCAGCCACTACCTCAAAATTTCCCTCATTTGTCATTAGCTGTCCATTTCCATTATATAATGAATTTGTATGTGTGATCATATATTAGTTTTATTGATATTTACTTCCAGATCCCAATTTCTTAGTGTTACTCAATAGTGTGTGCGTGTTGTCCTTTAGTACCTCTTCGCTATCGCCCAATAGTACTACATCATCAGCATAAACTAACAGCTTTATTAATACCATTGAGTTGTAGACCTTCTTCATCCTCTAAAGATAATGGCTTGATGTAGTACAAAATTAAATAGTAGAGGAGATAGTGCATCTCCTTGCTTTAACTCATTGTGGATTTCGAAAGTATCCGAAAACTGTTTGCCTACACGCACCCTACTCTTTGTGCCATTTAGACACATTCGTATAAGTCTAACTAACTTTTTAGGAATTCCGAACTCTAGCAGGATACTATATAACTTCTCCCTCTTAATTGAATCGTATGTCTTTTTGAAGTCTACGTATAGTTGATGTACAGTACCATTATATTCCCATTTCTTTTCTAAAATCTGTCATAAGCTAAAAAAATCTGATCTGATGTAGACCTGTTTTCTTCTAAATCCACATTGATGATTCTCCTACAATGTCATCAATATAGGGAGTATGTCTGCATATTAATATATTTGTTAGAATTTTGTACGAAGTTGAAAGTAATGAGATGCCCCTGTAGTTGTTGCTATCAGTTTTATCTCCTTTCTTATAAATTGGTACGATAATTGATTCTTTCCATTCATCTGAAATAACTTCTTTTTCCCAAATCATACTAAGCAACGAGCGTATCTTGTCCATCATTTTTTCTTCCCCTGATTTTATCAGTTCTGCTGGATCTCATCTGAACCTGATGCTTTATACATCTTCAATTTTTTCTATCGCCATTTCAACCTCTAATGCACTTGGTTATGCGATTAGCACATCTGCTGTCTGTAAATTATCCTCTTCAATATCCCGTTCTGTGTGTACATTTAATAGCTGATTAAAGTAACTTTTCCATCTATTTAATATACTCCTGGAATCTGCAATCATATCCCCATTTTTATTCCGAATTATGTTTGTTCTAGCCTAAAACCCTTTCTTCTCTATCCTAATTCCCTGATATAATTCTCTAATGTTCCTATTTTTTGCATTCATTTCAAGATCATTAATCTTCTCTCTCAAATATTCTCTCTTTTTACTCTTTAGTAACTTGGTGGTTTCCGTCTAATACTACCCAATTGCTCTAAATTTACCTCAATTGGCTCATGTAACCATTTCATTTTTGCTAGCTTTCTTTCCTTTACAATGTCGGCACATTCCTCATCAAACCACTTCTTGTTTTGCCTCTTTTTTAAACAACCAATGCTTTCTGATGCTGACAATTTAATAGTACTCTTATAGCCTCCCATTCTTTATTTATATCAGTTTCTTCTTCGTTTGCCACATTGTCATCTGAAGATTCCAGTACTTCAAATCTATTAGCAATTTTCATTTGGTATTCTTGCCGCATTTCATAATTTTTCAAGTTTTTTAATTCAAATTTTACAGAATCATCTTTAGCGTTTGTTCCTCTCATAAGTGATAGCAGTTGTCTGATTTTCACTCTGACCAGATGATGATCCGAATTGCAGTCTGTCCCTCTAACTGATCTAACATCGATGATCTATCTGGTTCCGAGTTTCTCCATCTGGGGACGTCCAGGTGTATTTATGAATATCCTTATGCTGAAATGTTGTGCTCTTAACAATGAGATTCTTCGATGTGGCAAATGTGACTAATCTAACCCCATTGTCGTTACTATCTTCATGAAGACTGAATTTGCCTATTGTTGGTTTGAATATATCTGTGAGTGAGTGAGTGAGTGAGTGAGTGAGTGAGTGAGTGAGTGAGTGAGTGAGTGAGTGAGTGAGTGAGTGAGTGAGTGAGTGAGTGAGTGAGTGAGTGAGTGAGTGAGTGAGTGAGTGAGTGAGTGAGTGAGTGAGTGACTGAATAAGTGAGATTGTTTGTGAAAGGGTGGATCAGTGTGCGGGTGGGTGGGTGGTGGGTGGGTGGGTGGGTGGGTGGGTGGGTGGGTGGATGAGTATATGGTTAGCTGGGGAAGTGTGTGCGTTAGTGGGTGAATGGATTGATACATGAGTATGTGTGATAGGGTGAGTGTGTGGATGTGTTAGCATGTGACTTTGTGGATTGATGGGTGTGTGGGTAGGATGGTAGATGAGTGGGTAGGTGTGTTGATAGATGAGTGGGTGGGTGGGTGGGTAGCTCGATGAGCATGTGGGTGGGTGGGTATGTAGATAAGTGGGTGGATGGGTGTGTAGATAAGTGGGTGGGTTGGTAGATGAGTGCAGGGGTGGGTGAGTGGATTGGTAGATGAGCACGTGGGTGGGTTGATTGATGAGTGGGTCGGTGGGTTGGTAGATGAGCATGTGGGAGGTTGGTACATGAGCGGTGGGTGGGTGAGTGGGTGAGTTGTAGATGAGTGGTGAGTGGGTGGTTGCATTGGTAGATGAGTGTGTGGATGGTTAGGTAGATGAGTGTGTGGGTGGGTTGATTGATTAATGTGTGTTGGTAGATGAGTAAATGAGTGAGTGTGTGTGTGGCCTGGTAGATGAGTGTGTGTGTGTGTGTGTGTGAGTGAGTGAGCTGGTAGACGAGTGTGTGGGCTGGGAGATGAGTGTGTGGGTGGGTTGGTAGATGAGCATATGTGGGCTGGTAGACGAGTGAGTGAGTGAGTGAGTGAGTGAGTGAGTGAGTGAGTGAGTGAGTGAGTGAGTGAGTGAGTGAGTGTGTGTGTGTGTTTGTTTGTGCACTAGTAGACGGGTGTGGGTTGGTAAGGTAGATGAGCGTGTGTGTGAGTTGATAGAAGAGTGTGGGGGTGGGGGTGGGGGTGGGTTGAGGAATGAATGTGAGGGTTGGTGGATGAGTGTGTATGGGTGGGTTGGTTGGTAGATGAGTGTGTGGGCGGGATGGAAGATGAGTGAGTGTGAAGGTTTAAGTTATATATGAGTGTATGGGAGGGTGTGTTGGTAGATGAGCATGTGGTTGGGTTAGTGGATGATCTAGTGGGTGGGTTGGTTGGTTGGTTGAAGAGTGTGTGGGTGGGCTGGTAGATGAGCATGTGGGTGGGTTGGTAGATGAGTGTGTATTAGGGCTGGTAGATGAGCATGAAGGTGGATTGGTAGATGAGAGGGTGGGTGAGTTGGTAGGTCTGTGGGTGGGTGGGTGGGTGGGTGGGTGGGTGGGTGGGTGGGTGGGTGAGTGAGAGAGTGAGTTGGTAGATGAGCATATGGATGGGTTTGTAGATGAGCTTGTGGGTGGGTGGGTGGGTTGGTTGGTTGATGGGCGGGTGGATGGATGAGTGGGTGGGTGGGTGGAAGGATGCGTACATGGGTGGATGGATGTGTGGATTCATGCATGGATGGGTGGATGGATGCATTTATGTATGGGTGGGAGGGTGGATGGGTGGGTGGATCGATGAATGTGTGGTGGGTGGATAGGGGTGGGAGGGTTGCATGGAAGGGTGGATGGGAAGGTGGGTGGGTTGGTTGATGGGTCGGTGGGTGGATTGGCTGATAGGTGGGTGGGTGGATGGGTGGTTGGGAAGGTGGGTGGGTGGGTTGGTTGATGGGTTGGAGGATGGGTGGTTGGGAACGAGGGTTGATGGGAGGGTGAATGAATTGATGGGTGGGTGAGTGGGAGGGTGGATGGATTGGTGGGTGGATGGATGGGTGGGTTGGTTCTTAGAGCAGGTGAGTGGGTGGATGGGTGTTTGGGTGGATCGGTGGGTTTCTGGGTGAATGGGTTGATGGGTGGGTGGTTGATGGTTGGGTAGGTGTATAGGTGGGTGGATGGATGGGTGGGTGGGTGGGTGGATGTATGGAAATGTTGATTTGTTGAGTGAATGGATGGCTGGGTGTATGTGTGGGTGGATGGATGGATGGGTGTATGGTTGGATTGTTGTGTAGGAGGATGGGTGTGTGGGTGGATGGATGTGTGGGTGGAATGATGTGTGAGTGGGTGGGTTGGTTGATGGGTAGGTGAGTAGGTAAGTTGGTGGGTGAGTAGGTAAGTGGGTGGGTGCATAGATGAGTGTGTGAGTAGCTGAGCTGGTGTGTGCATAGGTGAATGTGTGAGTTGGATGGATGAGTGGTTGGGTGGCTGGATGAGTGGGTGGGTGGGTGGGTGCGTGGGTGAGTGTGTGAATATGTGGGTGGGTGGGTGGATGAGTGTGTAGTTGGATGGATTAGTGTGTGGGTCGATGTGTGAGAGAGTGGTTGGTTTGTGAGTGACTGAGTGGCTGTGTGAGTGTGTGGGTGAGTGATTGTGTGGGTGAGTGAGTGGATGAGTGTGTCTGTGATTGATTGGGTTGGTGACTGTATGGGTGGGTGAGTGAGTGAGTGAGTAATTGGGTATGTGAGTGATTGGGTGCATGGGACGGTGGGTAGGTGATAGAGTGGGTAAGTGTGGGTATGTGGGTAAGTGAGTGTGGGTAAATGGGTGGGTGTGTGTAAGTGGATGGTTGAGCAGGTATGTGGGTGGTTGGGTGAGTGGGTGGTTGTGTAAGTGAGTGGTTGATTAAGTGGATGGTTGGGTGAGTGGGTGGTTCTGTGACTGGGTGAGTGAGTGAGTGAGTGAGTGAGTGAGTGAGTGAGTGAGTGAGTGAGTGAGTGAGTGAGTGAGTGAGCTAGTGAGTGAGTTGGTGAGTGAGTGTGTGTGTGAGTGGATGGTTGAGTGAGTGGTGGTTCTGTGACTGGGATGGTGAGTAAGTGTGTGGATATGTGGGTGAATGTGTGTGTGTGTGTGTTTGTGTGTGTGGGTATGTGTGTTAGTGAATGGGTGAGTGAGTAGATGGATATGTGGGTGGTTGGGTGAGTGGGTGGTTGGGTTAGTGGGTGTTGGGTGAGTGGGTTGTTTGGTGAGTGTGTGGTTGGGTAAGCAGTTGGGTGAGTGAGGGTGTGAGCAGGTGGATGAGTTAGAATGAAAGCGGGTGGTTGAGCGTGTAAGCAGTTGTGTGAGTGGCTGTGGATGGTTAAGATATGAGTGAGTGGGTCAGTGGTTGTGTGTATACATACGTGTGTATGTTCGTGAGTTTGTGTGTGTCTGTGAGTAAGAGAATGTTTGAGTTTATAAGTGAGATTGTGGGTGGGTAGATGAGTATGTGGGTGGATTGGTGGGTGAGTGTATGATTAGGTGGGACAGTATGTATGTGGGTGGGTGGATGGGCGAGTGGGTGGTGGATGGGTGAGTGAGTGGGTGGGTTGGTTGACTTTTGGATTGGTGGGTGGACGTTTGGAGGGGTGGGTGGATGGATGTATGGGTGGGTGGATGCTTGTGTGGGTGGATGGGTGGACAGGTGGATGAATGGTAGGGTGGGAGGATGAATGGTAGGGTGGGTGGGTGGGGTAGTGGTTGGGTGGGTTAGTGGATGGTGAGACTGGTGAGTTGTGTTGGATGGGTGAGTGTATGAGTGGACAGATGAGAGGGTGGGTTGACGTGTGAGTGTGAGTAGAAGAGTGAGTGAGTGGGTTGGTGGACGGGTGAGTGGGTGTGGAGACGGGTGAGTGGGTGGGTTGACAGTTCAGTGGATGGATTAATGGATGGGTGGGTGGGTGGGTGGTTGGGTGGGTGGGTTGGTGGATGCATGTGTGGGTGATGGGTGTATGGGTCGGTAAGTATGTGGGTGGGAGGATGGGTGTGATGGTGTGTGTGTGTATGGATGAGTAGGATTGTGGTATTTTGGTGTGTAGTTGGATGGATAGGTGAATTGTGGTATGGATGAATGGTTTAATGGGTGGGTGGGTTAGAGGATGGATGCATGGGTGGATAGGTGGGTAGATGGATGAGTGGGTGGATGGATGAGTAGGTGGATGGATGTGTGGAAATGGGGATGGAAGGGTGGGTAGGAGGATAGATGGGTGTGTGGGTGAATAATGGGAGGTTGGGTGGATGTGTAGGTGAATGGGTGGGTCGTGAATGGGTGACTGAATGTGTGTGCATGGGTGTGTTATTTGGTGATTGGGTGAGTGAGTGGGTGGTTGATTAGGTGAGTGAATTTGTGGGTGGGTGGGTGAGTCTGTAGTTGGGTGGTTGAGAGGGTATGTGGTGGTTGAGTGGGTAGGTGGGTGGGGTTGTGTGTTATGTGGGTGTGTGAGTGGTTGGGTGTGTTGGTGGGTGATTGGAAGTGTGGGTAGGAGGGTGGATGGGGGTGTGTGGGTGGGTAGGTGTGCATGTGGGTGGATTGGTGGGTATGTGTGGATGGATGGGTGGGTACGTGTAGGTGGGTGGATGAGTTTGTGGGTGGATAGGTAGGTGGGTGGGTGGGTGGATGCTTGGGTGGATGGATGAGTGGACGGGTTGATGGTTAAGTGCATGAGTGTTTGGATGGGTGAGTGTGTAGTTGGGTGGGTGGGTGGGTTGGTGGGTGAGTGAGTATGTAGGTGGGTGGGTGAGTAGGTGTGTGGTTGAGTGGGGGAATGAGTGGGTGGGTAGGTGGGTGAGTGGGTGTTTGGTTAGTTGGGGGATAGGTGAGAGGGTGGGAGAGTAGGTGAGTGGTTGGGTGGGTGGATGATTAGGTGAGTGGGTGAGTTGGTGGGTGGATGAGTAGGTGGGTGGGTGAGTTCGTGGGTGGATGAGTAGGTGGGTGGGTGAGGTGGTGGGTAGTTGAGTTGGTGGGTGGGTGAGTTGGTGGGAGGGTAAGCAGGATAGTGGGTGGGTGAGTTAGTGGGTAGGTGAGTTGGTGGGTAGGTGAGTTGGTGGGTGGGTGAGCAGGATATTGGGTGGGTGAGTTGGTGAGCAGGATAGTGGGTGGGTGAGTTGGTGGGTGGATAAGTAGGTGGGTGGGTGAATTGGTGGGATGTAGAGTTGGTGGGTGGTTGAGTTGGTGGGTGGGTGAGTTGATGGGTGGTTGAGTTGGTGGGTGGGTGATTTTATGGGAGGGTGAGCAGGATAGTGGGTGGGTGAGTTGGTGGGAGGGTGAGCAGGATAGTGGGTTTGGTGAGTTGGTGGGTGGGTGAGTTGGTGGATAGGTTAGTTGGTGGGTGGGAAAGTTAGTGGGAGGGTGAGCAGGATTGTGGGTGGGTGAGTTGGTGGGTGGGTGAGTTGGGTGAGTTGTGGGAGGGTGAGCAGGATAGTGGGTGGGTGGGTGGGTGAGTTGGTGGGGAGGGTGTGAGGAGGTGGGGGGTGGGAGAAGGGGAGTTGGTGGGAGGCAGAGGAGCAGGATAGTGGGTGCGGTGAGTTGTAGGAGGGTGAGCAGGATAGTGGGTGGGTGAGTTAGTGGGTGGATAAGTAGGTGGGTGGGTGAATTGGTGGGATGTAGAGTTGGTGGGTGGTTGAGTTAGTGTGTGGCTTAGTTGGTGGGTGGGTGAGTTGGTGATTTTATGGGAGGGTGGGCAGGATGGGGAGGTGGGGGCGTGGGGGAGTTGGTGGGAGAGTGAGCAGGATAGTGGGTTTGGTAGTGGTGGGTGGGGGGTGAGTTGGTGATGGGTGAGTTGGTGGGTGGGTAAGTTGGTGGGAGGGTGAGCAGGATTGTGGGTGGGTGAGTTGGTGTGAGGGTGAGCAGGATAGTGGGTGGGTGAGTTGGTGGGACAGTGTGCAGGATAATGGGTGGGTGAGCAGGATAGTGGGTGGGAGAGTTGGTGGGTGGGTGAGTTGGTGGGAGGGTGAACAGGATTGTGGTGGGTGGTGGGGGTTGGTGGGGGGGTGGCAGGATAGTGGGTGGTGTGGGTGAGTTGGTGGGAGGGTGAGCAGGATTGTGGGTGGGTGGGTGAGTTGGTGGGAGGGAGAGCTGGATAGTGGGTGGGTGAGCAGGATAGTGGGTGGGTGAGTTGGTGGCAGGGAGAGCAGGATAGTAGGTGGGTGAGTTGGTGGATGGGTGAGTTCGTGGGAGGGCAAGCAGGATAGTGGGTGGGTGAGTTGGTGGGAGGGTGAGCAGGATAGTTGGTGAGTGAGTTGGTGGGTGGATGATTGTGGGAGGGTGGGCAGGATAGTGGGTGGGTGAGTTGCTGGGAGAGTGAGCTGGTTAGTGGGTGTGTGAGTTGGTGGGAGGGTGAGCAGGATAGTGTGTGGGTGAGTAGGTTGGTGGGTCGAGTTTGTGGGGGCTGTGTTGGTCGAATTGGGGTCACGCATTATATGGGTGGGTGGGAGAGTTGGTGGGAAGGTGAGCAGGATAGTGGGTGGGTGAGTTGGTGGGTGGGTGAGCAGGATAGTGTGTGGGTGGGTAGGTGGGTGGGTGAGTTGGAGGATGGGTGAGTTGGTGGGTGGGTGAGTTGGTGGGAGGGTGAGCAGGATAGTGGGTGGGTGATTTGGTGGGAGGATGAGCAGGTTAGTGGGTGGGGGATGGTGAGTGGGTGGGTGGGTGAGTTGGTGGGAGGCTGAGAATGATAGTGGATGGGTGAGTTGGTGGGAGTGTGAGCAGGATAGTGGGTGGGTGAGTTGGTGGGTGAGCAGGATTGTGGGTGAGTGGCTGGGTGGGTTGGTGAGTGGGTGAATGAGTGAGTGGGTGGGTGAGTGAGTTGATGGTGGCTGCGTGTGTGAGTAGATGTGTGGGTGAATGAGTAGGTGGGTGGTTCGGTGAGTAGGTGGGTATTTGAGTGATTGGCTGAGTTGGTGGTTGATGGGTGAGTGGGTGGATGGATGGATGGGTGGGTGTGTATGTGTGGGTGAATGAGTGATTGCACATGTGGATGGGTGGGTGAGTGGGTTGGTGAATGGATGGGTAGGTAGGTAATGATGTATGGGCGAGTGTGTTGTTGGATATATGTTATGGAACAAACGGGGCTCACATTGAACACCTATGAACTTATAATGTAAACTGGACATGTTACTCTTTATTTTAACATTAGTTTTGATTTTGTCATAGTTAGTTAAAATTCAACACCTTTAAAATTCTTTTATGTATAATGATAATGTTTAATTTATTCTGGCATATTTAAGTCAATAAAGACCTTCTCTTCCACTCAACCGGCACAAATTTCAAATACATATCACCCTTCATTGGATAACATAACTAACTTACTGGTACTATCAAACCCTTAGGTTCATGCCACACAGACATAAGCTCTTAATACATCCCTGTCCTGAGCTAATGTTTTTTAATCATCCCCTGTATAATCTCTTTCCCTCAAGCCGTGGTTAATGTTATTCTCCCGTTTTATTCTTGGCCTACCTACTGGGTTCCCATTGTCAATTTCAAACTATCTGAAAACATTTTTCCTCACACACCTTACTTTTTGCACCATTTAAACACATTCAAACAAGTCTAACTTTTAGCAATTCTAAACTCCAGCAGGATACTAAGGTGAGGTCAGTATATTATTTGACAGCAGATGCGGGGTTTGTGCTGTGTGATGACGAAGACTTACACATGTAAACACAAGACTTGAAATGTGCGCTGACTCAGAAGTATACGAGTACATCCCATGCAATCACAGTCAGATAGTTGCTTCGAGTAGATAAGGTGCTCAGTCGCTTTTCCTTGTGAACTGAATGACATGTGTATAATGTAAACTGAATTATGTGTGTATAAGTGTAAACTATATAATGACTAATTATTTTTCTACTGAACAACGTGTATTTATTTATGATCAGTATTTGTTAACTCAGTCTGCCAGCCAAGTATGAAGACTCTTTGAAACATGATTTCCAGGCGTAAAAATCCCATCACATTCAACAGTTCATAATCTCTATAACAAATTTCACGCAATGGCAAGTGTTGAGCCTAAGAAGCCACACAAGCTGCATAGTGTTCTCACAGAAGAAACAATAGACAACATCGGTTATCGATAGGAGCAGTCTCCTAGAAAATCACTTAAGCACCTTTTGCAACAAGTAGGAGTATCTTATGGCTCTGTACAAAAAGCTAGTAAAGTTGCCATATAAAATACCAAAATACATACTCTTCAACCAGGTGATCCTATTCGTACGCGCGCATTTTGTGAATGGATGCTAAATAATATTCATAATGGCCTAATAGACCCACATTTAATGTATTTTTCGGATGAGACGTGGTTGTATCTCCATGGTTATGTGAGTTCGCAAAACAATCGTCATTGGGGTCCTGAGAACCCTAATATCGTACATGAAGTGCCCCTTCATGATGCAAAAATTGGTGTATGGTGCACCATTAGTGGCGAAAGAATTATAAGCCCCATTTTCTTTCAGAATACAGTCAATTCTTGTATATATGTGACTGACATTCTGATACCCTTCAGGGAATTAACCGACAGGGAGCATGATTTCGCATTCTTCCAGCAAGACTCAGCTACAGCTCATATTTCAATGCGTGAAATTCACCGTGTGTTCCATGACAGAATTATTAGTAGGGATTTATGGCCTGCTCGTTCTCCCGATATAACCCCCTACGATTTATATCTCTGGGGCAGATTGAAAAATGCTGTGTACAAGAAAAACTCACGCACTCTGGAAGAACTGAAACATAATATCCGTGATGAAATTAACATCAGTAAAAGAAAACTAGAGCAAGTTATGGGAAATTTTATAAAGAGGTGTCAAAATGTATGGACATCGAAGGTGGAATAAAGTTGGTAAGTATAACAATTTGTAAAATAGTTACGAAAATGTGTATGGTTGTATCACTGCAATCCTACGCTGTCTGTTCCTTGCTGCGAGTGTGTCACCAGTGTATAGTGAAATCCCCGCATCTGTTGTCCAGTGCTATATGATTGCAATGTATATAACTTCTCCCTCTTAATTGAATCATACATGTATTTTTGAAACCTACATATAGTTGTATAGTGCCATTATATTCACATTTCTCTTCTAAAATCTGTTTTATATTAAAAATCTGATTCATTGTAGACCTGTTCCTTCTAAATCCACATTGATGATCACCTATTACATAATTAATATAAACGGTAAGTCTAGATACTAATATATTTGTTAGAATTTTGTACAATGTTGAAAGTAATAGAATAACATTATTTTATCTTCAACAATGCCTTTTCTAAAACATTAGGTTTAACTTTGATAGAATTCCCAACATATACACTAAATATATATTCCAATTACTCACCATAATATCTTTCAATTTCTGCATTCAAGTTCTTCGAGCAATGTTCTAGGAGCATCACTGGAGTTGAGCCATAGAGATGAAACCAAATTAACAGCAGTTACCAACTGTAACCATGGAACTGTAGACAATAAGTAATACAATAATAATCCAATAACAATAAATTATTACATAGCATGCCTATAATATAAATACTATATAAAATGAATAAAATATAAAAAAATACTACCATAATTTAAGTGAAAAAATCATCTACTAATGAAATAGAATGCATTTATTTCTTCCAATCTTTGATGCTGAGTCCAGTTATACTGCAGTCAGAATGGAACACTTGTGAAGGAATTCTATTATTATTATTATTATTATTGAATTAGCCTCCTTGCAAAGTACACATTTAGGCGATGGATAGATGGAAATTGGTCATGTTTTGCGTAAACCTCAAACTGCAATAGAAATATGCGCACTGGACTGGAATCTTCAAGGATCCAGGCAGAGAGGAAGACCAAAATTGACTTGGAAGAGGACTACTGAAGGAGAAATACGTGAAATGGGAAAAATTTGGTTGGATGTGAAGTGGTTGGCGTGAGATAGAGCTAAATGGAGAAATTTCATTACAGCCCTATGCTCCAGCTAGGAGCGAAAGGAAATGATGATTATAGATGGAAATCCTACGGAGATTTGCACCCAGTCATATCCTGTGGTAATGTGGAACATTACCACTAATTCAAGAGTTGGGAAAATCCAAAATTGATGAATTTCTGTTGAAGACAGCACATGGCTTGTTGTTGCTTTGAATTTTAAAATATTTGTCTACTTATTTTCTGAATGTTCTATTATCTATTAATTTAGCCGAATGAAAATTTAGTTCATGGTGTGAGATATTTTTCCTTTCCTTTTTTATTTTTTATTTCGCCAGAAAGATAACAGTTTCATTCCTGTGTAGCCCACAGTGTGGTGGTATCCAATGTAAACTAAAGTTTTGTTGAGTACTCTTACTGTTTAACTTTGGTTTGAATATCAAATAATTTTCTATTGGAAGAAATGTTGTAGACTGTGATAACTTGGATAGGATTAGAAAATTAGGAAATCTTCCTAGAACTAAACAATATACATCATAAAATAGAATTTACGGAGGAGATAGAACTTAATAACAAAATAAACTATCTAGACTTTACCATAACGAAAAACATAGAAAAGAAGAAACTTGAAATAAGTATTTTCCGCAAATCTACAAACAATATGCTCACCATCAATAGCAAATCTAGACACCCATACCAACATAAAATCAGCACATTTAATAGTTTAATTAACAGAATGTTAAAGTTACCCCTAAACAAAGCAAATTACAACAAAGAATTGCAATATATTTAAAATATGGCAAAAAACAATGGTTTCAATAAACAAATCATTGATAAAAGAAACAAAAAGAAAAAATGACACAAATAATATAACAAAACTTGAAAGAGAATATGATAATACAATATGGGTAATATTAACATACACAGGAAATGAAACCACAAAACTGGCCAGAACTTTGAAGAAAATAAGTAAAAACATTAGCTTAGCTTATAAAACAGAAAACAAATTAACCCTTCAGAGTGGATGGAGTTAAATACTCTGATGCGGGAGGAAGTTCACCGGTATTTAAACTCATGCGTTCAGTGCCAGTATTCCAATAACGCATTTAAATTGATATATCTTGAGTAACTGAAATGTTTTTGCAATTCGTTTATGGTGAAACCTTAATATAATATTTAATTAATTAAATTTGTTACGGTTCTCACGTAAAATCTCTGCATTTTTTGCAGACTTATTTATGGTTTTGTGCCACAGTTAAAATAGGTACTTTTTGTAAATTTCTCACATAAGTGGCACAGTGAATTGCACTAGGGATTCTTTGAAGAATTCAGAGACCTGGCTTTACCTAACAACACAACGAAATATTTACACAAAGAGAAGGGTCTTAAAAAAAAAAAAACTGAATGAACTTAAAAAATTGGTGTGATAAATCTTCAAAGTGTAAACCAGCTATTTGACACTCGGGCAACAATAAGTGTATTTTTTTCCCTTGTGTTTACTTTGTTCATGTTTATTACAAACACATTGCTTCTATGTGCTGACCTTCTTTCTTGTAGGGGGGGGTAGCCTTCTCCAAATGTGTCTTTCTAACACTTCGGAAACATTATTTTAGGTAGTGTGCCTTCAAAAAATTGTCTTTCTACACATGAGACCTGTTGTGCTAAAAGACCTTCATCAACCCTAAATTTCAATGTCTTTCTTCTGGTTTCCAAGCTTAAACCAGTTGATGATATATGACTATAATAGCTTCACCGGAGGTGTGGTCTTAAAAGATCAACATGCTACAAACAGGAAGATCGAGGGTTTGAGTCCTGGTGGATCAGGATTTTTAAACTGAACCAAACTTTCAGGTGGCACTGTGACCCCAGGGTTGACTCAGACTCTAACTGAAATGAGTACCAGATGCTTGTTATGGGCCGTCAGACAGAGATAAGTACCCGGCTTACATCAAGTACCGATAGTCTAGAAAAAGTGGAAGCCTTAACCGCCTAATATCCCAAGAACCATCTAAGGTCTTCTTCTGGTTTCCAAGCTTAAACCAGTTGATGATATATGACAATAATAGCTTCACCGGAGGTGTGGTCTTAAAAGATCAACATGCTACAAACAGGAAGATCGAGGGTTTGAGTCCTGGTGGATCAGAATTTTTAAACTGAACCAAACTTTCAGGTGGCACTGTGATCCCGGGGTTGACTCAGACTCTAACTGAAATGAGTACAAGATGCTTGTTATGGGCCGTCAGACAGAGATAAGTACCCGGCTTACATCAAGTACCAATAGTCTAGAAAAAGTGGAAGCCTTAACCGCCTAATATCCCAAGAACCTTCTAAGGTCTGTAGTGGACCGCTTTACCTTTTAGATACTGAGTGAATTGTAGACTAACTACCTTTCCATAATGTAAGGATATCGTCATTTGAAATAAATATATATATAATCTGAAATTTACTGTTGTGGTCCTGTACTATAGTGTAAATCGGAAATAACTTTGTTGGGCCTTTATATATACTGAATTTTGCGACATTATTATTAAAAATGAAGAGATTTGAAAATAGATTTAATTTGATAGACAAGCTAATATACAAAAAAAAAAAAGGCGAATTTATTTTTCTAAGAAATCCTCTATCAAGTTATAAATTTAAGAAAAATGTCAGAGGCCGCAAGAATAAATGCAAATATAAAATTATTTTAACTTGTTACTGAGGGCCGTCATCAGTTAATATATACACTAATATAAACTTTGAAGTCTCTACATAACATTTGTATAAACGGTAAATAGTTAATGTAAACACAAAGATCATAATTACAGTTTAAAGCAGTGCGTGTAGCTAGCATACACGTCACGTCGTTCCGCATTTGGTGAAGAATTCAACCTGCTTACATGTCACGTCGCTCCATGCTGACGGGTTAAACAATATAATATAAAATGGCATAGAAGAACACAACACATTTAACAATAAGGGAGTCTACAAACTAACATGTAAAGATTGTAATAAATTTTATATTGTCAGGACAAGCAGAAACTTTAATAAAAGATTTCATGTACTCTGGTAAAAATCAAGCTATGCCAAACATCTCATTAATACCGGTCACCAAATGAACACAATAGAAAATACTCTCATGATAATTCACAGAGAAAACATTCCGGCAAAGATAAATATATTTGAAGACCTCAAAATTATAAAATAAATAAACAACAAAGAATGCACCCCAGTCAAACAACTCACTGTACAAGATCATCAAAAACAAGTCAGTTGCTGCTACAGACACTTGGAGTCTACATCGTCATAAACAACATTTAGTAGCAGAAGCTCATCCTGCTGATGATGGAAGTTAACTTCCAAAAGGTCTCCAGTTAACATTTCATATACATCATTTTAACAAAGTTGAGGATGATAGCACCTGCCAACAGGCTACCCCAAATTTTTTTTTTTTAAATTTTATCTTAGGATTAGATGAGTCATTGAATAGAAACCACATTTGGAAAAACTCTTTTATACTATACACAAGGTTTGGAGTGAAGTGTATCTGGTTGATTAGTATAATCGATCCAAAATTGTCCGTTGCCGTGGCCGTAGATTTCGTAGAGTCCACTACCTTCCACTATGGTTGACCGTGGTTATAATTCCTGGCGGCACGGCGTTCAGATTTTCAATCTCCACCTTGGGGTCCGGGGTGTGTGTGTGTCCTGTCCTTGTGTCTAGGTGAGTATTAAAAAAAAGTTAACAACACAGGTCAACCAATCATTTGGTCCCAGGTCCAATCACCGTGGTGTGGCGGGTAGCGTCCCTACCTTCCACTCCAGTGACCCGGGTTTGATTCCTGGCGGGGTTGGGGGATTTTAATTCTCCATCTTGGGTCTGGGTGTGAGTCCTGTCCTTGTGTTTATATTGTATGTATTGTAAGCCCATGTTTTCCCTTTACAGAGATTTAAGCGCTCTCCCCCTACAGGGAAGAATTTTAACCATACTAATTTAGTTACACTTGTTTTCGTATAGATGTCATTTTGAATGGATCCGTGGTCAGCGTTCCGCCTCATACTGACATCTAGGAAACCAAGGCAGTGCTAGGATGGGAAAATTTGGTAAATTTTGCTTAGAGACCTTTCCATTCAGGTTTAAGGATTTTTTACGAGCCTGAAAATATTCAGACTCGGGACCCACGGCTTAAAGTCCCTCCCGGAGGACTTGCTCCTTGGATTTTTCCATCGACCCTGACCGGGTTTGAACCTGCGACCCTCAGGACCAGAGGCAAGGAGCATAACCACTAGTCCACCGCGTGAGAATAGAATTAAGTTAATAAAAAGGTAAAAACAAGAAGGAAAACAGTGTAAACGAAAAAAAGAGGCAAAAAAAAATCACAAATTTACTTCCTGAGGAAATATATGTTGAAGAGTTTACAATGTATCCCAGCTCCAACATTTTCTTCTTTGTAAAGTAATGAGACATTCGTATTGACATGCAATCACTCCTCCTCTGGTAAATAACTTATAGTTACAAACTATAAGTTTTATTTTTATATTCGAAGAGAAAAATTATATGCTCAGACTGAGGTTTGAACCCAGGACCTTTTGCTTTCCAGGCCAATGCTCTACCACTGAGCTACCTGAGAAATTCCAATCTAAATACAAATTTTTCTCTTATACACTGTTAATTCCTGATCACCGAATGCTACGAGCATTTGCTCAATCACACAAATGACAGCTTCTTGTTTAAGAAGGCATTTATTGGGAATTTAAATACTATGTTATAAATCCAGTAGGGCTTCTTTTGATGTTTCTATTATTAATTTAACACTTCTCACTGATGGGTAAATTTTATTTTTATTACTTTTAAGTGTAATTTCATTAATCATTTATGTTTTCCCTTCATGAATCAACTTTCTAATGAAAATATTTTTATCTTTAAAAATGTCTTTCCAAATATATGGAGAGCTTATGTCTATGCAGCCATGAACCTATGGATTTGATAGAGCCAGTTAGCGTTAATTCCTAAGAAAGTAATATTTCATGTTATTTTAGAGCAATTTCTGGAAGTACAAGAACAGTTATCTAAATATTTATCTCATAGAATGAGATGGTGAGGATCATTTATTCTCATTTGTCCCACTAGGGACATGGGTGTTCCCTTAGTGGGAAGTTTCTTAACCAGATAAATTTAATTATGCATATTTCCCTATAGATGTCAGTGAGTGACACGTGATTAGTATATTGCCTCGAGGAAACTAAGGTATTACCTGGATGGACAAAGATTGGTTAAATTTTGCTCAGAGGCCCTTTTATTCAGGTTTGAGGTTCTTGTAGGAGCCTGAAATGTTCTGACTCGAGACCAATGCACAATGATGCAGAATGTAAAAAAACCAGCAAAAATCAGAATTTTTACTTTTCATTACAGGAGAAAACCTAAACAGTCATCTAAACAAATAAATGGAGTACAAATCTGTCAAATAAATTATTTTCTATACTAATTTTTAGACCTAATTTTCGCGCCGCGAAGTTATACATCATTAAAACGGAATTTTTATGCCATATTTTGGACATACTATTAATACTTTTTGGGATCATTATTTTAATGCCTCTCACTATAATTGTGTTAAATTGACTTATACCTTCTTGCTAATGCACAGATAAAGAGCCCACATCTGAATTATAATAAAATTAATAACTTTTATTATAACTTGAAAAAAACTAAAGTTATCTTGAGTCATAATGCATTTGCCACCATTTCCCATGATGATTTCTAAAGCAAAGTATAATTTAAAGTGTTGCTGCTAAACTGGCAAGGGTGAAAACTTTTGCTACTGTTTGCTACTTTAGATACACACAGCACATTAATGAACTCGTGTTCTGCATATAACGCGTAACCTTGCTGCGTGTGTGTCCTTGCATTCAGGACGGGAGTTCTCCTGTTGCTACAATAACTGACAGCTGATTGCAGTAATGCAATGCCCATGAAATAAGGCAGTTCTTTAAGCTTGCTAATATCTCAAAATTCACACAATATTATCCAGTTTGTTTGATTTTTGGGTGGTATCTTATGGACTTCTACAAATCTAGAAGGTAAATGAAGTTCTCCGTGAAAAATTAGATGAAGGTCGAAATAATTAAACCAAACATTTGTTTCAATTTGTATTAAATTCTATAAACATTAACAGTATCTCTGAATATTTTGTAAAAAAATTTGTGTAGAGGTGACGCTATTCTGCAACAAAATACTTAACAAAAGTGAAAAGCATGAAGTGTTTTAGTTCCTAGTTCATCTACCCCTACAGCTATAAAAAAAAGAGGATGCCCTAGTGTCAGTTTTGAAGATAACAGCGATAAAATAAAAGTAAAAAGCGAAAGACTGTATAACTTCAACATGAAAACCCATTCAAAGAACTCCCTTTTGCAACTAAGGTACATTTAAAGGAGCATGGAGAGGAAAAGGATTAGAACTAGTAAATGAAGCGGTCATAAACAACTTCAACAAGAGCAGGAAAAAACCCTTCTAGTTTCGAAATTATCAAAATCACAACTCCAAGTAAAACCTTACAATGAAAGTGAAGTTATTTTGTTAATTATTGAAGCTAATTTAAGTCAAAGTCAATATAATATTATAAGAGCACAACCAAAAGAAAGGCATGCTAATATCAATCAGTCATTTAATCGTATCCTTAAGTAAAGATCATTGTTATCCTAGTAAGGGTTTTTAGTGAATCTTTTGCAGATGTGCAGTTACAGAATTTGTTGTTGCATTAAAATATCCAGTTCATATATTATTATTATTATTTCCTTCATTTGTCCCCTGTAATGGTGCATCAGGCATGGTCGGTCTGCACTCCATATCATTCACAGGCCTCTACATATAGGGGCTCATCTCATCTCTCGACCAGACCCCGAGTTGGACATGTGTTGAGGATATTTATATTTATTTATTTATCATTATTTTCTAAATGCATAAGTCTATTTGTGACTAGATTAATCTAGTTTTCAAAGTATCTCCACAAATAAATTCTGTTTGTTAAATCAGTCATAACGAATACTTTGCATATAACAACTAAATTAAAGGCCCTCACATCAAGTATGCAGACCCAAATATTTTTTACTCTTAAAATTGTTAATCTTACATATGTGGAATGATTTGAAGCCCAAATAGTGACTTCCAGATTTTTGCCGATTTTTTTGCATTCTGGGTCACTGTGCAATGGCTTAAAAGCCCTCCCGGAGAATTGTACCTTGCATTTTTCCATCTTAAAAATCCATTGACCCTGGTCAGATTTAAACCTGCGATCCTCAAGATTTAGAGGCAAGGATTATAGCAACTAGACCAGCACAGCAACTACAGGACAAGACATATATCTAATATTCTCTGCCAGCTATAGTCAGAAAATAATTTTGATTCCAAAAATATTTTACTATTGTACCATACATGAACTCTGTTGTAGAAAATTTTCCAAATATGTAGATTACCCAAACTGCAAATTAAAACATCATAATATCAGGCCAAATACTGAATAATGTAGAAGAATCATCATCATCCATGCAAGTATTAGGCCATGTGGCCTGTTGCGATCTCAAAGAGGAATTTTTCATCCAGCATTTTTTTTTTGACGTCCCACCAATCTTTTGTCTTGAAGATACTAACGAAGCATAGCTATCGGAATTCTGTGAGATGGCATTCGTTAGAGATGGGCTTTCCAGTTGTTCTGGGAGTTTTGTATATGACATGGGTTCTACATCCAACTCTTCCATAATTTCCTATTTTTTTTTATGATTCCACTTTGTATAGCCTGCTTTATGGTGCATAAATCACATCTCATTTTCTGTTATTTGGTTTTCATCTCTTCTTTGCATTGGCCATGTTTCACTACCATATTTTAATACTTGTCTATCAAGAACCTTATAAACTCATAATCTTGTGTTCTTTTGTACTAAAGATGGTTTCATAATACTAATAATTATTGCCGTTGTTTTGTGAAATTTGTGATTTTATTTGTTATATCAGCTTTATCTTAAAATGTTAAATTATAACATAGATAATTAAATTTGTTTACTTCTTCTAAAATTTCATTGTCCAAAACAATTTTGCTAGGTATAGGATATTTCCCGCAAAAGGCCATCACTTTACTTTCTTTGTATTAATTTTAAAGGAGAATTAATATATCCTCGTTGCGATGCACCTCGTTGTTGGTGACATTTAACGGAAGATATTTAATATTAAATTAAAAGATTCTTACCTCTCCTCACATTATTCTGTTAAGTAGATCGCGATTTCAGGCCTATAGCAGGCCCATCTTCAGTACACTGTTGTTGACCGGTGTTATGTCGCTCGGAAGAACCACTTCTTCTTCCCTCTGTTCCTATATAAAAAAAGGTTAAGGAGGATATTTAACTCAGAATTATATATATTTCGAGCTGAAATCAATAACATATATGTTTAAATGCAGTTGGAGTCATATGGTGCACCTTTTATCAATTTATAAATGTAAAATTCTTCATTTCTATCAAAATTATTGGCGACTGTTTCTATGCAGGTCTTGCCTATGACTTTCACCAGTAGACTCTCTAGATTGGTCAAAATAACTAGGTTTATAAGTACTCTTGGTTGACTCATATCCAAGTTATCCAATCTCTTTTAAATTAAATGTCAGTTAATATATATTTAAAAATCTTTTAAATTCATAACTGATTCTATACGTTCTTAGAACCACAATATTATTCTCAACAATAAACTATTCTGTTACATATGAATAATTTCTCAATATTCATATAAATAATATTTTAAAACATTTCCTTTCAATATAAGAATTGAAATATTAAAATATATGATGTTTATATTATTAATTTAACATTTCTCAATGAATATAATTAAAATATATATTAAATAAATAAAATAATCCCTATTATTATTACGTATGGGTAAATATCCAGCTTTAATTTCCATATTGTATCTTTTTGCAAATATATTAAAACTCAACTTTTATAATATTCATGATGTGTTCCGTTGAGGTTTATTCAAAATTAATATAAAATTATAGAATATTCACCTGAAAGGTCCGTCTCCTCAACTTAATTAATCATTTAACTGTAGCGCTTTCAGGACTTGTCCCATCATCGGCAGGATTCAAAACTGGTGTTTCACTGAAGATCTGGTAGAGGGGGTTGCTTGTATTGGGTTCGTTTTCATTTATCAGGCTGTCGTTGTGAGCTGCTTTCATGATTTCCATCTCTTCGAGTACGTTTATCTTCGCTGGATTATTTTCTCTGTGCATTACTGTTAGGGTGTTTTCAATATTTAACATGCGATGTCCTTCATGGATGACGTGTTTTGCATAGCTTGATTTACCTTCTGCATGAATGAAGTCTCGAAAATGTTCTTTGAATCTGATGTTAAAACTCCTGTTTGTCCTTCCTATATAAAATTTGTTGCAGTCCTTACATGTCAGTTTATAAACTCCTTTGCTGTTGAAAATGTTATTTTCTTCAATGTTATTGTTTATTATGTTGTTTAATTTGTTATTGGTTCTGTATGCCTATGCTTTTTTACGTTTTTATCGGCTTTCTTTAGTGCATTGGCTAATTTTGTCGTTTCTTTTCCTGTGTATGTAAGTGTTATCCATGTTTTCTTGTTGTTGTCAGATTCTTTTTCTAGTTTAGTTATGTTGGTTATGTTGTTCTTCCTTTTTTGTTTTTTTACGAGTTTATCTATGAATTCTTCATTATAGCCATTGGTTTTTGCCATATACTTAATGTAGTTGAGTTCTTGGATATAATTGTCTTTGCTTAATGGGAGTTTCAACATTCTACTGACTAAGCTATTAAATGTACTAATTTTCTGTTGAAAAGGGTGTGTAGAATTTTTGTTTATGGCCAGAGCATTGTTTGTGGGTTTCCGGTAGATACCGATTTCTAGTTTATTGTTGTGTAGATTTTTGGTTATAGACAAATCTAAGTAGTTTATGCTGTTGTTAACTTCTATTTCTTCGGTGAAAGTGATTTTTTCATGCATGTTGTTTAAGTCTTGTAGTATTTCTTTTTCTTTTCTGTTTTCATTTTCATATATTACTAGTACATCATCGACATATCGTGTTATTAGTTTTATGTTGAATTTGTGTATTAGTTCCTCAAAGTGTTTATTTTCCAGTTCTTGTAGGAAGATTTCTGCCATTATTCCAGATGTAGGACTCCCCATCGGGATCTCGTCTTCTTGAATAAATAGTTCATTGTTAAATTGGAAGTAATTTTGCTTTATTGTTGTTGTTATTAGTTTGTTTAACTGATTGATATAGTTATCTTCAAGTTTACTGTCTGTTAGTTTTTGTTTTATTATGTTTGCTGTTTCGTTTATCAGGATATTAGTGTAGAGGTTTTTTATGTCGAATGACGTCATTTTAGTATCCCTATTGATTTCTAAATGCTGTAGTTTGTCTGCTAGTTCAAATGAGTTCTTAATTGTGTAACGATTTTCAAGTTTGACATCATTTTTCATTTTCTGAGCGACTAATTTGGAAATTTTATAGTTAGGAGCATTCATGCAATTAACAACTGGTCTTATGGGAATGTTGTCTTTATGGATTTTTGGAAGGGCTTTCATTACTGGTGGTGAAGGGAGTATTATTTACCCATTTGGCGTTTTTGTATTTATTATGTTCATTATTGGTTGTGTTGGTGATTAGAGGGCACGATTTTAGTGCTTCTTTTATTTGTCTGCTATACTTTCCTGTGGGATCTTTTTCAATTTTTTTGAAATTGTTTTCTTTTATAAATTGCTTGGTTTTATTGATATATTCTTCCTTTTCCATAATAACTATTGTGTTGCCCTTGTCGGCTTTTGTGTGTATTATATTATTGTTCCTAAATTTTGTTTTTATTATAGAGATGTTCTTGAGAGTTTGTTTATCTTTGATGTTTATTGTTGGTGGAGTTTCTTTTATGACTTTAGCTGCTTCATATCTAATATGATTTTTGTTATTAATGTTAAGTTTATTTATTGCAATTTCCATTTCAGTAATTAAATTTTGTTGTGTTCTTTTTGCGTTGTGTGTAGGGAAATTGAATTTGTATCCCTTTTCTAGCAAGTCTGTTTCCTGTTTGTTGAATTTTATTTTTGTAAGGTTTGTAATTCTTTTGTCTTCAAAATTGTGTGATTTGTTATGTTTTAGATATGTGTTGTGTTGCATGGCCTTTAATTTAGTTAGCTTCTTGTTCATTGTTTCATATTTATTGTACATGTTATTATTAATGTTTTCGTGAATTTGGTTTTCTATGATTGTCCAACATTTGCCGAATAGCAAAGCGGCTTCTTGTGTGTAGTAGTATAGCTGTTTGTTGATGTTTTGCTTCTTTATGTATAGGAATCTGATTTCGTTTTTTATCCAATTAATTTCGGCCTGTTTTTGTACTTTTGTTGCTGTATTATTTCTGTTTTTTATTTTTATTTTAGCGTAGTTAGGTATGATATTGTGTTTTAAGCATTCTTTATTGAAGTGTATGTTCGCGATCGTTTTGTGAAGTTGCGTTTTGAGGTTAGAATACTTGTGTTTAATTTTAGCCTGACTGGCTGCATAATCAACTTTTATAATATTCATGATGTGTTCCGTTGAGGTTTATTCAAAATTAATATAAAATTATAGAATATTCACCTGAAAGGTCCGTCTCCTCAACTTAATTAATCATTTAACTGTAGCGCTTTCGGGACTTGTCCCATCATCGGCAGGATTCAAAACTGGTGTTTCACTGAAGATCTGGTAGAGGGGGTTGCATGTATTGGGTTCGTTTTTGTTTATCAGGGTGTCGTTGTGAGCTGCTTTCATGATTTCCATCTCTTCGAGTACGTTTATCTTCGCTGGATTATATCCAAGAACTCAAGTACATTAAGTATATGGCAAAAACCAATGGCTATAATGAAGAATTCATAGATAAGCTCGTAAAAAAACAAAAAAGGAAGAACAACATAACCAACATAACTAAACTAGAAAAAGAATCTGACAACAACAAGAAAACATGGATAACACTTACATACACAGGAAAAGAAATGACAAAATTAGCCAATGCACTAAAGAAAGCCGATAAAAACGTAAAAATAGCATAGGCCTACAAAACCAATAACAAATTAAACAACACAATAAACAATAACATTGAAGAAAATAACATTTTCAACAGCAAAGGAGTTTATAAACTGACATGTAAGGACTGCAACAAATTTTATATAGGAAGGACAAACAGGAGTGTTAACATCAGATTCAAAGAACATTTTCGAGACTTCATTCACGCAGAAGGGAAATCAAGCTATGCAAAACACGTTATCCATGAAGGACATCACATGTTAAATATTGAAAACACCCTAACAGTATTGCACAGAGAAAATAATCCAGCGAAGATAAACGTATTCGAAGAGATGGAAATCATGAAAGCAGCTCACGACAGCCTGATAAACGAAAACAAACCCAATACATGCAACCCCCTCTACCAGATCTTCAGTGAAACACCAGTTTTGAATCCTGCCGATGATGGGACAAGTCCCGAAAGCGCTACAGTTAAATGATTAATTAAGTTGAGGAGACGGACCTTTCAGGTGAATATTCTATAATTTTATATTAATTATATTAAAACTGTGTATAGAACACTGTAAATCTGTTTCTATTGGAGCTATTAATACCAAATCATTTGCAAAAAAGAAGGGAATCTACTTTTAGGTTCCTATTAATCTGAATAGAACCATGTCTCAACTGTCATTCTTGAAGTAATCTATCCATGAATACGATAAAGAGCAAGGGCGAGAGACCACATCCTTGTCTTAAACCTTATTCATTTCAGTCCATTTCGTTTGTATGTTATTGATTCAAACTGAAATCAAATTAGTTTTAAAGATATTGTATGTTTTTAAAATATGCTGTTGCAGTAGATTGTTGCCAGTTAAAATTTCCAACAATTGGTTCCTATTTATTTTGACAAAGGCTTTCTTGAGGTCCACAAAAGCTAAACCTCGGATGAAATAGACAGATCAACCTGTTGATGACCTTTGCAAGATTGAGAACACGACATGGAAGAAAGAGTAGAAGAAGAAAAGCAGATATGACGGAATAAAAAAAAAAATGTAAATAAAAATTTTGAGAATGAAAGGTGAGAAGTATGAAGGTTATGAGTGAAGCAAAGATGGAAAGATCACGAGAGGAAACCAGGATGAGCTGCTAAGAAGGAGGCCCAATTTGTGACTATGTAGTTTGTAAAAAAGGAGCAGACAGAACATTGTGCTAAAACTGATGAAACCAATAGAAGGCAAGCATTTAATTATTTCTGAAGAAAATAACATCTCCAGATAGAAAAGCATTCTCTACAAAAGCCTTCTTTAGATATAAAGTCACTCCTAAAATTGACAAAAAGCAAGAGGAAATCTCATGCACCATCAAACACACAGGTTCATCATCATGCGGACATAAGCTCTCCATATATCTCTATCCTGAGCTAATGTTTTCCAATCATTTCCTGCAGAATTTAGATCCCTCAAATCAGTTTAATGTTATTCTTCTATCTCATTCCTTAAAGGAATTTAGAGATTCATAAAAAATAATACTTTGGAAATATTAAAAATGGTGAAATTGAAAAATTGGCAATTATAGCTCATAGATTGCTAAAGAATCACATAATTGGAAGAGAAACTAAACTTTTGAAACATTTGGAGAAGCCTTTGGAAATAATGGTTTGGGAAAAGATATACAAAACAAATATAGATCCATGAATATAGAAGTTCCTGGCAAGCAAAATTTAATCTCCAAGTTCATAAAATTGACACCTGATAGCAGTTCAGCAAAACAGCAAAAATTACAACAGTCAGAGTATGATTCATGATGAAGGTCATGGCATTTGAAACCGGTATCATGAAAACACAAAACTTTATGAGGTGAGATTAATATGCATTAAACCGACTCAATTTATAAATTCTACAGTCTCTATTACCTCAGACTTCAATGGAAACAAAACTCCATGGCACAGGAGGCTTAGAAAGTCCTGGCCTACCAGCTGTCTGCTAATCTCACATCCACATATGTTAATCACAGAGATGATCGATCATCCAGCCAATGTAGGGGTAAAATGTGCTCAGTATATTGACTCCCCAGCCATTACAGTTGGTTTTCTCAACCTGGAGCTTCTATTTAATCCAGCTACCCAAATTCCTCATGATGCTGGGTGAGTACTGGTCCTATACTGGCCAAAATTCCATGAAAAAAATTTCTTCCTGCATGGAGACTCAAACCAGTGCAAGTCCACAGTTCTGTGACAAGGTATCTTGCCTTAACCATCCAAGTAGAGTGCAAGTTTTAGTAGAAACACCCCAATAATATTATCTGCAGAAGGAAAATGCTGATATCCTAAACATGCTAAGGAAAATTCCAATGGTTACATTTAGGCTGAAAAGTCTATCATGCAGGAACTCCTTAAACTAAGGGAATTCCTCAGAAACTCAAATTTATGGTCCAATTTGTTGGTGTATAGAATATATATTTCTTCTATTATAAATTACAATAGGAAGTAACATTATGAGATAGATTCGGCGTACCAACAGACGAATTTCCTGCCGAATTCAAGAACATAAGGCTGCAATAAATCGTCAAGAACCTACATCAACTCTCATGCAACATATGAAACAGAGGAGTAACAAGATCGACCTCACAGGATCTAGAACGTTGGCTAAAATAGATTATGAAAAATCAAGAATCTACAGAGAAGCAATAGAGATTGAAAAAAGGCCACATACTATGAACACCCGAGATGATGCCCAAAGATTACCATCTACATGGAAAACTGCTCTTGCTGCTCACCATGTCATCCCTAGAACACCAAAGAAGATATGAAGAAAACCACGGTTGGGCAACATGGAGCATGGTCGACACTTGGATGGATGTACGGCTTCCAAAACGGACCACACTGAAAACTGAAGGTGTTTAACTACATAAGAACTAAACCTTGGATGGGTGTATGTCTTCGGAAACGGACCACAGCAAGAACTCTATTTGCTTAATTATATAAGACCTAAACCTGTGACTCGAACTTATCATTCCTTGATAATGGCATGTGGGATCATGCCGAAATGTCGGAGTCAGTGGTCAGGGGCCGAACTTGAATCCAAGACGCAGAAAACCCAAGAAAACTTTCTTATTTATATATATATATATATATATATTTCTTTTGTTAAATTGGAGAAACTCAATTCGTGACACTAGCTTATTTATAAAAGTGATAGACCACATTGAAAACAAAGTGATTTTTAATTTCAGCTTCAGATAAACTTCCATTTCCAATGGTCAGATTTCACTAATACTTGTAGAATATCTTCATCCTATCTTAATAGCACATACTGAGTTTCAAAATTTGTTACTGCTAAAGCAATTTATAAATTTTCATTTCAGGTGAACTCCTACACCTAATGGACCAACTTTGCTGGTTAACGAACTCAACCTTATTTTTTTAATTCATTGCTATAGGCCAAGTTTGATTCTGATAAAACAAAAATTGTGGTCATTAGAGCATTAACACACACAAACACACACATGTATATATTCATTCATTCATTCATTCATTCATTCATCCATCCATCCATCCATCCACCCACCCATCCATCCATCCATCTATCCATCAAATGGCTCTTACAGCACAAGTTGGGTCCTGGTCTTGCCTTTGAGGATTATTAATCAATAAGATGAGTCTGTTGCATCTTATCTAATAGAAGTTGAGTTTTTAAGTCTTGTCTGGACAAGCTTACGATAAAACAGAATTGTTTGAAACATGTCCTAAAAGAACTCAACTTTTATAAGGTAAGATGCAATAGACTCACCTTAGTTATTAAGAAGAACCTCATAATGTTACTTCCTATTGTAATTTTACAATGATTATTAACCAGTCTGATTTAAATATGCTTATTTTCCTACAGACATCGTGAGACATGTGGTCTGCATGTCAGTTCTAGAGACACCCAGTAGGCAACTAAGGCATTACTTGGAGGTAAAAATTGGTAAATTTTCCTTAAAGGCATCTTTTTGAGCTAGAAAATCTTTAGACTCTGGATCCATGGCTTAAAGTCCTCCTGGAGGACTTGTTCCTTGGATTTTTCCATCCTTAAAACCCATCGATCTAGGTCGAGTTTGACCCACAACCCTTGGGACTAGAGAGAAAGAACATAACCACTAGACCACCACAGCAGACTTACATACATGTAAATATTTAAAAAAATATTTTCATAAGAACAACCTCAATACATTCATTCCATTAGAATTCACTAAAACTAGACATGATTTCCATAATGTATATATACTCAAGATAAACTGACTATCTGCACCTATGTCCAGTTTATATGTTAAAGAAGACACAATGAATAGAAGCCACCTAGATGAATGCAGGATCTTAACAAACAGCAGTCTACATTGGGAAGCCAGGAGAAAAATTATGTAGATCAAATAATCTCCAGTGTCATTGGACAACAACAACATGTTATATATCCCTAAGTTATGGACAATTCAGAGATTACATATAGTTTACATAAAAAAAATCAGTCAGCTCTTCAAAAATTACAACTAAGCTATGGACTCGTGTCATCAGCTATGGCTGGATACTCTTAATGAAGAATGAATGAAGTTTCATAAATAAGAACAAAATATTTTTTGAAGGAGAATATCAAAGCTATTTTATACACCTTCACACACAACTATTATATCGGCTAAATTAATTTAAAAAATAATTATAATGATTGATTCTAAATTGGTTATTCAGACAATTGCCAAAAACACAAAAAGTAGAAAGTATTTAAGAAATTAAAAAACATTACAACATCTATCAGCACTTAAACAAGTAGCAATACAATGGCTTTCCCATAACGGATTTATAATAATGACACAGCATATCTACTAGAAAAAAAAAACTAACCACCTTACATAAAACAAATCACACAGACGGAGCATAAGAATTCAAAATATTAATCACCATCATCATCATCCATGAAAGTATTAGGCCATATGGCCTGTTACAGTCTCAAAGAGGAATTTTCCATCCAGTGCTTTTTTGGTCGTCCCAGCAATCTTTTGCCTTGAGGATAGAATAAAATATAGCTTTTGGAATTCTATGAGATGGCATTTGTTGAAGATGAGCTTTCCAATTGTTCTGGTAGTTTTGTATACGATGGAGAATGGGCTCAAAACATTAATAAAAAACAAATGCCATTACAGAGGTCCAAATTCCATTTGAATTCCCAATAAACAAGGAAGGAAGCATTAGGAAGTTTCAGATGAAAATGACATGACTGTTTAACTCCTCATCTATACAAAATTAAAATATTTAACTCAGATGAATGCACAATATGCAGAACAGAATATAAATGGTGACCATCTTCTCAAATGTGCAAAGCTAGATAGCATAAAGAGAGAGAAAAAAAAGTGATACTGCTAAATTGTACTGGGTTGCAAAATTCTTAATGAGCTAGAACCACTCAAAAAGAAGGCCACTGGACGAAGAAGAAGAAATATTTTTAAGATATATATTTGACTAATAATTTCTATTTTCCTTTCAAACAAAAACTTCCTCATGAAAATCTTTATATTTAAAAATGCCTTTTCTGAAACCTTAGGTTCCAGTTCACGAGATATGTATTAAAATTTATTTTATAATTATTCACCAAAATATCTTCTAATTTCTGCATTAAAATATTTCCAGCGATGTTTAGGCAGCATCACTAAAGTTGAGCCATAGAGATGAAATCAAATCCACAGCAGTCACCAACTGTATACATGGAGCTGTAAACAATAAGTTAGGTAACAATACTAAATCACATTAAAAATAAATAATTATGTAGTATGTATACAATATTATTATATAAAATGCATGTTGATTTAGTTTAAATTTAACAAACAAAAGATAAAATGTAGATAATAGAATAATTCAAATGAAAATAAAACTTATTTTTAAACTTAGTAGAAAATAACACTATGACGTATTATGGTATAAATAATTTGATATTAACCCGTCAGCGTGGAGGTACGTGACATGTATGCAGGTTGAATTCTTCATCAGATGCGGAGAGACTTAACGTGTACGCTAGCTGCATTCACTTCTTTAAACTGTTATTATGATCTTTGTGTGTACATTAAATATTTCCCATTTATATAACTTTTATGTAGAGATTTCATATTTATATATTAAATTTTGGGAATTTTTAACATTATGAGGTTCAATTCATAAGAATTAAATAAATCGTGATTATTTCATACCTCATACTTCTATGTTCCTTTAAACACAGCACTGCAGTATCGGCGACTCCTTGTCACCATTGTCAGCTATTTTCACGATTGTCAATTTTTTCTTTTGTTGATAATTATCCAAACTGCCATCTGATGTTCTTTTTAAGGAATTATTTTCTAAACTGCCATCTGGTGTTCCTTTTAATGAATCATTTTCTAAACTGCCATCTGTTGTATTTTTGAAGAACTTTGTAATCAAGCTCGGTTCGTCTGGAATTTCGAAGTTCATGGTTCTAGTATGGTTTTTTTGAATACCAGTATATATTTTTTTCCCAAACTGTTAAATCTAAAGATTTAGATAGATGTTTCAAAAGTTTTGCTTCTTTTTCAATCCTATGATGCTCTAATAAACTATGTGCTGCTATAGCTGATTTTTCAATTTCTCCATTCTTTATGTTTCTGAAGTGTTCTTTTTTACGAGTTTCCAAATTCCTTTTTGTTTTTCCTATATATATCCTGTTGCAATCTTTGCAATCAATTTGATAAATTCCAGATTTTTTGTTGTCTGGGGTGTTAAATTTATTATTAGTTAACAGAAGATTACCCAGGCTGAATTTGTTAATTGGAGCCAATGTTATATTAAATTTCCTGACAATTTTTTGAAACTTATTATGAACTTCAGGATGGTAAGTAAATTTCTTGAATTTTACATCTTTCTTGGAATCATGTTGCAAGGTGGTGTATTCCTGTAACCTTTTCTGTTGTTTAAATTTCTTTAATTTATTCTTTATTATGTCTTCATCAAAACCATTTATTCTAGCAACATGTACAATATGATTATATTCCTTGTCAAAATTTTCTACTTTAAGTGGAATATTTATCAATCTGTGTAATAGACTATTGAAAATTGCATGTTTATGTGACAAATGATTAAAACCTGAAGATTTTATGTAGTTGTCAGTATGCGTGTCTTTTCTATAAATATTAAATTCAATTCTTTGCTGTTGTTCATTTCTTATTAAGTATAAGTCTAAAAATGGGATCTTGTTATCTTGTTCAATTTCAATAGTGAATTTCACTGACTCATCCTGAATATTAAGCAATTTCAATGCATCTTGAATATATTTTTTATTGATTACAGCGATAATATCATCTACATATCTATCCCAACACTTGAAAATCAAAGGATAAGCTTATATTATATTATATGCATATATTAATCGATGACGGCCCTGAGTAACAAGTTAAAATAAGTTTATATTTGCATTTATTCTTGCGGCCTCTGACATTTTTCTTATATTTATAACTTGATAAAGGATTTCTTACAAAAATAAATTCGCCTTCTTTTTTGTAGATTAGCTTGTCCATCAAATTAAACCCTCATTTTTAATAAAAATGTCACAAAATTCAGTACAAGTAAAGGCCCAACAAAGTTATTTCCGATTTACGCTATAATAATAATAATAATAATAATAATAATAATAATAATAATAATAATAATAATAATAATGGTAATGATTTATTTTAGCTGGCAGAGTTAAGGCCATAAGGCCTTCTCTTCCACTCAACCAGCGAATAGTAAAATTATACAAAAATTACGTACATATTACAATTTTAAGATATTATTAAAATACAGACTAAACAAAATACAATGATGATGTAATCTAATACTAGCTAATACTTACAAAAACATAGAATATAATAAAATTAAGATGATATAAAATAAAGTAAGCTATAGTACAGTACCTCAACAGTAAATTTCAGATGATATATATATATATATATATTTCAACTGACGATACCCTTACATTATTGAATTATCAAATTAAATCTTCATTTTTAATAATAATGTCGCAAAATTCAGTACATATAAAGGCCCAACAAAGTTATTTCCGATTTATGCTATAGTACAGCACCTCAAAAGAATATTTCAGATGATATATATATATTTCAACTGACTACACCCTTACATTATGGAAAGGTAGTTAGTCTACTATTCACTGAGTATCTAAAAGGTAAAGTGGTCCCACTACATGCCGTTAGAGCTCCTCAGATGGGATATTAGGAGGTTAAGGCTCCCACTTTATCTAGACTATCGGTACTTGATGTAAGTCAGGTACTTTTCTCTGCCTGGTGGCCCATAACAAGCATCTGGTACTGATTTCAGTTAGAGGCTGAGTCAACCCCGGGGTCACAGGCCGCCTGAAGGTTTGGTTCAGTTTAAAAATCCTGACCCACTGGGACTCGAAACCTCTACCTTCCGGCTTGTAGTATGTTGATCTTTCAAATCAACACCTCCCATGAAGTTATTACAGTCATATCATCAACTGGTTTCACCTTGGAAACCAGAAGAAAGACAGATTGAAATTTAGGGCTGATGAAGGTCTTTAGCACAACAGGTGAGTTATTGGGTGGGTTGGTTGGTGCGTTATTGGGTGGGTTGGTTAGTGGGCGACTTATTGAGCATGTGGGTGAGTTATTGGGTGAATGAGTGGGTGGGTGCGTGAATGTACAGTCAGATGGACGATTGGGTGGGAGGTTGGGTGACTGGGTGGTCATGTGTGTGTGTGGTTAGGTGTGTACGTGTGAGAGGGTGGGTGTGCGAGTGGGTGAGTGAATGAGTTAGTGTGTGGGTGAGTGGGTGGGTGGGTAGGTGGGCGGTGAATGTGAGTGCATGGGCAGATGGATGATTGAGTGGGAGGTTAGGTGAGGGGGTTGGCACGTGCGTGTGTATGTGTGTGTGTGTGTGGTTAGACGTGTATGTGTGAGTGGGTGCGTGAGTGAGTACATGAGTAAGTGGGTTAGTGTGTGGGTGGGTGAATGTGAGTGAATGGGTTGGTGAGTGTGAGCAT
Source organism: Diploptera punctata (assembly GCA_030220185.1). Taxonomy (NCBI): domain Eukaryota; kingdom Metazoa; phylum Arthropoda; class Insecta; order Blattodea; family Blaberidae; genus Diploptera; species Diploptera punctata. The sequence continues at coordinate 3,735 of JASPKZ010008505.1, read as the reverse complement.
GAGTGGGTGGGTGGGTGTGTGAGTGGTTGGGTGGATGGGTGGGAGTGAGAGTGTTAGGGCGAGTGAGTGGGTGGGTTAGTAGGTGGGAGGGTGACTGGGTGGGTGTGTGAGCGGGTGGGTGAGTGGATGAGTAGGTGGGTGGGAGGCTGAGTGTTTGGGTGGGTGTGTGAGAAGGTGGGTAGGTGTGTGAGTGGGGTGGGCGTGTGAGTTGTGTGGGTAGGTGAGTGGGTGGGTTAGTGAGTGAGTGGGTGGGTTGGTGAGTGGATGGGTTGGTGAGTGGGTGGGTTGGTGGTTGGGACGAGTGTGAGAGTGGTATGGGTAGGTTGGTGGGTGGGTGGCTTGGTGAGTGGGTGGGTTGGTGGGTAGGTGGGTGGGTTGGTGAGTGGGTGGGTTAGTAAGTGGGATGGGTTAGTGAGTGGGATGGGTGTGTGAGTGGTATGGGTGGGTGAGTGGGGTGGGTAGGTTTGTGGGTGGGTTGGTTGGTGAGTGGGTGGGTTGGTGGGTGAGTGGGTAGGTGGATGGGTGAGTGGAAGAATTGCTGAATGAGTGAATGAGTGAGTGGGTAAGTGAGTGAATAAGTGAGTGTGTGGGTATGTGAGTGGGTGGGTTAGTGTGTGGGTGTATGGGTGAGTAGGTGAGTAGTTGAGTGGGTGGGTTGGTGGTGGGGTTAGTGAGTGAGTGGGTGAGTTGGTGAGTGGATGGGTTGGTGAGTGGGTGGGTGGGTGGGTTGGTGGTTGGGAATGGCGTGTGAGTGGTATGGGTGTGTGAGAGGGGTGGGTACATTGGTGGGTGGGTAGGTTGGTGGGTGGGTGGCTTGGTGAGTGGGTGGGTTGGTGGGTGGGTGCATTGATGAGTGGGTAGGTTAGTGAGTGGGATGGGTGTGTGAGTGGTATGGGTGTGTGAGTGGGGTGGGTAGGTTGGTGGGTGGGTGGGTTGGTGAGTGGGTGGGTTGGTGAGTGGGTGGGTTGGTGGGTGAGTGGGTAGGTGGATGGGTGAGTGGAAGAATTGCTGAATGAGTGAATGAGTGAGTGGGTAAGTGAGTGGCTGAGTGAGTGTGTGGGTATGTGAGTGGGTGGGTTAGTGTGTGGGTGAACAGGTAAGTGAGTGAGGGGGTGGCTGAGTGAGTGAGTGAGTGAGTGGGTTGGGGTGAGTGTGTGAGTGGGTGGTAGAGTGAGTGGGTGAGCAGGTGAGTGAGTGGATGGGTGAGGTGGTAAGTGAGTGAGTGAGTGAGTGGGTGTGTGGGTGGGAGAGTGAGTGGGTGGGTGAGCGAGTGGGTGAGTGGATGGGTGAGTGAGTGAGTGGGTGGGTGAGTGAGTGAGTGGGAGGTGAGTGGGTGGGTGAGTGAGTGGGAGGGTGTGTGAGTGAGTGGGTGACTGAGTGAGTTGGTGGGTGGGTGGGTTAGTGATTCGGTTAGTGAGTGGGTGGGTGATTGAGTGGGTGGGTGGGTGGATGGATGGGCGAGTGTGTGTGAATGGTTGAGTGGCTAGGTGGGTGAGTGAGTGATTGGGTGAATGAGTGAGAGTGTGGGTGGGTGGGTGAGAGTGTGGGAGGATAGGTGGGTGAGTGAGTTATTGGATGGGCAATTGGGTGAGTTATTGAGGATGTGGGTGAGCAATTGGGTGAAAGAGTGGGTGGGTGCATGAATGCATGGGCAGATGGATGATTGGGTGGGAGGTTGAGTGAGGAGGTGGGCGAGTGTGTGTGAATAGGCGTGTATGATTAAGTGGATGGGTGTGAGAGTGGTTGGGTGTCTGATAGGCTTAGGGAATGGGTGAGTGGGCGGAGGAGCTTGTGGGTGGCTGAGTGAGTGGGGTGGGTGTGTGATTGGTGTATGTGGGTAGGTTGTGCGTGGGTGTTTTGGTGTGTGTAGGTGGGTTGGTGTGTAGGTGGGTTAGTGAGTGGGTGGGTTGGTGGGTGTGAGGCTGTGTGGGTTGGTGGTTGGATGAGTTGGTAGGTGAGTGGGTAGATGGATAGATGAGTGGGTGAATTGTTGGATGGGTGAATTAGTGAGTGAGGGTGATTGTGTGGGTGGGTGAATGAGTGTGTGCAGGGTAATTGTTTGAGTGTGCATCAGTGGGTGTGTGTGTGAGTGAGTGAGTGGGTGGGTGGGTGAGTGAGTGGGTAAGTGGGTGGGTGAGTGAGTGAGTGAATGGGTGGCTGAGTGAGTGGGTGGTGGTTGAGTGAATGGGTGGGTGAGTGAGTGAGTGGGTGGGTGGGTGAGTGAGTGTGTGGGTGGGTTAGTGAATGAGTGAGTGGATGGGTGTGGTGGGTGAGTGAGAGGGTGGGTGAGTGTGTGGGTGAATGAGTGAGTGAGAGGGTGGGTGGGGGAGAGGTTGGGTGGGTTGGTGGGTGAGTGTGTGGGTGGGCCGGTGGGTTTTTTGTGTGGGTGGGTTCAGTTATTGGGTGGATTGGTGAGTGAGTTATTGGGAGGGCAAGTAGTTGAGGTATTGGGTGAATGGGTGGTTGGGTGCATGAATGAATGTAATGATGGATGATTGGGTAGAGGTTGGGAGAGGGGGTGGGCATATGTGTGTGGTTAGTCGTGTTTGTGTGAGTGAGTGGTTTGGTGGGTGGTTGAGTGAGTGAGTGAATGAGTTCGTGGCTGTGTAGGTGTAAGGGTTAGTGTGTGGGTGAATGGGTGATAGGGTGGGTGAGTGTGTGTGGGTGGGTGGGTGACTGAGTGAGCAGATGGGTGTGTGTGGGTAGGTTTGAATGTGTGCAGCAGTGGGTGGGTGGGTGGGTGTGTGCATGAGTGGTAGTGTGCGTGAGTGAGTGTGTGGGTGAGTGACTGTGTGGGTGGGTGTATGGGTGAGTGAGTGGGTTTGTGAGAGAGTGAGTGAGAGGGTGGGTGGGTGAGAGATTGGTTGATTGAGTGTGTGGGTTGGTGAGTGAGTGAAAGAGTGAGTAGGGGTTTGAGTGAGTGAGTGAGTGAGTGAATGGATTAGTTTGTGTGTGTGGGTGAGCGGGTTGGAGAGTGGGTGAGCAGGCTGGAGAACATGTCGGTGGGTGAGTGGGAGGGTGTGTGGGTGGGCAGGTGAGTTATTGGGTGGGCAGGTGGGTGACTTATTGAGCATGTGGGTGACTGAGGCTGAATGAGTGCATGGCCAGATGGATGATTGGGTGGGATTTTGGGTGAGAGGTTGGGCATGTGTGAGTGGTTAGGTGTGTATGTGTGTGTGTGGGCGGGTGAGTGAGTAGGTGAGTGAATGGGTTAGTGTGTGGGTGTGTAAGTGTGTGGGTGGGAGAATGTGAGTGAATGGATTGGTGAGTGGGAGGGTGGGTGAGTTGGAGGGTGGGTCAGTGGGTGGGTGTGTGAGTGGGAGGGTGGTTGAGTTGGAGGGTGGGTAAGTGGGATGTTTGGTTGTGGGTGGGTGAGTGAATGGGTGGATTTTGTGGGTGGGTGGGTAGTAGAGAGTGTGTGATTGGGTGGATGGGTGGGTGATTGGGTGGTGGTATTGTTATTGTGGGTAACGGGGTGAGAGGGTGGGTGGGTGTGTGAGTTGGAGGGTGGATGTGTTTGAGTGGAGGTTTGTGTGAGTGGGAGGGTTGGTGAATGTGTTGGTGAGTGGGAGTTGTGGTGAGGTCTGGGAGGTGTGGGGAGATTTGCAAGTTGGGTGAGTATGTGGGGGGGTAAGTTGGAGGGTGGGTGATTGGAGATTGGGTAGAGTGGGTGGGTGGGGGGTGAGTTAAGGGTGGGTAGAGTGGGTGTTTTGGAGGGTGGGTATTGTGTGAGTG
>JASPKZ010008504.1:72500-160582 GCA_030220185.1 Diploptera punctata | reverse complement strand
TCAAATCCATGTTGCTTAAGTTTTATTGTAGACTTACAGTTTTTTTTATAGATAGTTCTTACATAAAAGCTACTGTTGCCTCTGTCATTTCCACTACCAATGATAATAATAATAAATAAATTCAGAAATAAGGACTCTGAATAAACACTCAATTAAAAGAATAGAGGCAGCAAAAATTAAATAGTTACGATTTGTGGCAGGATATACTTTAATGGATAAAACGAATTGAAGATATCCTTGAAGAACTACAAATATTCGGTTTGGCAGATAAAATAGAAGAGAATGGAAGAAGAAACTGTATGAACATGTCTGCAGAATGGATACCAACAAATTGCCTAGGAAAAGTCTGAACTATCAACCAAGTGGAGGACAAAGAGATCGGAGACAAATACGAAAGAGATGATAGCTATAATACTTGGAGCCGGAACGAACCAAAAAGGTTCAATCCTTGCAAGAAGAAGATGAAGAAGAAAAAGAAGGAAATAATAATATTAATAATAAATATAATCGTCTATGGTAGTGAGTCATGGAGCCTCACTAAAAGATCAGAGATAGCCTTAAATAATTTTGAAAAAAAAATATACTCAGGAAAATATTTGGAGCCATAAATATTAATGGTCAGTGAAGAATACGATACAACAAAGAACTGTATGACAAATACAGTGAACCTGATCTTGTCAATTTTATTAAGTTAAAGATATTAGAATGTATAAAGACTCTCAACAGACTGAGCACCAATAAAGGTGCTTACAGCAAGTTTTATGGGGAATAGACGGGTTGGAAGACCGGAAAAACGATGGGAGGATGGTATTAAGGAAGATACTGCAAACCTACTTAAGTTAGTTAGTGATTTGTTCAAACATTTATTGTCATCTAATGTAACAAAAATATTAGCTCTTAAAGGAAAATGTGCAATAAGAACAAAAATAATGATAAAGAATGTAATTATAGACCAAGTTCAGAATTTTAATTATTTGGGATGTCATTTAGGCAATGACAGAAATTTAGATAAACACACTAAAATACAACGATTCAATTATCTATGTGGCACAATTAAACGCACTTTATTGAATAAGACTAGAAAATAAACTATTTAGAAATTTTTATAAAGTATTGGCAGTTACATATTTTATCTATGGATGTGAAACCTGGACATTAACAAAGGCAGATAGTAAACAAATAGAGGCTGCTGAAATGAAGATGTTGAGAGCAATAGCAGGATACCAAAGGACCGATAAAAAGAAAAAAACGAAGATATAAGAACAGAACTTAATATATTTAATCTCTGTGAAAGAATAAAATATTATCAAAATGCTTATCTTCAGCATGAGTGAACAGCGCATACCAAGAAAAATGTATCATTATAAACCAAAAGGGAGAAGAGTGTTGGGAAGACCATTAAAGAGATGGAAGGACCAAATCGACCTATAATGAGATCGGAACAGGCCATTGGGCTTAATCCTTGTTGATGATGATGATGTAATTTTCGATCGAATTTGGTAATTGCCATTAAAATTAATTTTAGTAAGGCATTGAGATCTTAAAACCAAAACTATCACCCAATTTCTGAGGTTCAAACATGTTTTTCTGTAAGTAATCATCCTTATTATTTTTTTTAGATTGCCAGAAGTGCGAGGTAGCTTTAATTTTCCTGTTGTTCAAAAATAGAAAACTATGTAGTTAAAAACTTATTTGGCATGGTAACAGTTTTATGACAGTTTAACTTGATGGATATCCAGCAAGTTTTCTTACTTAATGAATTCACAAAAAAAAACAAGTGAAGATGACTGATATTCACTTGCTACATATCAGATTTAAGTTGGATGAAGCACAGGGATGAATGTCATTTTTATCATGCAAATTGATCTTAAGTAATTGACAGTTTTCATTTAGTTTCAATTTTTCATGTTCTTTCTGCTTCAATTTTTATACTATGAAATTATTTAAGATTGTAGTTAAAAAAAAGTATAGAAACTATAATACAGGGTGAAAATTATTTAAACCGACAAACTCTGGGAGGCTGTAGGGGACACCAAAACAAATATTTTTCTCTAGTGTCATTTTTTCCTATGAGGATTATTTAAACCGGTAGAGGAAGATTTCTCTGGGGGCAAATTAATTAAATGAACAAACACTTTTACATTTTTTATTACCAAGAGACAATACATTAACACAACGCAATTACTTAAATTACAGTAGAGGTTCAAAAATGCCTCCATTGACATGCAAACAAAGGTTACACCGGCGGATCATGTTCTGTCTAACGCGGGCAAAAACTCCAGGAGTATCGTTAATTGCTCCTGCTGCTGCTACTATCCGGGCAACCAGATCCTTTTCTGATGCAACAGGAGTTGTGCAAACAAGGTTGCGCATCTCTCCCCACAAAAAAAAATCCAAAGGGGTCATATCTGGGGATCGAGCAGGCCATGGTACAGGACCATCTCTGCCAATCAACTTTTCTGAAAACCGTTGGTTCAAGAATCGATGCACACTATGACTGAAATGTGCCGGCGCCCCGTCATGTTGGAACCACATGCATTATCTTGTAAGGAGGGACGTCTTCCAACAATTCTGGCAATGCTCTGGCGAGAAAATTGTAATAGTGCCTGCCATTTAATGGCCTAGGTAGGAGATATGTCCCAATTAAATAGTCCCCAACAACACCGGCCCACACATATCAGTGTACTCACTCCAGGTGTATCGCTCCATTGGTAAACAGATACAATTCACTACTACACTGGTGGACAAAACAATTCCTACCATCAACAGCAGTTGCAGTCATGAAAACTGAAGAGCGTAATACGCCCTCTACCGGTTTAAATATGCCTCATAGGAAAAAATATTTGTTTTGATGTCCCCTACAACCTCCCAGAGTTTGTCGGTTTAAATAATTTTCACTCTGTATAGCGTCGTATATAATATTTCTATTCCATTACTGCAGTTTAACCTCTCGCCTTTTAGGTACTTTTACATAGTACACTCCACCGGCTTTATAGTGACACGATCTATCGGGGAGAACGATTTAAACTATAGATAAGATATTTTTAGACCACACGAGGACAAGGAGGGCCTCCCCGAATGAGTGATCAGCTGACTGTCAGGGTATTCTCTAAGACAACACAACATTAATACAAAACACGCCATTTACACACACACATTCACGTTAAAAATGGCGACAGTCTTCTCAATAATACATTCATTAAATCGCGAAAGAAATTGTCTGCCATTGGCTCTAAGGAAAATGTTAGTAGAAACACTTGCAATGCCCCATTTTGATTATTGTGACACTCTTTGTACAGACTTAAATATTATTTCCACTCAAAGACTTCAACGTGTTCTTGTGCACGTTTTATTTGTGGTATTCGCAAATTTGACCATGTTACACCGTCCCTGGAACAATTATCGTGGCTTCGTCTAAGAGATCGTAGAACTGTCCATTCACTATCCCTTCTCTATAAAATCCTTCACACATCATTGCCTAATTATTTATCACGCCGCTTCATCAGACTATCCGACACACATAATCTTGACACTCGATCCCATCAGCACATTGTCCTTTATATCCCTCCTCATCACACAGTATATCATTCATTATCTTTTACGGTCTCGCTTACCAAAACATGGAATTCCCTTCCGCCCTATATCAGAGACTGTCAAACTATAACACCCTTCAAAAACAAATTAAAGAATTATTTAATAACAAACTAACCTCACTGATAGTATTCTTTTAACAATTAATAAATTTAATTATCTATGAAAATAATATTAAGATTAACAAATATTTTCTTTTGTTTTGTTTTATATATTGTACAAACGTAAAATTAGTTTTCAATATCTCATTATTTTCTTTGTTTTATATATACGTTAGACAGGGACAATTTAATGTCTTGATTGTATACATTTTATTATTAGTTTTAGTCTTAATTTTAACTAACATTAACTATTTGCATTATAGATCATAATATAATAGATATTATCTTTTTGATCAAATTTTTATTTAGTATTTAATATTAGAGTCACATAGTGATTGTTATATTCTGATGTAATATATGTTTGCCCTGGTGAGTGGAAGAGAAGGCCACATGGCCTTAACTCCACCAGGCTAAATAAATAAATAAAAATAAATCGAAATATGTTGATTATGATGGTCAGATGATGTTCGGGGACCGTTTCGGGCCCTAAAGTTTGCTGACATTTGCGTCACAGGCAGGAAAAACTCCTGAGAAAAACCATTACCTCGAAATCACAGCGGTAAATCGGTGGACATCTAATCTTTAAATGTATTTAATTATATTAAACAATTGTGCGATGTTATGCGTCAAGTGTCTAAACGTCATTGAAAAAATAAATAAATAAAGAAGGTATTTGATGCCATCTGTTGCACTGGCTCATGAAGTAAGTGTACGTACACTTTTAGCTCCAAATCTTTAAATATAGCCTAATTTTTCTCTATAATGGCGTAGACCATTGATGAGTCATAGCCTCTCCTTTGTAAGGAGTTACTAATTACAAGTTAATTTTTAGTTACCTTATTTGCTCGTAGATGTCATGGATTACAACACACCGACCCAGTTAGACCACCTAGCAGGCAACTCCGTCACTCTACTAGGAAGTGGATGTGGCGATTTTTGCTGTTAGGGGTCTCATGATTAAAGAAGAGGCTAAAGAAAAACGGTGTCTTCATAAATGCTAATCTATAAAATTTGCGTCATGCGATCTTATTTACTCTGTAAAGTTATCCCACAACAGGCATCACGAGGCACATTGGGGTGATAGGGAGGTTACGGTCCACACTTTTTTCTAGACAATTAGCAACTTTATGTCAGCCGGGTTGTCAGCCCTGCGTGACGGCCGCCTTTACCCCCAGAACAAGCGTCTGGTACTCATTTTAGTTAGAGGCTGAGTCGACCCCAAGGCCATGGTGCCGCCAGAGGGTTTGGGTCAGTTTAAAAATCCTGACCCCAACGGGACTTGAACCCTCGACCCTCCGGCTTGTAGCTCAGTGCCTTAACCACTACGCTACGGCGTGCCCCATCATGTGCATCTAAGCACCAAATGTTTCCTCACTTAGATTGTTGATACATAACGGTCAAACAAGGAAAATAACTTGCAATATCCGGTATTGTTAATTTAGAGCTACAATAAATAGTGAAAATTGACTTAAACTGTAAACGATTTTTTCTCCAAACTTACATAATGGCGCATAGCCGGTCGATGCATAACGCCTTTCAATTTAGGTATCTTATAAGGGTAGCTACACGAGGTAAGAGCAGGTATAATCGCTGGCAACAATGAAGAATAAGGAATGTACGCTCTCCTCATTCATTTTTTACTGAAATTAAGTGAATGTATTTAAGTAGTTGTCTTCTGAGCAAAATTTGTTGGCTCTTTTATGCTCAGCTTTGAATTGTGACACTGATTGACGTTAGGTTTTACAGATCGTCATAAGTTAAAGAATAACATTTTATAAGTAAAGTGATCCCACAACAGGCCCGGAGACCCTAGGGGTAGTAGGAGGTTAAGGCCCCCACTTTTACTAGACAATCGGAACTTTATGTCAGCCGGGTTGTCAGCCCTGCGTGACTGCCTCCTTTACCCCCAGAACAAGAGTCTGGTACACATTTCCGTTAGAGGCTGACTCGACCCCAGGGCCATAGAAAAGTAAAGTGATCCCACAACAGGCCCGGAGGCCCTTGGGGTAGTAGGAGGTTAAGGCTACCGCTTTTTCTAGACAATTGGCACTTTATGTCAGCCCTGCGTGACGGCCGCCTTTACCCCCAGAACAAGCGTCTGGTACTCATTTCCGTTAGAGGCTGAGTCGACCCCAGGGCCATAGTGCCGCCAGAGGGTTTGGGTCAGTTTAAAAATCCTGACCCCAACGGGACTTGAAGCCTCGACCCTCTGGCTTGTAGCTCAGTGCCTTAACCACTACGCTACTGCGTGCCCCCTATAACATTTTATTTCTGAAGTAAAGTATAGCCTATATTGTGACAGTTTAACTTTTTATGGTTTCCCATTTGAAGGTTACAGAGAAAGAATCAGATAAGTCACTTTTCTTGACGAAATGGAGCTTGAGGTTTAACAAGATTCTCCAATGAAAAACAGTGTAATTTTGAAGCATGAAAGAGTCTTCTTCTTCTTCTTCTTCCAAATGCAGTATTGGGTGATGATGCCCGTTCTGCGACTACAAAAACTGATCTTTCCATCGGTTGAAGGGTCTTCCGAGGTCTCTTTTGCCTTTAGGGTTGAGGTGGTAAATCATCTTTGGTAAACGGGAATTTGACATTCTCTGGACGTGTTGGAACCATTTAATCTGATAATTTTGTATATGTTCAGCCATTTCCCTACTATTCCACTGCATCCTTATCTCATCACTTTTCATTCTATCCCTTAATGTTACTCCAGTTAGTGATCGGAGGAAAGAGTAAAAAATACAATTTAGTTGTGGGTTTATCTACCTTCAAAGTTTTGCATACAGGTAAGAAAGTATGGATGTTGTACAATTAAAAGTACGTTTTCTAGTTTTCAAGGAAAAAGTGACTTACCTGATTCTTGCCCTGTCCCTTCATTTGTGACATTAAAATGTTCATATAGATTTAGAACTGGGGAAAAGTTAATAAAGTATCATGTTGCTCACATTTGACACCCATCCCCAATTTACCCTATAATAAAATGACTATATAAAAAAGTTGGGTATAGAGAGGAAGCAGTGAGCGTGTTAAAGGGATGAATATTGCAGTGAATGGAATGCATGGGATTTAATAACTCGCCATCTCTTTCCTTGTTCTATTGTGAACTGCTCTAATCAACAGCACCTGCCACGGAGAAAGCAACTTCATATTGCTGGGTACGATGTAATTGAGAATGTCGTTAATCGCTACCGGCTGGTTACAGTATCATAAGGATTTTCACGTCTAGAAAATATCATTGTCCTTATATAGCAGTTCTTGTAAGTAAACATTTTAGGTTGGAATGTTACAAGACTCTACATTTACTTACGCAACTCATACCATTTTTAATGCAATTTATATTATTACGAAGTGATGTTGATGTGGTTAATCTGCGAGTAATTACCATCGTGAAAGTATGTTAACTTGATATGAAATGTACGGGCGGAAATATGTTTTTACGTTGTAACCGTCAGCCATGTTGAATTTCCATAGAATACCTGTGATGAAGAGGTATTTTATTTTACGTATCAAATCACATTTAAAATGCAAGGTACGTAAAAGCTATTTATTTATATACAGAATTTTAATGTTTACACATCTTTCTGTGCCTAAAGTTTTATTTTTCTTCTCCACTCGTCTCTCTCCATCCAATCCATGTCCTCCAGTCCCCTTGCTCTCATCCCAGTTCTTATTTCCTGCATCCACGAGTTTCGAGGTCTTCCTCTCCTCCTTCTTCCAGGTGGACACCATTCCAATGTTTTCCTGGGTAATCTTTCTTCTTGCATTGGTCGTACGTGCCCATACCAATTTAATTGTTTATACTGTATATAATCTACTATTGAATAACCAATATTCATTTCTTCTCTTATGACAGTATTTCTTATTTTGTCTAATTTTGAATCTAACCTAAATCAATTACTCTGTCCTAAATCCTTTACTCTAACCTAAGTGAATCCCATGGAACCCCCTTTTATTATTTTACCCGGTTAAAATAAGTAGAAATTAAATTCGGACATAATTTTTTGAAACCTATATGCTGTGGATGTGGGTTTATCGCTGGTTTGTTTCGTCAGACGGTCATCGGCGGTTATAAGTATGGTAATCGGTGGTTTATCGCTGGTTCTAACTGTGGTAATCGGTGGTCACTAGTGCAGTTATCGCTGGTTACAACGGCCATTTTGAATAACTGTTGTAGCCAGAGTGGTCATGACAGGAAATAATCCCACTTTCTTTTTAATATTTACGAGTAAAATAAATGAATGATAATTACCGCTTGCATCTAAAAACATTAAATATAACATTTTATGGTATAATGCATTTAAGTAGTGCGAAAGTGGGTAAATATATTTTGAGTTTTTTCCCTTGCGACCTTATTTTATGTGAGATTGATTTGTTAGTTAATTCATCTAATATATAAAAATGAATGTTTGTTGGTTTGTACTTTATGCGCGGCCATACCGTTGATCCGATTGTGATGGGGCTTTTTGGAAAATGTTCAGGAGATTCCCGGAATGAACATAGGCTATAAGATAGTTGTGATACTCAACTCCTACACCCTTAAAAATCGCCCTTGTAGTGGAAAACTTGGAAAAAGTAGCTCTTTGGACGCTTAAATGACTTACGCTGGCTAAATCATAACAAATACACAGCATTAAGGTACATAGAATTGAATATCTCAAAAGCTCTAGAAAAACGTCCGCGATAGCATATGTTTATCTCTTACGGATAATTCACAATAACCATTTTTGTCTTTCATTGATGCCAAGATCGGGACATATGCCAGACATAATACTTCCTCACACTCTAGCTTCTAATTTAACTTCTCGGCGTTCTCTATCGAACTATCTCAAAAACTGACTGGCCGGCCTTCTCCGCTCTTTTATATAAACGGAGAGGAAAGCTCTAGTAATAACTTCGAGCAATTTCGAAGCCCAGAAACCTCTGGCTTCCGATCTTTCTCCAATGAGAAGGAGACGCTGGTGGAATGTTCTGGCAACACATTCCAGACCATTCAAGCGGCTCTGCGGGTCACTAAGTCGCTAGGGGCGACTCACCCGCGCAATTCAAACGCCGCTTACACGACATGTAACACTATGTTTGCAGCTTTACTAGGGAATTTATAGGCGAGGTAGATTCCCACACCGGTGAAGGATGATGATGATAATGATAAGGATGATGATGATGGCCGGACGATTTTCGGGGACCGTTGGGCTCTAAGCTTCCTGACATTTGTCTTGTAGGTGAGGAAAAAACCCGAAAAAGAAACCTCACCCAGGAGCCTGTCCCGACCGGGAATCGAACCTGGGCCCGCTGCGTAACAAGGCAGCACGCTACCTCGAGACCACAGCGGTGTATGTATATATATATATATGTATCTATCAGGTATTTATTCACATACTGCAAGAAAAATTGTGTTTTTTTATATTTTTATTTGAATTTATGTTGGTGACATTAGTAAAAAAAAGTAATATCCATGTTTTACTTCTCTTTTGAAAATGACGTAAGTTATTGAGGGAAGCTTGTTGTATTGCTACTGCTGAAGCTACTTTTTAAAATATTCTGAAATCCACACCAGTGTAAAGCAATATGCTTGCACTGGAGGTTAATGCTTATGCCGCATTTGGGAGGTGTTTGTTTTCGTTAAACGAGACCTGGGGGCTGTTTTTGAAACATAATGACGTTATAGGATTAGGAAACACCTGCAGAAATTATAAACACTTGACAGTCAATACAAGTACCAGCTGTTTCACTTTATCGGATTAACACAGTGCGACAGAATAGCTGTTAGTCATTTAATGAAATGCCTACCTCTTAATGATACAGTGAGAACCTGAACGTTGTAATCACACAAGAGGATAGAAACTAATTGTCACAAAAGAGCTCATCAGCCTATGACAACTACTTTAATTTTTAAAATAATCGTCCCATGTTACGGAAAATCCATCACATTAGCATTATATTAAAACGACTCTAAGAAACTGGGGTTTGAAGTAAATATCGATAATACTAAGTAATTATATACTCACGCGTAGAAACATAATAATAATAATAATAATAATAATAATAATAATAATAATAATAATATCCGGGTTTTTACAGCTGCTCCGTCTTCCCGTGCCAAACTTTCAAAGACTACGATCTTGGGCATCTTAAATGCTTAGTTAGCACTCTTATAATATTATAATGATATTTTGAAAAGAAAAATTAATGTTTGAACCAGGAATCTAACCGTGGACCTCTAGTTCTCCAGACTAGTGTGTAACCCACTACACCATTCTACACCTGGCACAAACATTAACAATACTTTCCACATATACAAATCTCTAATTCTCGTTTCGTCCGCTGCCAGGTAGGTGTCACTACCATCGCCAACGGCCGGTTTCGTTTAGAAGTATCTATATTTGTGGTGTAAAATTCTCATATAATACAATAACTTCACAAAATATAGACTGAATACTGGATAAGTAAAAAAAAAAAGGTGTTATACGAGAACAAATGTCAGACCATTCAATAATGAAATAATAAATTATATAAATAAATTATATAAACCAACTCCTCTTATGGTAAAAAACAGAATTAGATATATAAAAACTATTGTTGAAGAAGACAAGAAAAGAAATTTAAGACATATTATGCATCACAAGAACGGGGGGAGGGGTACTCTATGACCACAATAACAGATAATTCTTTCATAAAATGACCAACAATTAAAACTTACAAACAATTACGCATTTCAATACTAGAGACAATGATTGGCAACAATTATTAAATTCATGCTTCTTACTTACTTACTTACTCACTTACTCACTGGCACTATCGAACCCGTAGGTTCATATCCGCGCGGACATAAGCTCTCCATACATCCCTATCCTGAGATAATGCTTTCCAATCATTCCCCTGTATAATCTACTTCCCTCAAATTATAGATAATGTTATTCTCCCGCCTCATTCTTGGTCTACCAACTGGGCGTTTTCCCTCTGGCTTTCCTACAAGAAGCTTCCATGCAAGTCTTTCATTCCCCATACGTGCAACATGTCCTGCCCATCGCAGTCTACGAGACTTAACTGTTCTTATTATATCTGGTTTCCTATAAATACCATGTAGTTCACAGTTATGTTGTCTTTTCCATTCATCTGTCTGTTTATCTCTCTTTGATCTAAAAAATTTCCTAATAACTTTATTCTCAAAAAACTCGTAATCTCCTATCCTCCCTTAAAGTAAGAATCCATATTTCGCATCCATATAATATAACTGGTAGAATAATAGTTTTATATATTTTCAGTTTAACGTTTTTTAAAAGGAGTTGGGACATTAAGAGTCTCTGCAATGAATAATAGCATGCATTTCCAGAATTGAGCCTATGTTTAATTTGTTTATGCATCTCATTCCTATTTGTGATTATTGTTCCTAGGTATTTGAATTCAGCCACTTCTTCAAAATTTCCCTCAATCGTCATTAGCTGTACATAATAGTCCCATATTAGAGGGGAAAAATAAAAGTACCATGTTGTCGATTTACAAAGTTTTATTGTTGGCGTCCAAATGTTTTATAACTAAATGACGATAAGTTGTATTCAATAACCACAAGTGCAATATTCAGATGCAGATAAAACATCTGCCGTTTTGCGAATTCTGTGGTCTAACCAAATAAACCGATATGCCATAAAATAACAGTAAACCAATAAACCATGACCAGATTCTTTCCACTAATAGTTTAAAAGCCTCACACAATAACTGACTTCATATATGTTGCGTTTTTCGTTAATTGAATGGTTTCATGTTTATTGAAAGAAAAACACAATCTTTATTTGTACATGTGGGCAAACATGGTAGAGGTCGGTAATCAGTCGATCGCGGTTTTATTTTTGGCCATTTGCGGATAAAGTTGATTTTGTTTGTTAAAGTTTTCTGAACGAGGTAGGAATTACGTATTTAAATATTTGATTACTCTTGTTTCATTCTATGTTACAGGGTCTGTGTTCTTTGCAAATAACATTTTTGTTTATTCTGCTAAAAGAATATAAATACAAAATTTAACAAAGAAGCTAAATGCAGCACGTTTCATAGCAGGAGTTACCCAGCAGTTCATCACCGCCAGCACATCAGTTCAAAATAATAATAATAATAATAATAATAATAATAATAATAATAATAATAATAATAATAATAATAATAGTAATAATAGTAATAATAATAATAATAATAATAATAGTAATAATAATAATACACACGGGAATAATCCTAGAAAATTGTTGAATATAATGAAATGAAAATAATGTTCTTCCTTTACTAATATTTTTATATCCGATTAGTGTTTTAAATTCTTTATGGAGGGTATTTAAGATAGAATTCCATAGAATGAAATTTCATGAAGGAATAAGTCAAAATCTTGAAGGGATAATTATTAATCCTAAAAATGTTCTAATTCTGTTTAGTGAAAGATTATAAACTAATTCTGACTCCCCCTCAGCAAAATCAAAGGGAGTCCGATTAGTTTCAGCTAAACAAGAATTAAATCATACACAGGTTGTTCTAACTCTTTTGTATGGTAGCGAAGTATGGACGTTGAAACTGAAGGATATACAAAAACTTAGATCTGCTGATATGAGATACCTTCGGAGGACTGCAGGATACACACTACTAGATCACACAAAAAATGAAGACATGTTAGAAGAATTACACAAGGAACCTTTAGAAAACAAAATTTCTGATTATAATTCAAGATGGATACAACATGTTCATCGAATGGAAGATCACATGATACCCAAACAAATGTTAAGATATCAACCTGCAGGAAGAAGAAGATCAGGACGTCCACTCAAAAGACTTCTGGATGGTGTTTCTCTTGTCGCCTAAACAGATCAACAAATGACCTAAATTCGTGAATGTACTATGATGATCATAATAATAATAGTAATAACAATAACAATCACAAGAACAACAACAACACGAAGAACAAGAAGAAGAAAAACAAGAAGAAGTAGAACAACAACAAGAATAGCAACAATAATAATAATGCTTTTTTTAGCTGGAGGAGTTAAGGCCATACGGCCTTCTCTTCCACTTAACCAGCGAATAGTAAAATTATACAAATATTACATATGTATTATATATTATAATAATTATATACTATAATTTTAAAATATTATAGACAAAACAAGAGACAGTGTGGACGTGGTCTAATATTATTTAATTCTAAAAAAAACATAAAATAAAATAAAATCAAAATAATATAAAATAAAATTAAGTAAATAAAATTACCTAGATGGAAATATATAGGTATATACAAAAGGATGGATATAGTAGTTATGCAGTTAATAAGTGCATTATGTGGAATTTAAGATGTCAGTTAATTTGGATTTAAATAATGATAGTGATTGACAGTCCCTGACATGACTCAACTACCATTTTAATCCTTTTCCAGGCTTCTCCATCCATGGTAACCAACCATCATCCTTTAATTTCTGCTTCTTCATATCCTCCTGAACTCCGTCCACTGCAATCTTGTTCTATCTACTCTCCTTTCACCTTTAGATTTACCTATTGCTAGGTAGTTTAAACAAAAAAAAAAACTTAAAAGCGTATGCTGCACTTTCTATTGTATCAGATGAGGTCATGTTCACGTGCTTCACCTCGTTTATAATCCACACAGATTTCGAGTTTAATCTTACAAATCACTTTATTTACTTCTACAAATTATCAGTAAACTGTTAATCACAATTAGTAACATCAATTAATCTTGATTCAAAGTTTATCTCCCATATAATTATTTCACATTATCTGATGAATTCGCTCACTACAATTTCCCTTACACTTCACCTTCGCTTCTCGCTGTCAAAAACAAGACTGACTCACTTCCTGCCTTGTCACAGATATATATGGCAGAGCAGGGAAGCTTCTAGGCCCAAGCTCTAGACACTTCCACATGAAAACATCTCGCCACGAATCTTTCCCGAAGGGGAAAGTAGAGGTGCGTAGAAATATCTGGAATGAGGGCCCAGACATTTCGGTGGTTTGCGCGGGTCTTTTGATTCGCGAATCGGCGACTCGCAAATGTATTCCGTCCAAACCGAGACCACTATTCTTTCCCTTTCCCGCGCAATTTAAACGTCAATAGTACGACACGTCACATTATGTTCCCGTCCACCACCAGCAGCCGCCGAGCAAGGACACGTCAATGCCACTATCTCCTCGCGTCACTCATTGACTCCCTCTTCTGATTAGCTGTCTTCTCTCAAAACCAGGGAATGAAAACAGTAAGAGGGAGACGGTAATACATTAGAGACGCGGCGATTGATTAATCACAGTGGTGGCGTGGACCCTCTTATTGTCAATACTGTGAGCATGTGCACACCGAGATAATGTGTATCTCTATAGGAATCTCATATCCAGTCATTCTTTGAAGATGCCCATCGCAATCTTAAAAGTTGAATTTAAACATCAGTAGATTTGAATAATAGAGGTCATAGTTGTATCTTACCAGTCACTCTCCCCGGTCTTCGGCCTTGAGATAAAACTCATTCCTTGAAAATGTCCAGGTTTCACTGTCATACTTTAACACTGACTTTATAAGAGTTTATGTAAATTACATTTTATTTCCTTTCTTAGAAGTTTTGATTTTAAAAAAATTTCTTACTAAACCAAAATATGTTTTTATCAGCATTTTGTATTTTTCTGTAAATTTCTTCGCTTAGGCTATACCGTATTATTTTTCTTCTTCTTCTTCTTCACTTCACGGGCTAGGCTAAATGCCTGTTCCGCCTCACAGTTGTTCTATCCATCTTTTCACTGGCCTTCCTACATTCCTTGAACCTCTTGGCTTGTAGTTAAATGCTGATTTTGGTAATCTTGTTATGTTCTTTCTTTCTACATGTCTAAATCATTTTTCTCTATATCCTTCGATTTTATCGTTTAATCGATATATATATATATATATCTTCATTCTTTAACCGATCCATTATTGTATAGCCGTATTATTATAATGTTTAATTAGACTATTTAACTCATGCCCTAAATGGGAGTCAATGACCAATCACCTTTCAATGACTTCTGTTTTACAACCAATCAGAGTCGTGTTTCACCAAATATTTATCAGTGTTATAATTACCATATTAAAGAAAGCTCCTTCTTACAATATTGCGTTCCTTTGGCAATAAATAGTATGATCTGGTTGCAGTGATAAACAAAGGAAGCAGTAGAAGCGTACCTATCATTTCTCATTTGTTTTCAAACATCGCCGTTTACATTAAATATATAAATATTTTAAAATAACTATAGTTAAATAATGATTTGTGAGTAAACAGCTTAATTTTATTCGTTAAATAGTCCTAACAAATGCCACTCTTGATTTCCAAATTCTCTAGAAATTCACTCCTCACTTCGTGAGTCGTGAATTTATCGATAATTTGGAAATCACTCGTGGCATTACTTATGATAAGACTAGGCCCTTCTCAAATTTATAATATTTTATTTTAGTCTTATTTATTTTTTATTTTTTTTATGATCGTGTACTTAGTTTATTAGCCGCGGTGGTATAATGGTTATTTCCTTGCATCTAGTCCCGATGATCGCAGGTTCAAACCCTGCCGGACTCGATGGAATTTTAGATTGGAATAATCCCAAGACAAAGTCCTCCGGGAGGGATTTTAAGCCGTGGGTTCCGAGTGTGATGATTTTCGGGCTCGTAAAAATCCACACGCCTGAATAAGTGTAAAGATTGTAATAAATTTTATATTGACAGGACAAGCAGAAATTTCAATAAAATATATAAGGAATACCTAAAAGATTTCATGCACGCGGGTGATAAATCAAGCTATGCTAAACATCTCATTAACGCAGGTCACCAAATGGACACAATTGAAAATACTCTCACATTAATCTACAGAGAAAACGTTCCAGCTAAGATAAATATATTTGAAGACCTCGAAATTATAAAGGAAATAAACAACACCTTACTTCTTAATGAGAACGCACCCTAATCAAACAAACCATTATACGAGATCGTCAAAAACAAGTCAGTTGCTGCTAAAAACACTTGGGGTCTACATCATCGTAAACAACAACGAGTAGCAGAAGCGCAACCTGCTGATGATGGAAGTTAACTTCTGAAAGCGCTCCAGTTAAGTTTATATACACCATTTTAACAATTTGAGGACGACGGCACCTGCCAACAGGTACATTTTAATTTGTAACTTTTATCTTATGAATAAGAAGGCCTCCATGGAAAATTTAACAGAACTTCATCCATGAAAGTAATACCTTAGTTGTATATAAGATGTCTCATTGTGGCGATGTGCTATCCACATGTAACTCGTTGACATCTGTAGGTAAATAATCGTAAATAAATTAGCTTGGTTAACATATTTCCGAGAGGGAGAGCGCGTAAACCCTTGAACTTGGTTTGCTAACTGTTTCCTCACGGTACTTAATAAATAAATAAATAAATAAATAAATAAATAAATGTTTAATTCACATATACTCTGTGAAACAAGATTTTATTATTAACATTTTCTATAAAATACGGTGTTTTATGTTTAGCTTTTCCCTCTGAGTAAGAAGCAGTTCACCAGAACATGACTTCGGTCCAGATATTACTGAAGATGAAACCACCTTGGTTTCAAAACCGGTATAATTAGAAGACTGGATGTGTGGTGAGGTATAAAGAATTTTAATTTAAGACTTAAATTAATCCTCATAGTGATTTTTTCTATTAAAGTTCTACGATATATTTTTTTTTCTTTAGTGCTAAACCCGTAATTATTTTCTATAAATAAAGGGCAGAATATATTTGCATTTCTTAACTGCGGTAAACAGTTGTTATATATAAATCTCTATTGGCATCGAGATCTCATCTTAAAAGAGAAGTTTAGAAACTTTTTGGTGTATTGTCTAGACTATTAAGGGAACCAAATGGGCTGTGAACTCTTATCTTAATATTCAAGACCATAGAACTGGAATAGGTATCTGGTAAATCGTATAATGATGTAATTGAGAATTACAAAGAAAAATGAAGCAAGGAGTAAAAAAAATCGAATAAACTTTGACTGCTTATATCGCTCTTTAATTCATTCTCTGCCGGCCGATAAACATCAAATGGCACATATAAAAGGTGTTTCATTACTATAGCTATATTTTCATTTCCATTAGCTCAGTATAAGTTTATCCGCATAGGTACTCTTTACATGTCACACTCCATCCGGGCCTTACAGAGATACGACCTGCCGAGAGAGGGATTTAAAATAAGGATCACACACACACACTTCTTTGACCACACAAGAACGTGGAGGATATTCCCGATGAGTGATCAGCTCAGTTCCTGGACCTCCTCTGAAACAACACAAATTAAGACGAAACACACCATTCACACAGAATTCATACTAGACGTGGCGAATATGATAATGGTGGCCAGATGATGCTCAGGGATCGTTTGGGCATAAAAGTGACCTGAAATTTTATCTTAAAGGTGAGAAGAAGCATTAACCAGGAACTTGTCCCGACCGGGGAATCGAACCCGAACCCGCTGCATAAATGTTATATTTGCACACTCGGACTTCCATGTACCCAGCTTATGCCGAACTTTCACATTAGTTCGATAAGTAAATTTTAGCATGTATTCAAATAGAGTATAAAACCTATTTTACACATTTTAAATTATAGTCCACCGCTGTGGTCTTGAGGTAGCGTGCTGCCTTGTCACGCAGTGGGCCCGGGTTCGATCCCCGGTCGGGACAGTTTTTCTGGGTGAGGTTTTTATCGGGGTTTTTCCTCACCTGTAAGACAAATGTCAGGAAAACTTTAAGGCCCAAACGGTTCCCGAAATCATCATCATTCATATTCATCTTAGATTAAGCTTAGGATTAGGGCCTCTCCTGACGCACCACTATCATCATCATCATCATCACCCATCATATCATCGGGGCAACCCCACCTTCCAGGCGCCCCAAACTGAGAAGTGGATTACAAGTACGCCATGCCAGGAGAGAACACCAGGAATGTCGAAAGACAGCCTGCAAAAAAAAAAAAAAAAAAGATTTTAATTATTGTTTGATAATAGTTTAATATTGAACTGGAAGTGTATCGGTTTTTATGTAGGAGCAATTTTTTCCCAGCCTTTTGTTTTCAATACAACCAACATATAAATCACAATTTCAGAATTTACTATTTATACAACGTATTTTTGGATGTTCCAATACATTTCGTACTTTCACAGGTTAGATTATTTAACTTGTATTAGGCTAGCTTTTAGGTATTTTAGGCATATAAATATTTTATAATAAATTCTACAAACATTCGTTGCATTTAAATTGTGTTTATCACAAGTAATGCCACGAGTGATTTTTCCAAATCATCCATAAATTCAAGAGATGGGAAGTGACGAGTGAATTTATCTAGAGGATTTGGAAATCAAGAGTGGCATTTGTTAAGACTATTTAACGAATAAAAGTAAGATGTTTACTCAAAAGTCATTATTTAAATATAGTTTAAAATATATATTTATTTAATGTAACGGTGCTGGTTGAAAAATGAGAAATGTGAAGTTATGTTTATTCACTGCAACTTGATCTTATTATTTATTGCCAAATATGATCGCAATATTGTAATATTTCATCCTAGTGGAAAAATAATGAAAAACATCAAACTGTATATTATAACCAACAGTATAGGATATTAATTTACATTTTTAGTAAACGACTCAGTAAAATCAAGGAATCTGTTGATTATTTGCTCTATTCGATGTATTTGTTGGAGAATCAGTCACTACAAAATAACGCTCCGACCTGTTCAGAATATTAAAAAGGGGGGGAGCTTTCTTTATCATAAAAGTAGGAGCTCATAAAGAAAAATCGATAAAGAGCTAGGTGAAACACGACTGTCATTGGATGTTAAACAAAATTCATTGAAACGTGATTGATCATTGACTACCATTTGGGGCATGAGTTAAATAGTCATTGTTAATGCATATGTAATTTAACCTGCTGTGGAAGAGAAGATCTTGCTGTCTTCTCTTCATCAGGTAAACTATATTATTATTGTTACTTTTATTTTCCCTTTTATTCCTTGTATCCCGTAGCGTAGTGGTTAAGGCACTGAGCTACAAGCCGGAGGGTCGAGGGTTCAAGTCCCGTTGGGGTCAGGATTTTTAAACTGACCCAAATCCTCTGGCGCACTATGGCCCTGGGGTCGACTCAGCCTCTAACGTAAATGATTACCAGATGCTTGTTCTGGGGGTAAAGGCGGCCGTCACGCAGGGCTGACAACCCGGCTGACATAAAGTGCCGATTGTCTAGAAAAAGTGGGAGCCTTAACCTCCTACTACCCCAAGGGCCTCCGGGACTGTTGTGGGATCACTTTACTTTACTATTCCTTGTATCGCTACATAACAGTGTTGTGCACACTCTGTATTTCGACATCTGGAATGTCTTTCTTCTCTTTAAAGCGACAGCAAATTATAGTTTTGTGGTCTTGTAGCTCCAAGAATTTGAACTTTTTTGTAACATTCTGCATAACAACAGCTAAAAATGAAGCATATGATTCTTCAGTTTGAATATTTATAAAATTGTCAATGTGAAGAGAGGAGAGGAGACCAATGTCATTTTTTTATTGTTCTATAAATTTTGCAGTGTATAAAACAATAGGATGTAGATATGTGGTCCATAGGCCTAATATTTTGACCGATATATAAACTATGCGTATCTCTGAATTGAAAAATACCACTGTTCAATTTGTACAATTTACATTATAATCTTTTACGATAAATTTCATGTAGGTTGCATATTTCATCACGGAGATAAAAATAGGATGAATGAATGTGCAACACCACGCTCTACAGAATATGAACAATAAAAACTTGTGTGCAGTGAGCGGTCAACATGATAAAGCTAGGGTTCCATAGACTGCAAAAATTACACCTGCTAAATGGGCACATTTTATTTGAAACTGACCATGCTGTTATTATCTGCTTTCAGATTCATTTACTTTTAAAACTCTGTGGTTCGTTTGTTATTACAAATGTCGTCCGTCATATTTCACATTAAAATATTTTCAAACTAGTAGTAAACTGTTGAAAACACGCTGTCACTGTACTATAATACGAATTCGAGCTTGCAACAGAAACATGGATTTATGTTAACTAACATTAGAATATTACGATGCGAGGTTGGGGAGTGGTATTTACAGAATTGAGGAAAATGTTTAAAAACCGAGCGATAGCTCGGTTTTTAATATCCGAAATTCTGTAAAACACTTCACAAACGTGCGTTGTATATTATTTTTTGCGCGATTGTGTTTTAAAAATAATAAAAATAGTAGTAAAATAATAACATCCTTTGTTGGAAATATGTGCGTTCATTATAAACAATTGAGTAACGTTAACAGTGTGGGCAATGTTTATTACACTACAGCCACTGTATCTAGCTCTGAAGTTTAGGATATACGAGGGGTAAAGGGGAAACTAGCCCTCTACTGCCAATAAGGAAATGGTTGAGATAGGAGTGCACGTCAGCTACAACCAATTACTGCTCTTCACGCTGCTATAGCGCGCTAGTAAAGTTTGGAATTGCTCAGATGTTGTCAGCTGTATGTCTACTAACCGCATACATAAAGCGGCCCCCTCCCACTGAATATCCATATCGGCAACACCGCCGTGAAAACTTCAGGGCAGGAGAATCAGTGGCTGGGGGTATAGTTAAAAGTACAGGAGGCCGTGAGACCATTATTATTGATAAAATGGCCGCAAGTACGTATTTATTGTTTTATGTTGTTTCATTTAAAATGCAGTGGTTTATTTCGTATAATGTATATTAACACTACATTTTGTATATTTTTTGTATATACATTGTACATAGTATACATAGAGGACAGTGGCTTTACTTCCCACACGTGGGTGTAAAGGTAATATTACAGTGTAGTTATTTAGGTTGGCAATCCCGAAATGTAGGAAGTTGAACTTTCAATCATAGTCGCCATTGCTGTAAGTACGACGAAACGCACTATCGCGCAAAAAAACATGTTTTTATGTTCTAATGTGACAAATTATAAACAAATGAATGAAAGCATTGTTAAAATTTTAAGAGATATAAAACAGTGCCTGACATCCCAGTCGTCCTCAACAATCAGCAATGAACTTTTGTAGGAGGCCTTCCGAAAACTTAAGTTGCGTCTTCTGCTTTCAGTTTGGTAAAAATATTGAATGAAAACAGTAAATAATATATTCACGTAGACTTTCACGGCCGGAGTTTCTATGATGATCTTGCTGAAGATTTTCGGGCTGTAGGCCGTGGTCGTGAGGCTTGTAGTTCCCCGACGTTTCGCCAAAGACTGCGTCTGGCATCCTCAAGGGTTGTCTTGAGACTGGCAATTCTGTCCACTGTCTGTCCTATTTATACGTTCACCGCGATGTGTTCGTAAGTTATATCTGCCTTCTGATTGGTCAGCGTTAGGGACTTCCATTGTTTGGTGGTCTAGTCGACTGTACGTTATATCTGCCTTTTGATTGGTCAGCGGTAGGGACTTCCATTGTTCCAAAGAGATTGCAGTTTGATAGTCTAGTCGACTGTACTTGTAGAGGTTTACATTTTGCGTTTTTTTAGAACCGGTATCCATACTTTGTTGATCTTTATTGATTCTTCTTTTCTATTGAAACTGTTTTTATGTTTGAATATTTCGATGGCTTCTCGTTGTAGACGGGTAAAATTGTGTGTGCAGTTAGATAATATGTCTGTATTCTGGTATTGAACCCTGTGGCCATCAAGTAAAGAGTGTTCTGCTACTGCCGACTTATCCATAATAACGGGGAACTACAAGCCTCACGACCACGGCCTTACAGCCCGAAAATCTTCAGCAAGATCATCATAGTAAATAATCTATCTCAGGGCCGTTAATAAGTGCTCACTAAGCAACCCTAAATTGGATAAGCTGACAACGTAAGATAATGCTACTCACTTGTCAGTTGTTTTGTTTCATTAGGAGTGCACCTGATGCGGGTATGAGGGAGGAGCGTCTTTCACACCTAGTGAGCAAGTTTTAGAACATGGCTGATCTATATAAATGATAGTGCACCTGCGACGCATGTTTTCATACACACGCCCCACAAGACCTGGTGTGTGCTCAATATTTTCTGCTGCCGCCAGAATTCGTGCAATAAGATCTTCCTCCGACTCGACAGATGTAGTACAACCCCTATAAATCTGTAATACTTGTTCTGAAACACAAGATACACGGTATCAGCCCATTGTGTTTCGATCTTCAAACTGATTTTACATCAAATGGCACGTTTCCGGACAAGTGTTCCTTATCAAAATTTTTACACTAAGTCCCCTCTGCAACCCTAGTCTGTAATACTTAGTTTGACACACCCTATATGTATATATATATATCGTCAACATCATCTGCCTTTCAAGTATAAGGGCCAGTGGCCCGTTACGGTCTCCCGCCATCTCCGAAAATGTCGACCCACAGATCTTCTGCCTCGAGGAATGTAGTGAAGAATTTATTTTGGTATTCTGTGACGATCCATGCGCTGAATATGGGCTAGCCAATTGTTTCTATATTCTTGGAGGTATTCAGATATAGGTACGATGTTTAACTCTCTGGCTATTGTTGAATTTCTTTGGTGGTATATATATATGCTATAATATGATTGTCATGGTCATTTTCGATGTCTACTAAATAAGATCGATGAAGGTTTGTAAATTTCAAAATGTATTTTTTTTTTCATTGGAACAACCGCAATAGTTGTATATTCTTCGGAAGTCGGTCAAAGTAGATATCAGAAGCAGAGAGTTGGGATTTCCAAATCACTACGAAGTTGTAATTCCAAGAATTTGATAGTTGCACTACTATTAGCAACTCCCAAGTCTAGCGACTCTAATGATCCTTGAGATGCATTAGGATATCTTAGGTCTGTGTAATTTAACTTTACGATTCCATTATACGAGGTAATTCTCCTACATGGAGTGTTTAACGCCTAGTGGCTGGAATTTACAAGTCAGTTCGTCTTCTATCAAATAAAATTATCATAATTATAATATTATATATAAACTAACTCGTTCACACTATCGAACCCGTATGTTCATTTCAGCGCGGACACAAAATCTCCATACATCCCTATACTGAGTTAACCTTTTCACAATCATCCCCTGCATAATCTACTTCCCTCAAATCATAGTTAATGTTATTCTCCCACCTCATTCTTGGTCTACCAACAGGTGGTTTTCCCTCTGGTTTTCCTACAAGAAGCTTTCATCCCCCTCTTTCATTCTCCAGTCGTGCTACATATCCTGACTATCGCAGTCTACGAGACTTAACTGTTCTTATTATATCTGGTTTCTTATAAAGATCGCGCATCTCACTGTTTTGTAGTCTTCTCAATTCGCCTTACTGTTCATCTCTCTTTGGTCCAAAAATTTTCCTTACTTTCAAATACCGGTAATCTTTTCTCCTTCCTTAAAGTAAAAGTCCATGTTTCGCAACATATAACTGGGAGAATAACAGTTTTATGTATTTTCGGTTTAATTTTTTTTAGATAAGTTGGGACGACAAGAGTCCCTTTAATAGATAATATCATGTATTATCAGAATTGAGACTTTATTCAATTTCCTTTGTACACTTTATTCCTGTTTGTAATTAATGTTCCTAGGTATTTGAATTCAGCTACTTCTTCAAAATTTCCCTCACCTGTCATTAACTGTCCATTATAATATCACATGTGCAGGATGCTGTAAAATTCCTCTTACAAACTAGGACTTTTAGAGGGGACGGACATGATAATATTTAGAATTGGAAACCATGTCCGGAAACTTATCGTTTTCGTGCTACAGCCGTATGAAAACATGTTTTTAACGCGATCACTTTTACAAGTAATTTATTATGAGGCGTGAGACAGTGCACACTTGTTTTACAATTCAACTCCTTAATAACAAAACAAAATGTAAACTGAATATTTTTCATAAACACTTTTGTTTCCAGTTAAACCTAAACTGTTTTTGTCCTTTTGAAATAATGGTTAACGTTGAGACGGTGCTAGGAGCAACATCCATTACAGGCGCAATTCCTCGTGTACTCGTTGACGGGTTACCTTCAACTTGATGCAATACGGCCTCTTTCAATTCGGGAGTACGGCGTCTCCTTGGAGCACCACAGTAATTTCTGCTGGCAGCGGCGGTACCCCTTTCTCGAAGCCGTTGCGTAATTATGGCGAAAAGGGTATGCGATTGAGTCGGTCGTTGTGGAAAACGATCTTGATAAAGGCGACGAGCAGCTTTTCCAGTACCTCGAGCTTCGCCATACAGAAGGATCATCATCATCATCATCATCAACAACAAGGATTAAGCCCAATGGCCTGTTCCGATCTCATTATAGATCGAATTGGTCCTTCCATCTCTTCAATGGTCTTCCCAACATTCTTCTCCCTTTTGGTTTATAATTATACATTCTTCTTGGTATGTTCTGTTCATTCATTCGTAATACGTGCTTAAGATAAGCATTTTGATAATATTTATTTCTTTCACAGAGATTAAATATATTAAGTTCTGTTCTTATATCTTCGTTTTTCTTTTTATCGGTTCTTTGGTATCCTGTTATTGCTCTCAACATCTTCATTTCAGCAGCCTCTATTTGTTTACTATCTGCCTTTGTTAATGTCCAGGTTTCACATCCATAGATAAGAGATGGAACTGCCAATACTTTGTAAAAACTTCAAAATAGTTTCTTTTCTAGTCTTATTCAATAAAGTGTGTTTAATTTTTCCACATATATAATTGAATCGTTGTATTTTAGTGTGTTTATCTAAATTTCTTTCATTGCCCAAATTACATCCCAAATAATTAAAATTCTGAACTTGGTCTATAATTACATTGTTTATCATTATTTTTGTTCCTATTGCACATTTTTCTTTCAGAGCTAATATTTTTGTTTTAGATGTAGATATTCTTAAATTGTATTTTAGAGAGATATTATTTAAAGTATAAAGGAATTGGTCTAAAGCATTTTCTGATGCTGTCATTGTTATTTGATTGTCTGCAAAAAGCAGAGTTGTCAATACATGGATCATGTCAGTATATTCAGCATAAGTGCACTTAACCAGGTTGCTCTAACACTCAAAAACATAGAATGAGGCTCGAACCAGCTCCGAGAGGTAGGATGAACGTCAATTAA
This sequence comes from Diploptera punctata, assembly GCA_030220185.1. NCBI lineage: Eukaryota > Metazoa > Arthropoda > Insecta > Blattodea > Blaberidae > Diploptera > Diploptera punctata. The sequence goes on along the minus strand of JASPKZ010008504.1, from coordinate 135,758 downwards.
CATCGCGTTATCTGGCATAAGCTCCCCTCATCATGTAATTCTGGAGGCGGACGAATCGCGAAGCTATTACTTGTTGAGACACGTGACATATGTTCAGGCAATTCTTGTTTACAAACGGCTGTAGCATGGAAACGGTAAGTTTCCAATCCTAAATATTATTAACACAGTCCCCTCTACAAGTCCTAGAGGTTTGTAAGGTGAATTTTAGATCAACCTGTATATAGTTATTTCATTATAGGTTTTATATGCATTGGTCTGTGAAGTTCGGAATTCTCTCTAGTAATATGGTATTTCGAGTTATGAACGGACACTTTAACTTCAGTGACAGATGCTCTCTGCCTTTACGCCACTGACTTATCACCACACCTTGACTCTGAAACACATCGAAAATATCTTGTAGGTTCCCCCTGAGTTGGACATTACGACTCTCGCCCTGCAGACGCTATATCGTCTTTTATTAAACTTTATTTTCGTGCTGTTGTTTTTAATTATATTGTCCTCTTGTCTTATTAACATTTTATAAAACTTGTCGGTGATATGAAACCAGTAATTTTGCAAGTATTTAGTAGCCGAATTTTCTGGAATAGAACAGAGGATTGCACAAAATTGTGGATCGGATAAAGAATAAAGATATAAGAACAGAGTTATATATATATATATATATATATATATATATATATATATATCAATTAAACGTTAAAATCAAAGAAAAATATTTAGAAAGAATGAATATAACAAGGTTTAACATTTAACTACAAGCCAAGAGGTTCAAGGAATGTAGGAAGGCCAGTGAAAAGATGGACAGAACAACTGTGAGGCGGAACAGTCAACTTGCCTATCCCATGAAGCGATGAAGAATAATAATAAGAAGAAGAAGATTTTCTGGAATTTTCCAGGTTGAAGAAAACGCTTCTGTGGAAATGCATGCTTTTATGTATTACGGGGACTCTTGTTATCTCAACTTGTCCCACATAACATTAAACTGAAAATATATAAAACTGTTTTTCGCCCAATTATATTTTATTGATGCGAAACATGGACTCTTACTTTAAGGGAGGAGCTGTGAATAAGATTATTTTTGGACCAAAGAGAGAAGAACAAATAGGCGAATGGAGAAGACTACATAAGAGTGAGCTACTACATGATCTTTATAAGTAACCAGATGTAGTAGAAATATTTAAGTTTCGTAGAATGCGATGGGCAGGACAAGTTGCACAAATGGAAATGAAAGAAGAGCATGGAATGTACTTGGCGGAAACCAGAGGAAAAGCGCCCAGTACGTAGACCAAGAGTGAGGTGGTAGAATAACATTAACTATGATTTGAGGGAAATAGTTTGTATAGGAGATGATGGAAAACATTAGCTCAGAATTTGTTTCCCCTCTTTACTTTTACACTGTTTTCCTTTTTGTTTTTACTTTTCTGTTGTTCTCACATATAGACACAAGGACAAGACACACACCCAGACCCAAGGTGGAGATTAAAAATCCCCTACCCCGCCGGGAAGTGAACCCGGGTTGCCGGAGTGGAAGGTAGGGACTCTACCGGCTACGCCACGGCGACGGACTAAAAAAATAGGTACTTTGTAGAGATTATGTCTGTGCGACCTTGAACATACGGGTTCGATAGTGCCAATGATTTAGTTAGTGTAGGAGTATTTTTACACTAAATATACATTAAATATTAAACATTCAATATTCCGGATCATCACATTATATAAGAATAAATTTTGAAGTACGGTACAATATTAATGTTATCTTCTATTAAAAGTTCGTTTTTCTTTATACATAGACCTTAGAACCATTGCATTTAAAGCTCGGACATTATTTAAGCTTCTGCACCTAATAATAGCCTTAATCCAATATCGCAAAAAAAAAAATCATAGACTATTTAACTCATGCCCCAAATGGGAGTCAATGACCAATCAATTTTCAATGAATTTTGTTTTACAACCAATCACAGTCGTGTTCCATCTCGATAATTATCGACTTTTGATCACCAAAATAAAGAAAGTTCCTCTTTTTTAATATTTTGAACAGGTCAGAGCATTATTTTGCAGTGACTGACTCTCTAACAAATACGTTGAATATAACAAATAATGAACAGATTCCTTCGACCTACACATTTGATAATTGTATGTTCAATATTTGTGTTTTTAAATACTAATATCACCGAGTTGTTTTCGAAAAAAATAAATAATAACCTGTAATGTTGGTTATAATATACAGTTTGATGTTTCATTTTTTCTCCACTAGGGTGTATTCTTACAATATTGCGATCCTATTTGGCAATAAATAGTATGATCAAGTTGCAGTGATGAAAAAATGAAACATAACCAAACATTTATATTTTTTTTCAAACATCACCGTTTACATTAAATATATAAATATTTTAAAATAACTATATTTAAATAATGATTTGTTAGTAAACAGCTTAATTTTATTCGTTAAATAGTCCCAACAAATGCCACTCTTGATTTCCAAATCCTCTAGATAAATTGGAAATTACTTGTGTCATTACTTATGATAATTCTGAAATATATTAAATATTATTAAACCACGTTCAGAAGTTAACAACGTTTTTGAATCTATTTGATGATTGAATAACGTAGATAGGATTATGAAAATGTGAGTTAATCCGCTTTTTGAAATTAAAACGTAATGATAAACATCAAGCTCGTTATCCAAGTGTTTGCACAAAAACGAAACACAAGCTTTACAAATAAGCTTTAGTTAATAATGACTGGCTTTCAAAATGAGTTATAAATACTTAACATATATCAACATTATTTTACATACTCAATCAGTGTTTGACATCATCCCTTTTAGTTTAAAATAAAAATGTACTATCTCCTATTTACAACGATGTTTTAATATGAACGTTTTCTCTCTTAATAAGATTTGAGTCAGTCCATCGTTGTGAAATCGAGGTAGCGTGTTGCCTAGTCACGCAGTGGGCCCGAGTTCAAGTCTCGGTCGAGACAAGTTTCCTGGATGATGTTTTCTCGGGGTTTTCCTCACCTTTAAAGTCCACCGCTGCGGTCTCAAGGTAGCGTGCTGTACATCTACAGTCAGGAGATTAGATGGACCGACAAAATTGGCTATTGGGAATCGGACGATGTTAAAGACATTAATCAACCGATGATCTATCTATCTATTATTATTGTTTTTGTTATCATCATAATCATCCCACCTCTGTGTACGAAGAGGCTTCGGGTTCAATCCCCGGTCAGGACAAGTGTCTAAGTGAGATTTTTTCGGGGTTTCCCTCCCCTGTAAGACAAATGTCGGAAAACCAAGTAGTCTCCGAACGCCATTTGGACATCTTAATCATCCATATAGGCCTAATATTCACCTTTTTAAGTATGAATGTATGTATTGCCTTAAATGATTGTGTCTCGAAGATGGCTCTGACATTTACTGATTATTCATCTAGTGAAGTCCTTAATTCAAAAAGCGTGAATGTGATGTGGAGTTCAAAATCCTCCCCAGACGGGTCGTGTTCCATTAAGGCGCGATTGACGTGGGGCATGTAAAAGTACTTACGAAGGGAGCGGTTAAGGGGGTGATTGGTGAAAAATTGACCATTTGAGATCAAAATTGGCATTTTTTGTTTTTTGTACTAAAAATAGCCTGTTCTCTAATGTATATGTTGTCAAAGTTTCAGAGGCCTGTGGCGCTTCCAAGTGCCCCAAATTACGTCAGAGTAAAAGGCCAGTTAAACCTACTACCTGCATGCAAATCTTTAAACTTCTTTTTCCACAGATTTATTTCCACTGCATTTTTGTACATTCAAAATTGAATGGAATTCAGAAATTTTGTCCTAGAAGGTTCAAATTTTTACTCCATGCCCTAAAAGCAATAGGTAACAAATTGTGCAGGGTTTCACGATTGAAGTAGTATTTTAAGAAGTAAACAATAAAATGTATGCAATTATTAATTTTTTTGTAATTCCACGCATGAGGTACATTATTTTGTTCTCCCTTTGTATTCACATTATAAAAATTCTAAAGCATGATGCTTTTCTAAATATTTTAGGGGTCTTCTGAAAAAATTAGACAATTTTACTAAAAAATTGTGGAACCCATTTAATTATAATATATGCATTTTTTTTAAATACTTTACTTAATACCTAATACAGGCTTTCCACTTTACAGCAATTAGCCCTTGATTCCTGCTTTCCAGAGATTCCTATCTTCCCATTGTCCTCCTTCCATACCCCTCTTCATCATGACATCATTTATTCCCTCATACCATGTTCTACTTCTCCCCTTCTTCCTTCTGCCTGGTACCAATACAACACCATATTTAATAACTCATAAAATAAATGTCTCACAAGAATGAAACTTAAACACATCATTATGTATCATACAGTGAATGTTTGTACAAAACATCAAGTCTCTAGCTCAAAAAATGTAGCAAATAGAAATTTCACCCATCACCCCCTTAAACTAAAGTAAATACAGAGACAGAGGGAAATAATAATTACTATTTATTAGTTAGTTATTATTACTGTTTTATTAAATTAATTCATTGCCATTATCGATTTATGGGCGCTCGGAAATAGGATCTTCATACATTCATATTCTGAGCTACTAACACAAAAAACCATGTTTTCCAAATTAGTGCTCCTCTGTACTCCAAAGCAGCTATACAGGCAATTTACGGCCAAAAAGTATTGACTGCAAAGAATGCTATGATATTATTATTGATCTGCGAAATCGTGGTAAAGAAGTTGTCCTCCAATAGCTACCCTCCCACTGGTAATGAAATAGCCGATCTCCTCGTCAAAAAGGTTCTCGCATTGAACAAATGCCTAGATCTAAACCAACACCTTACTCCTCAGTGAAACACCACATAAAGTTAAAATTCAAAATTATGAATGACAATAGACTTCAAACAGTGGTCACAAACAAAAAATGAGAATGCCTAATAAAACATATTAATATACCGAACATACCAAGAAAAACAGAAGTAGCATATTTTAGGATGACAACGGGTCATGAATGTCTGGCAAAACCCCTTCACAAAATCAATGTTCTGTCTTCGCCGAAATGCATTTTATGCAATCACCCTGATAAAGAAATGAATGAAGGTCATCTGAAGAACTGTACCGTTGAAGATTCTACGAGCTCAAGACTGCTAATGACTTCAGTGTTAGATGCAGCACATTAGACAACAACATATTCTGAACTAACGTTTTACAATCATCCCCAGCACAATTTACCTCATTAAAATCTTGTTAATGTTATTATCCCACCAAATGTTTGGTCTCGACCGAATTACTTTCGAAAAACGTAAACTGAAAATATGTAAAACTGCTATTCTCCCATTTATATTATATGGATGCGAAACATGGACTATTACTTTAAGGGAGGAAGGGAGATTACAAGTATTTAACAATAAAGTTTTTAGTAACACTTTTGGACCAAAGACAGATGAACAGACAGGCGAATGGAGAAGAATACTTTACAGTGAGCTACAAGGTCTTTATAGGAAGTCAGATACAGTAAGAACAGTTAATTTTGGTAGACTTCGATGAGCAGGGCAAGTGGTAAAAATGGGAAATGAAAGAGGAACATAGAAACTCCTCATAGGAAAACAAGAGAAAAGCGCTAAGTATGAGGTGGAAAATAACATTAACCATGATTTGAGGGAAATAGATTTTACAGAGGATGATTTGAAATAATTTGCTCAGGATAGGGATCTATAGAGAGTTCAAGTTCGCATTGTCTTTAAACCTATAGGTTCGATAGTGCCAGCGAGTTAGTTAATTTTTGGCCTACCAAGTTGGGCGCTTTTCTCTGGTTTTAATACAAGGCGTTTCCAAGTCTCTATTCGTGCCACATGTCCTGCAAATTGAAATCCACGGTACTCATCCAAGCGATTAAAAATCATTATAAAAAAAGCACCGTAATTTGAACTTAATTCCATTCAAATGCAAATCCTTCACGTTAATCTCGCTTGGGAAATAATTAGCAGACTGAATATGTTTACCAATACTGTATTGAATGTGACAAAATATTACTAAATGTCACAAGGAAATAAAGAAATTCCGGAAAAATGTCAATTATGGAAAAACTGCACTTAAACTAGCGTGAAATATTTTCAAAGTCCTATAGAACAACAGTGCGCATGCGCCAGAGATTATAGAGCCAGCGATAACCCACAATCGATTCACATATCGATTATCATCCTCGATTACAATCCGTCGCTATGAAATTTAAATGACCAATATTTGCAATAAATCCCCAAATCTACTTTAAAAATATATTAATAATATTAAAATTACCAAACTTTTATTAAAAATGGGTGTACACTTACTTATCACTTCCTAACGCTGATCCAACCAGCGATAACCCAAAACAGCGATAGAAAAATCATAGACTAAGTAATATACTCTGTGGAGAAAATAGCAGTTAGCATCACAATATTGTCTAACGGTGTCATAATATTGTGATTTGCATATTTAAATAAATACTTCAAAATTGTCTAATAATGTTATAAAAATTGTTTGAAAAAGTTTAAATTATTAAATAATGTTAGTAAATACAGAAGAAGAGCTATAGTTTACAATAATATAACTGAAAAATCAAGCGCTAGTAGAAGTGCAGTTGAGCCTCAATTTTTTTTAGATTAAAAAGCTGAGTTTCGTCTGTTGTAAGTTATAACTGAAGCTATATTTTAAATTGTAAACCTATGATGGGCAGTAAAACGCAGTTTTTGCGTAATCCCTACGTGAATGTGTTTTTTACCTGTTACATATTTAGAATACCCCTGGTTTAGCTGGAACAGTAGCAGGTAGAGTTTTTTTAGGAGGATTACAGTAAAATACCGTATGATTTGTTGCCGAACTGTGGAATGCATATTGCAATAAATTTAGGGCCCTAGCACTCTCCAGGGTTGCTACCCCTCTTGTTCTCTACCCCTCTAATCGTCAAATTAAATATCCACAATCAACGGTCCTCTGGGTTTTGTTACTTGTTCATTGAATTTATGTCACGATTTTTGAATTTTGCGTGTTGAATTTTTTATGCTTGTGGTGTTTAATATGGAATTACGTGGCCATAATGTAAATATACTGCATTAATATCATGAAAGAGAAATAATGTCCCATTGCTGCAATTAATGTGTTTAGTTGCATTTATTGCTTTGTTTAACCTGGAAATTAAAACCGTTAATTTAAACTAAAAATGAATCGCATGAAGAACAAGTTAATTACTGAATATGGTCTAAATGACTTGTAATGATATGATTATTCATGCATATTGGATATAGGTGGCACAATAATAGCTTAAAATTGTTGGAAATTCGTTTTCATCGTATACAGTTCACGACAAAATCGTATTAACCTGCATTTTATTGTATTACACACTATCAATAAAACTCAGATCACTAAACTAAAATATTAATATACTATTTTAACACGTTAGTTTGGTGATTTGGGTTTTATTGATAACTAGCTAATACCCGGCGTGCGCTGCTACTCCTAAATAAATGTTAATATGTTTTTACCACCAACCGTGCGCTGTTATGCTTGCCCGGGGATCTGCTTATCCCGATCTTCTTGGCACCAACAAAAGACAAAAAATGGTTATTGTGAGTTATCCGTAGAAGATAAACATATGCTCTCGCGGACTTTTTTCTAGAGTTTTTTGAGATATTCAATTCTGTGTAAGTTACATTAATTTCGTGTATTTGTTATGGTTTAGGCAGCTTAAGCCATTTAAGCGTCATTTCTCGTTTTTCACTACAAAGAGTGATTTTTAGGGGTGAAGGGGTAGAATATCACAACTCTCCTATAGCCTATGTTCACACCGGTAATCTCCTGAACATATTGCAAAAAAGCCCCATCACAATCGGATCAACGGTATGGCCGCGCATAAAGTACAAACAATCAAACATTCATTTTATATATCAGATGTGTAATACAATTTTTTTGCGCGATAGTGCGTTTTGTCGTAGCAATGGCGACCATGATTGAAAGTTAAACTTCCTACATTTCGGAGTTACCAACTTAAATATTACATATTACATGTTACAAAACGCGTGTGGGAAGTAAAACCATTGCCATCTATGTATACTACATACAATAAACGAAGCCGGCCATTGGCGATGGTAGTGACACCTACCTGGCAGAGGACGAAACGAGAATTATAGATTTGCATATGTGGAAAGAATTGTTAATGTTTGTGTCAAGTCTGGAATGGTGTAGTGTAGTGGGCTGCACACTAGTACGTACAACTAGAGGCCCACGGTTCGATTCCTGGTTCAGATATTAATTTTTCTTTTCACAATATCATTATGATAATAGTACAATGTATATACAAAAAATATCCAAAAGGTAGTGTTAATGTACATGATACGAAACAAATCACTGCATTTTAAATGAACTGAACTTTATTTGAAACAATATAAAACAATAAATAGACTTACCGCCATTTTACCACTAATTGGTCTCACAGTCTCCTGTAGTTTCAAATAATAAACATTGCCCACACTGTTGAAGTTAGTTAATTGTTTATAATGAACGCAAATATTTCCAAAAAAGATGCTATTATTTACTATTAAAAAAACTTTACGCAAAAAAAAATGTAAAACGCACGTTTGTGAAGTATTTTACAGAATCTCGGAAATTAAAAACCTCGCTATCGCACGGTTTTTAAACATTTTCTTCTCTTCTGTAAAAACCACTTCCCAACCTCGCATCGTAGTATACTATTTATTGAAAACTACTTTATTTTACGTCATATTACTATTGCATTAATTAAAAAAACACGATAATTTTTGTTCTGTATTAGATTAGGGGCTCAAAAAGTCGATATTCTGACAATTGCATAACTTTAAAACTAGCCTATATTCTGAAGGATTAATTTTGAACAATAAGCGAATTTGATCACTGAAGAACAAAGTCTACGATTATATATATTGATACCTTTCATCGCGGCGATCATCTAGCCAGTACAGAGGTGACATGTAGTTAGCACGTCAGAACCCCAGCCGTTTGAACTGTTTTTTTTTTCAACATGGAGCCGATGCTTATTGTACCTATCCAATTATTAAATAAGCTTTATTTGAATAGCCGCCCAAATCAAGATTATAACCCTCTTTTATTCCCCCCCCCTTAAATTATTTTTTCCATAAGAAAGGGGTTTAATGGAACGGGACTTTTATCCAGCTTTATGGGCTAGTGGTCAGCGTTCCTGACTACTGTTCGTGAGGTCCAGGGTTCGATTTCCGGTCACACCATTGGAATTTTTCCTTAAAGGGGATTATTCCTGTGGTTGTCCATGATCTGGAATTTAGCTTAAGTTTAGGTTAAGAACTCTTCTGGCGCTTCATTATCATTTATCACCCATCATACAATCGGGGCAATGTAACTCCGCCTTCCAGGTACCCCAACCTAAGAAATGGATTACAATTCCGCCAAAATCAGGGCAGAAAGACACAAATGTCATAAAAGACAACCTGATAGCATTAGACAAAAAAAAAAGCTTTGAATAAACATGAGTGTTACAACCTTTTTCTGAACGGTTCTTCATCAATCCTTGCAGGAATATAATAATAATTAATTATTATTAATTAAATATTAATTATTATTATTATTAATATTAATTATTATTATTATTATTATTATTATTATTATTATTATTATTATTATTATTATTATTATTATATTATTATTATTATTATTATTATTATTTCCACCGTTGTGGTCTCGGAGTAGCGTCGCTGTCTCGTATGCAGCGCGCCGTGTTCGATATCCGATCGGGACAAGTTTTCTGGGTGATTTCTTTGGGGGGTTTTCCTCGCGTATAAGACAAGTGTCAGGAAACTTTAAAAGCCAAACATCATCTGGCCATCATAATCATCAGTATAATATTTGCCATGTTTAGTATGAATGTGTGTGTGTGTGTTTGGTGTGTTTCGTCTTAATGTTGTGTTTTCTCGGAGGAGGTCATTACATTGGGCTGATCACTTATTCAGGGAAGCCCTCCATGTGCTTGTGTGATAAAAAAAGTATGTGTGCGATTCGTAGATAAAAATCCCTCTTCCGACAGGTCTTGCCACCGTAGGATCCAGGTGGCCTGTGGCTTGTAAGATGTAACTATAAGGTGAAATATTAAAGTAAGATAATGTAATAACATGAAATTATTATAACTAGTGGATGCCCAGCGGTAAAAATTCGATCACAATTCATTACATTTTTAAGTTTTTCGCAAATACATCATTATGCATTGACTTTCGATTTATTTTAAAAATACAAACGATAAGAAATATGTGGTAGCTTGGCTAAGCCATATTTAAAAAACGACAATGGGTCATTTGACATTTGTATCTTATTTATATTATTTAAATATTTATTTATCACGCCGCTTCATCAGACTATCCGACACACATAATCTTGACACTCGATCCCATCAGCACATTGTCCTTTATATCCCGCCTCATCACACTGTATATTATTCATTATCTTTTACGGTGTCACTTACCAAAACATGGAATTCCCTTCCGCCCTATGTCAGAGACTGTCAAACTATAACATCCTTCAAAAATAAACTAAAGAATTATTTAATAACAAACTAACTTATACACCTCACTGATAGTATTCTTTTAGCAATATTAATATACTTAATTATTTATGAAAATAATATTAAGAATAACAAATATTTTTATTTGTTTTGTTTTTAAATATTGTATAATCGTAAAATTAGTTTTCTATATCTCATTATTTTCCTGTTTTTTATATACACTAGACAGGGACAATTTAATATGCCTTGCTTGTATAAATTTTATTATTAGTTTTAGTCTTAATTTTAACTAATATTAACTGGTTGTATTATAGATCGTAATACGTATATTAGATATTATCTTTTGATCAAATTTTTACTTAGTGTTTAATATTAGAGTTAATTAAGATTGTTATATTCTGATGTAATATATGTTTGTCCTGGTGAGTGGAAGAGAAGGCCACATGGCCTTAACTCCACCAGGCTAAATAAATCTAATAAATCTAATCTAATAAATTTGCATTTGGTCTATTATGTGTACGGGAATATATATTCCTTCTATGTCTCTCACTCCGACCCGTCAATATTCTATGTCGAGGCATAATGAAAGTAGGTGCGAATATGTAAATTTAGAGAAAAAATGTAATAAAATTACTGAAACCAAGATTAGACAGGGTTTAACTTGTATAATAAAATGTACTCACTTTTTTAAACCCCTAATAATAAATACGCGAGAATAAGTCAATTCACATTGCTGCTGCATAATTTTCTTTTGCAACAATGCACTTTCAATATGAACGTAAACAAATGAACGAGTACACAAATGAATGAGTAATACACATAAATTCCTTAGAGACAATTTATTTTATTTTGTTAATATAATTTATTTATAACACATATTATACATAAATTTCATTTTTCTGCACTCTTTCTCTATATGAACTTTAATTATGCCAAATATCACACTCATCCGTGCACGCAATCTGCTTAAAAAGCGGTGCAAAGATTTTTCATGTATTAACAGGCGATATAGATTACTATTATTCGGTTGTCCTCCGCTGTGGTCTCGAGGTATTGTGCTGCCTTGTCACGCAGCGGGCCCGGGTTCGATTCCCGGTCGGGACAGGCTCCTGGATGAGGTTTTTTTCGGGGTTTTTCCTCACCTGTAAGACAAATGTCAGGAATCTTAGTGTCAACGGTCCACGAAAATCATCCGGCTATTATCATCATCCTTATTATTATCATCATCATCATCATCATCCTTCACCGGTGTGGAAAGCAACGGGAAGCTACCACACCTATGATTCCCTAGTAAAGCTGCAAAGCATAGCATGATAATGCTATGATTGCAGTGAAAGACCTGCCCTTTGCACTTGGGCAGAATTACTATGAATGGATGGATTATTCAGTTGTCCTCTCGAGAATGAATTAAATCCCTTCAAAATATCTGTGATACAGCCTGGAATCGAACTCCGACTCTAGAAAGCCAGTCAAACACGCTGTTTCACCACAGAGGTAAATTTACATAAGTATCAACAATTTTTGCGCATCATGCTGAATGTACACGTTGTGCTGATGAGATGGGTTTTATTGGAATTTGTTGCAAAACAATTATCGAGTATTGTAGTTTAGCGTTGGCCACAAATGTAATACTGCCTATAAAAGCAGCTGTTACCAGGAATTATTGTAGTTGTACTACTCAGTTGTCATAAAACTTGGTGTGGTTTTGAGAGGCCATTTCATAATTCCCTACAGTAGTGGAGGCACTTAAGTGCGAACATAAACTTAACAATTAAGTTTATAGTTACCAGAACGATTAATTCGAGAAATGCCATTTTCACTTAATTAGCAAACTCGGATCTTTATGGTCTATCTTTGCTCGATCTTGTGCTCTTGTTTTAATTTTTTTTTCAAAGGGACGTACTCTACTAGCTTAATATTCTCGCTGAAATTCCAAAATTTCATTTTTAAACTAATGAAGGTTGAGTGGTAGACAAGGCCTTAAGGCCTTAACTCTGCCAGGTAAAATAAAGCTATTATTATTATTATTATTATTATTATTATTATTATTATTATTATTATTATTCAAAATATTTATTTTTTGCAAATGCCCCAGGTTGTCTTTCGACATTCCTGGTTTCTCTCCTGGCATGGCGTTCTTGTAACCCACTTCTGAGGTTGGGGCGCCTGGAAGGCGGGGTTACTTTGCCCCGATGATATGATCGGTGATGATGATGATAGTGGTGCGCCAGGAGAGTCCCTAATCCTAAACTCAATCTAAGATGAATATGAATGATGATGATTGCGATGGCCATATGATTTCGGGGACCGTTTGGGCCTTAAAGTTTTCCTGACATTTGTCTTACAGATGAGGAAAAGCCCCGATAAAAACCTCACCCAGAAAAACTGTCCCGACCGGGGATAGAACCCGGGCCCGCTGCGTGACAAGGCAGCATGTTACTTCGAGACCACAGCGGTGGACTTCAAAAATATTTAAATGGTATTAATTAAACATAGGCTTAATTATGGAAATGCATGCTATCATGCATTACAGGGACTCTTATCGATCCAACTCCTTTCAAAAAAGTCATCAACAACTTTGCGTATCTCACATCTGTTCTGCCCAGCGGTTTCTTGGTCTTCCAATCTATCTTCTTCCTCCAGGATTATACATCAGTGCCATCTTTGGTATCATATCCTCTGTCATTCCTTGCAGATGTTCTATCCAATTGTTCCTGTGTTCTTGTTTTTTTAAACGTTAAATTGAAAATATATAAAACTGTTATTCTCCCAGTAAAAATATATGGCTGCGAAACATGGACTCTTACATTTAGGGAGGAAATGAGATTGCGAATATTTGAGAATAAAGTTCTAAGGAAAATGTTTGGACCAAAGAGAGATGAACATACAGGTGAATGGAGAAGTCTACCCGGAGTGGGTTACATGGCCTTTATACGAAGCCACATATAATAGCAGTTGCGTCTCATAGACTTCGATGATTAGGACATGTGGCACAAATGGGGAACGAAGGAGGTGCATGGAAGCTTCTTGTAGGAAAACCAGAGGGAAAACTCCCAGTTGGTACACCTAGAATGAAGGGGGAAAATAATATTAACCATGATTTGAGGGAAGTAGATTGAACAGAGGATGATTGGAAAGCATTAGCTCAGGATAAGGGTGTATGGAGAGCTTATGTCCGCGTGGCCTTGAACCTAGGGTTCGATAGAGCCAGAGAGTTAGTTATCACTTATGATTCCCTATATTTGTGTTAGGATTTTAGTTTGTTTTCTTCTTTAATCTGTGGTATCGAATTTCACATCTACGATGTACCAGAGGCCAGATTTCGTTTTTAAAAATTACCATAATAATAATTGTTATAGATTTTTGTTGAAATTTTACCAAATTTATCGCTGAAGATGATAAATGCCTTGAAATTGAAGTATAGATATTAATAAAATAAATTTAAAACATTCATCTGACAAGAATAACTTTGAAAGCATAAAGCATGGAATATATTTAAAATAAAACGTTGAGTTATGTAAAAAGATATGTTTTCTGAAATATGTACTATATCCCGAAATATAGACAGATGTGGAAAAACAAAGTCCGATACCGTAGCGGAGTGGTTAAGGCAAGATGTCTTGGCGTGGAGCTACGAGACTTGGGCTGGTTCGAGTTTCCATGGGAGAAGAAATTTTCTCATAGACTATTAGCAATTAGGGATCGATATCCACCCGTTATCCTGAGGAATTTGGGTAGCTTAATAAGTAGCGGTTCCAGATTGAGATAACCAGCTATAACAGCTGGGGGACCAGACATTCTGACCAAATTGTAAATTAACAAAGGGTTAGTAATACTAATATAAAATTATAAAATGAAAATAATCTTTCAGTGATAGATATTCTATTTCTTCTTCTTCCTTTCCAGGATTAGGTCAATGTGACCTGTTCCGGTCTCAAGTCCATCGTTTCCTTGGCCGTCCCAAAGATCTTTTCCCATGTGGTTTGTAGATGTTGATCTTTTTGGGTAATCTTGTATTGTCCATTCTGTCTAAATGTTCTTCCCATTGGTATTTATGCTCTTCTAGTTTATCGAGTATTGAAAATATCTCCAGTTCATTTCTTATTGATGCATTGTATAATCTATCCATGCGTGTACATCCTTTTACGGGTCTTAAAAATTTCATTTCAGTGGCTTGAATGTGTGAGATATCTTTTTTTGTAAGTACCCAAGATTCAGATCCATATAAAAGAACAGGAACAGTCATTATTTTATAAAACCTGAACAGAGTTTCTCTTCGAGTCTTTCGGAGGGTTCTTCTTATGGTGCCACACATCATTTGATATCGGTTTAATTTATTATGTATATCCCAATCAAAGCTGCATGTTATATCTGAACCAAGATACTTATAGTGTGCTATCTGTTCTATTATGTCATTATTGATTACTATTTTTGCTGTGACTGGCACTTTGCCCTGAAAAGCCATAATTTTAGTTTTTGAAGTTGAGACTTTGAGATTATAATAGAGTCCTAATTGATTCAACATGTAAATGGCTCTTTGTAAATCATCCTCTGACTTCTGTATAATTACCGGATCGTCTGCATACATTAAAATATTCATATACATTTCCTTATTAATTTGTATTCCTATTGGACTTGATTCTTTTCCATTTTCGTATAACGTGATAGATTTTGAAATAACTATAAATAATACGATCCTTTCACTGGCAGGATGTTCGTCTACCTCTGTGATTTACACAGGTGGATGTGAAGACAGCAGCCAGCTTCTAGGCTTGTCGTGCCATAGAATATGTTTGTTATTGAGAAACAAATTTGTCTTAAACCATAATTCCTAAACACACAGTTAAATTTTATCATCGTGCAAAAACTAATATGTATCTAGTACTCAACTCCTTATTTGCGGGGGATACACTTACTTAATACTTACTACAGGCTTTCCACTTTACAGCAGTTTGCTTTTGATTATTGCTTTCCAGAGATTCCTATCTTCCCATTGTCCATCTTCCATACCCCTCTTCATCATGGCATCATATATTCCCTCATACCATGCTCTTCCTTCTGCCTGGTACCATCCAATCCAACACCTGTTTAGGCCACTGGTCTTCCGACATCCGTTGTACATGTCCGTACCACTGTAGAGCTCTCTTTGTTATCCTATCGATAACAATTTCTTATGCATCCATTTCTTGTCTGATATATGTATTTCGAATATGTTGTAGCCTGGATATTCTCATACTTCTCCGTAATCCATCCATTTCTGTCGCCAAGATTCTTTTCTGCATCTTTTTATTTATTGTCCAGCTTTCTGATCCATATGTGAGTATACTTTCTATTATTGTCTGTATAATCTCCATTTTTTTTCTGGTCAAATTTCTATTCCATAAAAGACCATTCAGGGATCTAATCGCCGTCCTTGCACAATTTACTGTTAATAATATATTTTTCACACCAGATTTATCTATTATAGAGCCAAGATATTTAAATTATTCAACACGATTAATTATCATATTATTTATTTGTTGGTCTTCTGAATTTCCTCCGATTTCCATGTATTCTGTTTTAATATATCTTTTCTTCAGTCCACCTACCTCGAATGCATCTACCAACTTTCTAATCATATATTCTATATCTTCTTTATCTTGTCCTATTATACTCTGGTGATCAGCGAATAATAAATTGTGCAGTAAATGATCATTAATGTTGATTCCCATTCCCCTACATGACTTATTCCATTTCATTAATACATCTTCTAAATGTATCTTGAACAATGTTGGTGACATCCCGTATTCTTGTCTTAATCCTTTTGTTATATCAAATTCTGAGGATACTCTATTTCCAACCTTAATACTTGCTTTACAATCATCCATTCTTTTAATAAAATGTATACAAGATTTTGGTATCCCAAACTTCTCCATTGTCACCCAAAGCTTGTTCATGGGGGATATGTTCCGTAAATATGCCGCGAATACAGAAACCGTGAATATGGAATATGGAAGGGGATTCGTTCCAGGTCCCAAAATAAAATGAAAAGTAAGAAAATAAATTTAATAAGAGATTTTGAACAATTTCTATTAATAGAACTCCGTATTTTGTCTCCGGATTTCTTGATGAATCGTACAGTTGATTCATTAACACTGAAACTGCGTGATATGGATGGAATCGACTCGCCAACGAGTAAACGGTCAAACTTTTATATCTTTACTTTAAGCAGCAACATTACTTTTTTCGCTTCAGAAATAATTTTTCTTTCCTTTTACCCAACATTAAAAATTGGGAACAAAGCAGAAGAGTCACGTGTTATTCAATCCAAATTATTGCAGCGAATGATAATAAAACACAAATCGTGGCAAGGACTGCATTTATCAACGGACATAGAGGCACGTGAAATACGGCGGCGGTGGCTTTTAACAACGAACTTTAGGCTTAGTGACAATCAAGTTTGTTTTACTTTGATATTCATTTGACCATTTAGTTTGAATCACTCTTTGTAATAGCCGTCTTGGCACGTGCCTGCAATAAAAAAAAAGTTGTCAATGCGTTAATAAAGAATACCTGATCATTCTAACATACAGACTTACTTATTTGCTCACTGGCACTATCGAACCCGTAGGTCCATGGCCGCGCGGACATAAGCTCTTCATACATCCCTATCCTGAACTAATGCTTTCCAATGATTCCCTGTATAATCTACTTCCCTCAAATCATAGTTAATGTTATTCTCCCACCTCATTCTTGGTCTACCAACTGGGCGTTTTCCCTCTGGCTTTCCTACAAGAAGCTTCCATGCAAGTCTTTCATTCCCCATACGTGCAACATTAACATACAGACTGGATCCGCGAATAAATACATTTTTAGCCGCTAATACAAGAACTGTGTCACATTTTTTAACCCGCGAATAACGGAACCGTGAATAATGAGCTTTTAATGTATTTAATAAATAGAACTATAAAATTTATATAGGATTTTCAGAAATATTTATTTTATTTAACTTTCATAACAGCTGTTTCAATACACTGTACCTTTATCAGGCGAATAGCATATTCTTCTGATGAAGATACAGTGCATTGAAAAGCTGTTACGAATGTTAAATAAAATTAATTAATGTGAAAATCATATAAAACATTTATCTTCTTCTTCTTCACTTCCTGGTTTAGGCAAGAGTTGCCTGTTCCGTCTTCACTAATAGATCTAAGACCATCTCTTCCGAGGACGTCCGACATCTCTTCTTCCTCTTGGAAAATAATGGAAGATTTTATTTGGTAATCTACTTTCTTCCATTCTTTATAAGAAACGAGGATATCCGTGAAGAACTGCAGATCTACTCCATAAAAGAAAATATATTTAACAACAAGATACAGTGGAAAGAACATATAAAACATTTGTTTTTATTTATTATTTACATATAAATACTAGCCCTGCTAATAATTATATATTCTTACAGAGTTTTATTGAAATTTTGTCAAACTTATCACTGAAAAGGAGAAGTATACACCTTGATCGTGTGTGATCTTAAAGATAATTTGCTGTAACGACAATTGTTAGCTGACTCTTGAATGGAAACGCTATTAGTATAGTGTGACATATGCAGCCGGTAATCAGTAACAGCTATTCCGATGGCATTCTGTTTCCGTGATGGGTGCAACTAATTACCTGAATTCGACACCATTACATAACCCCATAAATTAGACGCATATACTAAATGCATCGCCATTTATAGTATTGGTATATCCTACATAGGGTGTTTCAAGGAATCCCCACAGTGCACAATATGCGATGCAATTTATATTCAGTCAAGTTAATAGGTGGAACCACAGTCCTAACTTAGCATGTTCAACCATTGGTGGGAAATCAAATATGTGATTCATGTTAACAAAAAAAAAGTATTTCTACAATCGAATACAATAACGATGTCTGATAATATTTTTGCCCAGAAGCAAGTAGGCCTGCTTCATAGATTATTTTCAACTCTCGTCTACTTTCTGCTATCCTTTATATATATTTATATCTTAATGTTGTATGAAAAACAAAAATAAAAATAAATCAAACGGAACCAATAAATATAACAGGAGAAGTTAGACAAGGTTGTCCACTATCAACAACTCTTTTTAACATTTATTTTGACGACGTGATAAAATCATGCAAATAAATAACTCAGGATATTAACTTAGGAAACATTAGCTTTTGCAGATGACCAGATTTTAATAGCAAAATCACAAGACGAATTACAAAGAATAAACTAAACGAGATATCAAAAAAATATAACGTGACTTAACTTTTCTAATTATAGGGGCCTGTCTGGTTCCCTATAAAGATTATGTATCTCACTGTTAGATAATCTTCTCTATTCGCTTGTATATTCATCTCTCTTTAGTCCAAATAGATAAATAAGAGAACTGGATAGTGTAATTCTTTTCTATCTTTGATATGGAGCCATGGAAAATGGATAAATGCGATCGTATTTTTGGATATCAACTTGGAATCTGATACACTTGTTATAAACACGCTGCATATTGTCCAACAATCCATTACTAATGTCAGCTAGTACATCTTCTAATATATAAAAAATGAATGTTTGTTTGTTTGTTCGTACTTTATGCGCGGCCATACAGTTGATCCGATTGTGATGGGGTTTTTTGCAAAATGTTCAGGAGATTCCCGGGATGGACATAGGCTATAAGAGAGTTGTGATACTCAACGCCTACACCCTTAAAAATCGCCCTTTGTAGTGGAAAGTGAAAAAAGTAGCTCTTTGGACGCTTAAATGCTTACGCTACCTATCTAAACCTTAATAAATACACAAAATTAATGTACACAGAATTGAACATCTAAAAAAAAAAAAAAACTCTACAAAAAAGTCCTGGACAGCATATGTTTATCTCTTACGGATAACTCACAATACTCATTTTTGTCTTTCATTCATACCAAGAAGTTCGAGACAAGTATGTAGATTCCCGTGCAAGCATAGCAGCACATGACGGGTAGTCTTTTACGGATAACTCACAATAACGAATTTTGCCTTTTAGCTCATTAATGCCAAGAAGATAGAGATAAGTAGATTCTCGGGCGATACCGGGTAATGAGCACGGGGAATCTTAAAATAATTACGATATACATTTATAATTGTTTTTCATTTTACTTATTCTTCTTCTTCTTCGGCTTTACCCCACTTATAGGTTTGCCGTCTTCAGTTTCCATTTATCTCTATCATTCCAATCTCCCTCTTCCAAATTCCTATCATCCATTATAGTTCTGACGTAGGTTTTCCATTTCCATCTTGGTCTCCCACGTTTATTTCTTCCAGGGGGTGACCACTGGTATATATTTTTTGGCCATCTTTCATTATCCATTCTTTGTACGTGGCCATACCATTTAAGCGTTTGATTTTCAATCCTCTTAACAACAGATGTGGTGACATTCATTTCTCTCAAAAGGAATTCATTTCTTATTTTATCCTGTCTTGTTTTTTGGAGGCTTCTTCTAAAATAATCAAATTCAACTGTTCTAATTTTTTTCTTTTGTAATTCCGCCAAAGACCAAGTTTCATATGACTTATTCTACTAATCATAAGAAGTACATTAATTTTTGTCTTTCAGCTCATTTATGCCAAGAAGATCTGGATAAGTAGATTTCCGGACATCGCCGGGTAAACAGGACGGGGTATCTAAAAATAATTACGGTACAAGTTTTTTCTTTTACTTATTCAACTAAAGATAAAAGTACATTAATTTTCATTTATTTTGGCGTATCAGCGCACGCCTAGTATTAGCCAGTATATAATATAATTAAGTATATTCATTATGCCTATCTCTTTAGGGGACTGTACAATTTAAGATATTACTTCAATTACAAAACATTCGGAGATATTCAGTATACCTAGTTAAAATGTGTAGAAACGGTTAAAGATTTAAAGATAAAAGCGCAACGCAATTTTATGTCGTGCTATCTAGAGGATTTGTAAAGAGATACTGAATGGATTTACTTCCCTTGGCTGTAGAGGAGGCTTAGGGATTATACTTCACCCCTTTCACCCCCCTTCCCCCTGTTGACACAGGGGATCGTGATCAGAGTTCAGAAATACGCAGTGTGCTACTGTAACAAACTTGACACCTCTCTTGCCATCTAGCGGAATTTTATCGACTCCCTCTACTACGTGATTGTTGTTTCTCTTTTTTTCCCGTGACCTGCAATGTTTCTTGTGTAGACATTGAATGTACTCGTTAAAGATTTGATTCGGGTTCTGGTAACAAAACATGACAAGATTTTAAGTATTTTCAACTTACGACAGCAAACTTTTATTTATTTGTTTATTTATTTACTTGGTTTTATTTATTTATTACAAAACTATGATTACGTAACATCGCATCAAAAGCTGCTCTAAAGTCTTCCTCTTCTTAATTATAATTTGTAGGATTTTCATCCTATTTATTTCCAAAATCACTCCTCGGAGGAAGACGTATTGGATGTGCATTCACTGCCTATCCATCTCTTGCCTGGTCTTCCTCTTGTTCTTCTCCCGTCCATTGGTCTATTTTCTTTAGCTCTTTTTTTGCAAGACAGTTGTCTTCCATTCTTTCTATACGACCCTTCCAATATTTTCGTCTATCTATAATACATTTGGTTATGTCTTGAATATGACATTTGTCCCTATTTCTGTGTTGTGTATTTTATCAAATAATGTTTTCCCCTGATTAGTTCTTAAAATCTTCAATGGAAATAGAGAATAACTATTCCAATATTTAAAAAGGGCGATAAAACTAAACCAGAAAAGTATCGTGGAATTACATTACTTAATAGTTCTCTAAAAAGTGTTCTAAAGTACGGAAGTGAAATTTGGATTTTAAATTAAAGAAATTCTCATAAACTTAGGCCGGTATGCAAGGACCAAGCTCGCTAGGCCATACTATCTTCGTCTTCCGTAAAGCTCAGGCTCTCATCTTTCAATTAATTGTTCTCGGATTTTTTAAATAAATATCTTGTTAGCACACGATGTTTAATAGAGTGAGCCAGTAGGTTCTGCATGGCCTCCATAATTAACTACAGAGAGAAGGGCTGAGAGTCGCTCTTCTCGGAAAGTTTGGTTCTTGAATACCGGCCTTAGAGTAAGCAATTCGTACGTTCACTGTTAGGAATTATAGACTGGATCACCAAAGGAACACTATTAACAGAGAAAAGCTTGGAGTACCAAGTTTAGGTAAAGATATAGAAAGATACCAACAAGAATGGAAAAGTCATTTGAGAAGGAGAACGAAATAGACTTCCAAAATTGGCATTCCAACATACTCCAACTGGACATAGGAACGAAGGAAGACCAAAACACCAGTGGAAGGATCAATGACACCAGTGCCATAGGTTTAGTCACAGGTCACATGGCCTAAAACGGATTTGTTCGTGATGATGATGATATTTATTTATTCTTGTTTATAGATGCTTTAATGTGTAAACTAACATCGTATCTGAAATATTTCATTGTACTCTGTATTCAATAGGCCTCTGCTGTGTATTTCTCTTGAATTCGTGTTTTGTATAGAATATGATTGTCATTCCCTGAATGGTCTTTTATGGAATAGAAATTTGACCAGAAAAACAAAAAAAGAGATTATACAGACAATAATAGAAAATATACTTACATATGAATCAGAAAGCTGGACAATAAATGAAAGGGTGCAGAAAAGAATCTTGGCGACAGAAATGGATGAATTACGGAGAAGTATGAGAATATCCAGGCTAAAACATAGGCTATTCGAAATACATATATCAGACAAGAAATGGATGCACAAGAAACTGTTATCGATAGGATAACAAACACAGCTCTACAGTGGTATGGACATGAACAACGGATGTCGGAAGACCAGTGGCCTAAACAGGTGTTGGATTGGATGGTACCAGGCAGAAGGAAGAGCATGGTATGAGGGAATATATGATGCCATGATGAAGAGGGGTATGGAAGATGGTCAATGGGAAGATAGGAATCTCTGGAAAGCAGGAATCAAGCGCAAACTGCTGTAAAGTGGAAAGCCTGTATTAAGTAAGTAATTAATGATTGTCGATTTAGTGTTCTACAGTAATTCCAAGCTAAGTTCCAGTTGTACTGTACCTCATCTATTGGGAGAACTGAGGCACTACTTTTACTCGCGATATGACTGAATTGTGTACGATAGAAACATTGCTCTTAGGCAATATAATTAGGAACGTTCTCCATGTTTTATTTATTTGTTTATGACAAATTATATTTGGACATACCTAATTAAATGTTTAAGCTTTTTCCATGATGTCGATAGACATTCTTTATTTACCGGTACAATTTCATTATGAACAGTAATTATGTTCCATGCTGACTCACCTGCAAATTCTGTTGTTGTATTCACCATATCCTCAATGGTTAATATGAAATATTTTTCACTAAACTGTTTGACAGTGTTCAAAATAATTTGTTTCTCTTCCCCCTTTCAAATGCTTTACTTTCCAATGTTTAAGAACTTCTAACAAATTTTGCCATTTTGAAACAATCGAAATTCCAACGTATTCTGCATTGCGCATGCGTAAGAATGAAACAATGCTTATTTAATATACGGTATTAAAATTGTAATTATATATTTTAAAATTATTCCATATAACTTATATAGACACTAAGAGATAATAATATATTTTATTATTTTTAGTTCCTTTGTAATTATTTTTCATAGGTATTTGACACAGTCACTTCTTCAAAATTTTCTCCATTTTTCATTAACTATCCATTCCCATTATATATCTCTATGTGTGAACATATATTTAGTTAGTTGTATTGATGTTTACTTCCAGTCCAAGTTTATTAGTGTTACTCAACAGTGTGTGCGTGTTGGTCCTTAGTATCTCCTCGCTATAGTCTAATAATAATACATTATCATAAGTAATGCCACGAGTGATTTCCAAATTATCGATAAATTCACGACTCACGAAGTGAGGAGTGAATTTATGTAGAGAATTTTGAGATCAAGAGTGACATTTGTTAGGACTATTTAACGAATAAAATTAAGCTGCTTATTCACAAATCATTATTTAAATATAGTTATTTTAAAATATTTATATATTTAATGTAAACTGCGATGTTTGAAAACAAATGAGAAACGATTGGTACGCTTCATTTGCTTCTTTCGTTCATCACTGCAACCAGATCATATTATTTATTGCCAAAGGAACGCAATATTATAAGAATACACTCTAGTGGAGAAAAAATGAAACACATCAAACTGTATATAATTCATTTCTGATGTCGAATGATGTAAATATGTATATTTTTTTCTGGTTTATTACCTGCGAAAAAATAATTTTAAGAAAGTGCAAACAGTGGTTTTTTTTGTGGTATAATCAACTGCTACAAATGGTTTTATATTAACTCCCGCATGCGCTACGTGTTGACATTCATGCACTATATATACAATCTGGTAGCCGTATTTATCGGAGAGTCAGTCACTGCAAAATAATGCTATGACCTATTCAGAATGGTAAAAAGGAGGTGCTTTCTTTATTATAATAAACTTTAGTTGGTAAATTCTAGGCGAAACACGACTGTGATTAGTTGTAAATAAAAAATCATTGATATGTGATTGGTCATTGACTCCCATTTGGGATATGAGTTAAATAGTCAGCATAAACTAACATCTTATTAATATTATTGAGTTATAGGCCTCCTTCAGCCTCTAAAGATTTGATGGCATGCTCTAGCACAAAATTGAATAATAGAGGAAATAGTGCATCTCCTTCCTTTAACCCATTGTGAATTTCAAAAGTTTCCGAAAGCTGTTTGCCTACACGCACCCTATTCTTTCTGTCATTTAGACACATTCGAATAAGTCTTACTAACTTTTTAGGAATACCGAACTCCATCAGGACACCAAGTAACTTCTCTATAAATTGTATCGTATGCCTTTCTGAAGTCTAAATAGAGTTTTATGTAATAGCGATACTAATAATTCATAGTTATTTATACCCAAGTTATTTAATATTTAAATGGACTATTTAACTCACGCCCCCAAATGGGAGTCAATGACCTACCACATTTCAATGATTTTTTATTTACAACCAATCACTGTTGTGTTTCGCCTCGAATTTATCAACTAAAGTTTATCATATTAAAGAGAGTACCTCCTTTTTAACATTCTGAATAGGTCATAGCATTATTTTGCAGTGACTGACCCTGCAAGAAATACGGCTACCAGATTGTATATATAGTGCATGAATGTCAGCTCATAGTGCATGCGGGAGATAATGTAAAAACGTTTGTAGCAATTGATTATACCACAAAAAAAAACACTGTTTGCACTTTCTTAAACGAATTATTTTCCAGGAAATCACGTTGCAGAAAAATATAATTGACATATTTACATCATTGGACATCAGAAATTAATTAATGCCGTTATAGTAGTAGTATTCAAATGTTCCGAAGATCTTGATTTGTCATCATTCGCTTGTTAATACCTTTAATGTTGGTTATAAATATCTCCACTAGAGTACATTCTTATAATATTGCGATCCTTTGGCAATAAATAATATGATCTGGTTGCAGTGATGAACAAAAGAAGCAAATTAAGCTTACCAATCGTTTCTCATTTGTTTTCAAACATCGCCATTTACATTAAATATATAAATATTTTAATATAACTATAGTTAAATAATGATTTGAGAGTAAACAGCTTAATTTTATTCGTTAAATAGTTCTAACAAATGCCACTCTTGATTTCCAAATTCTCATAAGTAATGCCACGAGTGATTTCCAAATTATCGATAAATTCACGACTCACGAAGTGAGGAGTGAATTTATCTAGAGAATTTGGAAATCAAGAGTGGCATTTGTTAGGACTATTTAACGAATAAAATTAAGCTGTTTACTCACAAATCATTATTTAACTATAGTTATTTTAAAATATTTATATATTTAATGTAAACGGCGATGTTTGAAAACAAATGAGAAACGATAGGTACGCTTCTACTGCTTCTTTTGTTTATCACTGCAACCAGATCATACTATTTATTGCCAAAGGAACGCAATATTGTAAGGAGGAGCTTTCTTTAATATGGTAATCATAACACTGATAAATATTTGGTGAAACACGACTCTGATTGGTTGTAAAACAGAAATCATTGAAACGTGATTGGTCATTGAGTCCCATTTGGGGCATGAGTTAAATAGTCTAGATAAGTTCACTCCTCACTTCGTGAGTCGTGAATTTATGGATAATTTGGAAATCACTCGTGGCATTACTTATGAAAATTAAAATGAAGTGTACTTATATCCAGTATGGTGTAATCTATTTCATTTTAGAGCGCGTATTGTTAGATAATATTTCCGGTATGTTGAATGTGGAATCTTTGCCAGTCCTTGCCTAAACTCGTGTTTCTTTTTAAAGTGTCCTGAAATCTCCTTATGAATCTATTTGAAACTTCTTTTTTCAATTTAAGTTTAGCATAGCAAGAAATCATATTTCCAAGACCTCGGTAAGCGTTAATGTGAAAACTTAAAGCAAACTTCTTGCATAGCGTATAACTTAATGCTGTTAGGAATTCACTGCAGAGACAGAAACTAGGATACATGCAGATAAACAGAACAAGAAGTATGCAGTTGTTGTACTTCTAATGCGATACTTTGATATCCAGAGTAAAGTGATATGTACGTGGCATTTAAATATAAACAAACTCCAATTATTTTACCGCTCATTTATTTGAAATGGAATAACCCAGCGAATAGTATATAGGCCTATATCCAGCGATTTTTTACAGACTGTTCTGGCTTCTTTAGCCGCATTTGATAAAGAGACAGGTAAATGGAAAAGACTGAATAACAATGAATTACACGGTCTTTATAGGAAGCCAGATATAATGAGAACAGTTAAGTCTCGTAGACTGCGATGGGCAGGACATGTGGCAAGAATGCGGAATGAAAGGCGTGCATGGAAGCTTCTTGTAGGAAAACCAGAGGGAAAACGCTCAGTTGGTAGACCAAGAATGAGGTGGGAGAATAACATTAACTATGATTTGAGGGAAGTAGTTTATACAGGGGATGATTGGAAGGCGTTGGCTCGGGATAGGGATGTATAGAAGGCTTATGTCCGCGCGGCCATGAGCCTGCGGGTTCGATAGTTCCAGTGTTTTTCAAAATGCGTAACCTGTAGTAGAAATGTACATCTGATGTAAAATGCATTGTATCCCATTGATCAGACTTAATGCTGTTTATGTACGCAACTAAGATATCCAAAACTGTACACAAAGAGAGGCGCACTTACGCTGAGTATCTAGACGCCCGCGCCTGAATTAGACATCAGTTCGTGGTACTAAAAGGTTTAAAACTCATGTGCGGAACTCACTTTTATACATTTCTTCTTCCTTCCAAGTATTAGGCCAAGGCCTGTTACGATCCTATAGAAAATTTTCCCTCCAGCGTTTCATAGGACGGCCCAGTGATCTTCGTCCTCTTGGTATATAATTATAAACAGCTTTGGGGATCCGATTTGAACTCATTCTTTCAAGATGGTGTTTCCAATTTAGTTGGTACTGTTTAATATATTCCAAAATTGGCGTAGTCTTCAATTCTTTTAAGATATCGGTGTTCCTTTTCCGATCCCATCTCGTGTAACCCGCTGTTCTGCGCATGAATCTCATTTCACAAGCCGTTATTCTGCTACTGGTCTAGCCAAAGTGTTATATAAACGTAATCTGGTGTTTTTTTTTTACAAGGGATGGTTTCATAACTTGATTAATAATTCCTAAACTTTTATTATAACTAGTAACTTTTTCAGGGGATATCCTTTTCATCCCAGATAGAGAGATAATATCCAAGATATTTAAATTGATTAGATCTATCTAAAATTTTATTCTGGAGACAGATTTTACTTTGTATGGGGTCGTTCCCATGAAATGCCATAATTTTAGTTTTGTTAATTGATATTTCCATATTAAATTTGGCACCTATTTTTTGTAAATTATAAATTGATCGTTGCAAATAATTTTCGGAAAGTGCCAGAAGAGCTAAATCGTCTGCAAAAAGAATAGCATCGAGTTTGAGGTTCCTATTGATGGGTATATATCCTCGTTGTGTTTTCCTCCATTCATTTATTAATTTATTCATGTATATAATGAAAAGCACCGGTGAAAGTCCACATCCCTGTCTTACTCCAGTGTTGATCTTTTCCCAAGAAGATAATTTGCCATCTTGTTTAACAGAGATTTCATTATCTTTATAGATGTTGAAGATATTAGTAATATATTGTTGTGGAACGTTATCATCCGCTAAAATTTGTAGTAATACATTTATCTTCACTATCGCACTTATATGATGTTATGTATTTATTCTGAAGAATATTAATCAGAATTTACAGCATTTGACGAATAAAATTATCTAGATTTAACCCATTTTCCTCTGGAATCGAGCAAGTCCATGGAATTTTTTAAGGATTCGACTTCCTTCAGAGGAGAAGTTAAAAAACATCAGCCTTATTTCACACAATTGTATGAAACATTAAATAACTATCTGACAAGCCAATAACATATTTAGAAATAAGTTTCTAGGTGCATGATTTCATCATTGGCGTCGTGATTAGTCTCTTCAAATAAATACAAACATCAAACCAAAAAGAAGTAAGATAAGCAATACTTAATTGCATTTTTTGTAAACACATATCTTAATCTTTAAATTGGCGAAGCACAACAACAAAATATTTGGGTATCCTTGCGGACACCCGGTATATGAGGGAGTTATTTAATGCCCTTTGATGCCTCTCTTGTAGAAGAGACGTTTAATTGTTTTTTAATTTTGGGATGTTTGTTCGTTGTTAGTATTTTTCAATATGTCCGGAGGGAAGACACGAACTCCATAGAGGAAATCTCCATACTCGATGGAAACTCCTTATTATTTATATTGGCAAAAAGCTAATTTCTCCTGCCAGTTATTTAAATGAGTCGTAACCGAAATGAAAACAAAATCAAATTTAATTGTAAATTTTTGTTGTACTTACTTACTTACTCACTGGCACTATCGAAACCGTAGGTTCATGGCCGCGCGGACATAAGCTCTCCATACATCCCTATCCTGAGCTAATGCTTTCCAATCATTCCCTGTATAATCTACTTCCCTCAAATCATAGTTAATGTTGTTCTCCCACTTCATTCTTGGTCTACCAACTGGGAGTTTTCCTTCTGGCTTTCCTACAAGAAGTTTCCATGCACGTCTTTCATTCCCCATACGCGCAACATGTCCTGCCCATCACAGTCTACGAGACTTAACTGTTCTTATTATATCTGGCTTCCTATAAAGACTATGTAGTTCATTGTTAAGTAGTCTTCTCCAATCACCTGTCTGTTCATCTCTCTTTGGTCCAAAAAAATTCCTAAGAACTTATTCTCAAATACTCGTAATCTCCTTTCCTCCCTTAAAGTAAGAGTCCATGTTTCGCACCCATATAATAATTTTTTGTTGTATATTTTTTAATTAGACATAGATTAAAATATATTCTACCGTTTGTTTTTCTGCTGTTTCATTAAACGTATTAAATTATACAAATGTATATCAGAAGATATATTGCCAATTTAAAGGTGGGGGCACGCCGTAGCGTAGTGGTTAAGGCACTGCGCTACAAGCCGGACGGTCGAGGGTTCGAGTCCCGGTGGGGTGAGGATTTTTAAACTGATCCAAACCCTGTGGCCCTAGGGTCGGCTCAGCCTCTAACGGAAATGAGTACCAGGCGCTTGTTCTGGGGTAAAGGCGGCCGTCACGCAGGGCTGACAACCCGGCTGACATCAAGTGCCGATTGTCCAGAAAAATTGGGAGCTTAAACCTCCCACTACCCCAAGGGCCTCTCGAGGCCTGTCGTGGGATCACTTTGCTGTACTTTATCTTTCACAGTTTCAATACTCCTGTTTGGTTGTAAATACTACATTAATCAAGAATGAATTGAAATAAAAACGTCCAAATGAATTAGTAACGACAGAGTATAAAATATTTAATCATAACGGAAAGAATGATACAAAAAAGAGAAATGGACCGTGAATCCTTATGGGATAATTTTATGTAATTTTCCATTTAAACATTTTTAAAGAATTTTTAAGAGCTATCATTCCTTTTATGGCGCATAGTTTTTTTCTCCCAGAGTATTCATTCATTCATAGTGTTCTGCTAAATAGCAGGTCTTTCACTGCAAACTCAGCATTCGCCACTCTTTCCTTAACTCAGCTTTCCTTTTTTTATCTGCATAAAAACCATTTATTTTAATATTGTCTATCATCTGATGTCTTTTTCTGCCTCTAACTTTCTTTCCGTTGACCATTCTTTCTAGAGCAATTTCTTCTTATCCTTTCCATACTAGAAAATTCTCGATTATGAGCCGAGAAATTTACTTTCCCGGCCTATATAAACTTATCAGGGTCGGAAGCGAGTTATTGTGTTGTGACAACGATGCAGTGAGCACTGACAATAGAAGACATTGTGGCAAGTGAATCAGTTGGAGACTGGAAATAATTTGTGATAGATAAACTTTAAAGCAATATTAATTAACGCTACAATTTGTTAATGAATTGTCAACAGTAATCTGACAAGAGGTTCTGTTTTTCTGAAAAAATCACGAGTGACAAAGTCGCGAGTCATTTTGCATAATGAAAAACTCAACCTCGCGTTGACATTGGAGAGACTTTTTAGCGAATAATACAACTTCAGAAGCTAAAAAAATTATCTATCTATCTATCTTCGGGTTTTTACAGCTGCTGGCGTCTTCCCGTGCCAAACCTCCAAAGCCTACGATCTTGGCCATCTTCAATACTTAGCCCTCTTGATTGCATTACTGTCTTCATGTTTTCCTTCCATGTTAACTTTGGCCTCCCTCTTTTCTTCTTTCTGGTCGTATGCCATTGATATAGTTGCTTTGGCCATAATTATAATGTTTAATATTTACCAAATGTGAGGTTATGTATTCCGATCTTACTTCCTGGTGATTTCAAAGCCGTCTGTATAGTTATAAATAGCATATCATTACTGTTTAATCTCTTTAGGCTTGGGAAAAATCAATAACAAATGATTTTATGAGAAATATCTATTAACAATAATGCAGATTAATTTAATAAATGTTTTAGAGCAACAGAACTAACATTTTGTTTTTGGTAATTTTTTGAAGTTGTTTTCTTTTGGCATTTCTTGCTGTACTGTATTGATCGTACATTGTTCAATCGATATCCGTGTAAAATAAATTAATTTGCTGAGATATCTCTCATTACGAACAGGAAGAGGCAATTTTATCAGCAGGAAGAGGCAAAATTATTGGTCTATGAGTTAAAGAGTCACTGGAAGTTTGTGTAAATCAAATACAGTTATTGTGAAAAGTTTATCTGAACATCTGTTGCGTTTTATTGCGAAAAAATAAGGTGAGAACGGCCTTCGGTAGAGAGTCACAGTATAAATCCGTTTAAGAAATAGCTCTACATTAATTTTGACTAGGTAAATCGACCGTGGTTTTTTTATGATCTTAGAGAACTTAGTCCATAGATGAATGAGTTATTTGACAGAGATTTGTCAGTATTGAATAGTAATGATGACGTTGAATACCTTAAAACTGTGAAGTCTGTGAAGCGTAAAATGATGTCATGGAAGTTTAAAATCCTCACAAATGCGTCAGAGATGAAGACAAGTTGGAAACTTTATACATGGTTTAGTACTCTTGTTAAATTAGGAACTCTACCAAGACTCTCCTTGTGGTTCCAAAGTTGGTCTAAGCCGTTTACACACTGCAGCGAGAATATAGTTCCAGAACGACTATATATTCCAATTTGTTAATTCCTATTCCTGAAAATTTACTTTAAAATATCACGAATTCCGGAGTTTCCTACATGGATTCATCATGAAAGTAGATATAATGATTGCACCGCGCTTTAGCCGAGCGATTTAAACCTTAACCCTAGCAATACCAACGGATGGGTACTTTATGCCCACCTTTTGTCATTTTAATCAATATGTCTTTTAATTTTTTCACTAGAAGCATGAAGTTAATAGTTATTTCAATCATTGTCAATACGTAATTGTTTGTAAGTTTTCATTGTTGGTTATTTTATAAAACAATGATCTAGTATTGTGGTCATAAAGTACCCCTTCGTTGGTAGTAACATGTCTTGAATTTATTTTCTTAACTTCTTCAATAATGGTTTTATTTCTCAAATTTGTTTTTTACCATACAATATGGAGATTAACACGAATAAGACAAAATGCTTAACAATATCTAAAGAACCAGTAAGATGCAAATTAGAAGTGGAAAGAAAAATTATAGAACAAGTATCAGAATTTAATTATTTAGATGTATTAATAACAAACACTAACCATTTAATAAAATAAGTAAAGAAACAAGCTGATAAAGCAGCACAAATATCAGGGTATATGAAAGATTTAATTTGGCGCAACAAACATATGTCTATAGAAAGCAAAACCCGCATATACAAAACGATAGTTCGACCAGTTGTCGTATATGGAGCAGAAACTAGGGCTGATACAACAAAAACTAAACAAATAATAGGCACATGCGAAATGAAAATCTTAAGAACTATTCAGGGGAAAACATTATTTGATAAAATACACAACACAGAAATTAGGGACAAATGCCATATTCAAGACATGATCAAATTTATTATAGATAGAAATATTGGAAGGATCACATAGAAAGAATGGATGAAAACCGGCTTGCAAAAAGAGCTAAAGAAGATAGACCAATGGACATGAGAAGAACAAGAGGAAGACCAGCCAAGAGATGGATAGACAGTGAATGCACATCCAATACGTCTTCCTCCGAGGAGTGATTTTGGAAATAAACAGGATGAAAATCCTACAAATTAAGAAGAAGATTTTTACCAACAATGTTTTTGTTTTACCAACAATGTTTTTGGTTTATATAATTCATAATTCCATTATTGATTGATCTGAAAGTTTGTTCTCTCTCTCTCTCTCTCTCTCTCTCTCTCTCTCTCTCTCTCTCTCTCTCTCTCTCTCTCTCTCTCCCTCTCTCTCTCTCTCTCTCCCTCTCTCTCTCTCCCTCTCTCTCTCTCTCTCTCTCTCTCTCTCTCTCTCTCTCTCTCCCTTTTTTTTTTGCTTATTCGGTGTCCAGTCTCTCTTTTGTGAAGTTATAGTAATTCCCACATGTAATAAAATTATTTCGAAATGCCCCGACGTCCTTCGACTGACAAAGAAATTATGGATATATCTGATAATGAAATAGTTTCAGATTTTGAATCTGATGATAGCGATAAACTGAGTGAAACAGAAGATGAAAATACTTGCGTGAGCAAGTTGACGAAGCAATTTTATTGCCTTCCGACGACGATGATGAGGATCATAATAATAGTGTAAAATTGATATGTTACAGCTAGTGGAAGAATTTTCACATCAAAGCATCCTCGGCCTACAAGACTTGTAAATCAAAAATCATTAAAATGTGATTGGTCATTGATTCCTATTTGGGACATGAGTTTAATAGTCATAAAAATTAATTTTTGGGTCAGAATACTGAACTTGAATAGAGAGAAGTGTAGCACAAAATGTTGTAAAACAAAGGGAAGGAATAAGAAATGAAGTTAAGGTGAAAACCATTAGATAATCATTTCACAAATTCTTTACACCGGTAGTTGTAAGCATCATCATAAAACACACAAATGAAGAAGCAGCAACATACGTATATGTTTATAGCTTATCTATATGGAACTGGAAGGTGACAGTTGCACCTGTATTTCAGATCTCTGGTCTCATATTTCTGACAGATTCATATGTAGACCTACTGCAACTATTAGTAGGACCAGGTTTCTACAACTATTTAAAATAATTAGAATTGATGATAGAGAAACCCAAAATGAACGCAGGGAACAAGATAAGTTTGCAGCAATAAGCCAGGTATGAAACTTTGCCAACATGTTTTTTTTTCTGCTGGGGTTCATACTGTAGTTGATGAAATGATGTCATTATTCCGTGGAAGGTGTCCATTCATAGTTCATGTGTAAGAAAGAATCATCATCATAGTACATTCACGAATTTAGGACATTTGTTGGCCTGTTTCGGCCTCAAAAGAAACACGATCCAAAAGTCTTTTGAGTGGACGTCCTTGTCTTCTTCTTCCTGCAGGTTGATATCTTAACATTTGTTTGGGTATTCTGTGATCTTCCATTCGATGAACATATTGCATCCATCTTGACTTATAATCAGAAATTTTGTTTTCTAAAGGTTCCATGTGTATTTCTTCTAAGATGTCTTCATTTTTTTTTGTGATCTAGTAGTGTGTATCCTGCAGTCCTCCGAAGATATCTCATTTCAGCAGATCTAAGTCTCTGTATATCCTTCTGTTTCAACGTCCATACTTCGCTACCATACAAAAGAGTTGGAAGAGCCAGTGTTTTATACACTTTTAATCTTGAATGCTTTTGGACTATCTGTGGCTTGAAGATAGAATTTATTAACCCTAATATTCTTAAAAATGTAGATATTTTTGCATTTACATCCTTTTCTTCTTCTTCATATGAGATATTGTATCCTAGATATGTAAAATTATTCACATGCTCCAAAATTTTGTTTTCCAGTAAAGTACAATGAAAGTAGAAAAACAACAATAATTTGTGGCAATTGTCACAGGTATACTTGTGGGGGGAAGGGGGGCATAGCAAGAAAACGGCGATTTGTTCAAAATGTGAACAGAGTTCTGAGGAGAGTGATGAGTGACACTTACATACTACCTTCAATTATTAGATTTGGGTATTGACCTGAATTTATTGTTTCTACAAGTATCAATAATGTATTTGCACAAATGTTCTGCTTACATTAAGACACAGGCTACTATATCAGCTTAAATATCTAATGTGATTAGTGAAAACGCAAAACTAAATTAAATATTACATACATAAAAATGGAATTCTATAATATTCAATTTTAAAATAAATATGTTAAAATGTGTTCAAAAATTACTCATATATATATATATATATATATATATATATATATATATATATATATTGTTTAAATTGGTGGTCATAAAGTACTCCCCCCCCCCCGTTGGTAGTATAAGTTATGAAATATGGGTTGGTATTGCTTGGATTAATGTATATTGCCCTGGTTCAGATCTATAGGGCTTGCGCTGGCTCGATTTCCCAAAGGGGAAGAAATTTTTTCATGGAATTTCAGCCACTACTAACTTAGGGGGTGGAACCTGGGTTCTGACTTGACATGAAAAATGTCGATTAGCTGCTTTTAAAAAAGATAATCAGATTACTCAGATGGGGATATATGTACCTATTAACCTTCCGTCGCGTCGGGCGCAATATTGTGACCTTCGAGTTAGGGATCAATGTGCCTGCTCAGCAGATGCTTAAAAAATATTTAACACGCTGTTTGCCAATCTAAACAACAGGAAGTCGAAGAAATGTTATTGTTAGGGATGTCCAATGGATAAAATATTCGAAATTTGCTGCTAGAAAAAACATTTGGGCATTAATATTGATTAAACAAATTTGTGACAAGCCTCCAAACAACATGATAAATAAAAGTAAGAACAAGTTATGTTCAGTTCAAATATACTTGAAAATAGTTCACATTATCAACATTTAGCCTATGTTTTTAGCAAAATTATTCAAGAATATAACATTGTTACAAATAATTTTATTTTTGCAAATATTTTTAAAATACACATCTTAAATAATGTAACGACTTCGGGCGTAATGAGCGTTTTCTGAACAAAATATTTACAAATCGCCATGGCAACGGTCGAGAGCAAACCGAGTGGGTTGGTTGTTTAGAGCATAGATCAAGAAGGGATTACTTACTTACTCACTGGCACTATCGAACCCGTAGGTTCATGGCCGCGCGGACATAAGCTATCCATGCATCCCTATCCTGAGATAATCCTTTCCAATCATTCCCTGTATAATCTACTTCCCTCAAATCATAGTTAATGTTATTCTCCCACCTCATTCTTGGTCTACCAACTGGGCGTTTTCCCTCTGGCTTTCCTACAAGAAGCTTCTATGCAAGTCTTTCATTCCCCATACGTGCGACATGTCCTGCTCATCGCAGTCTACGAGACTTAACTGTTCTTATTATATCTGGCTTCCTATAAAGACCATGTAGTTCCTTGTTAAGTAGTCTTCTCCATTCACCAGTCTGTTCATTTCTCTTTGGTCCAAACATTTTTCTAAGTAGGGATTTAGAGCAAATAAAAAGAAACAGCTACTCGGATTCCTAGTCGTCAATGCCGTCTGATGGAGTGTAATGGGACAAGATTGACAACCTGTGCCTCTCAGATCAGATGCGCCCGACGGAAGGTTAAGGATAAGAGAGAGTGGCTAATGATATATACCAGGGGATTTTATGAGTTGTATAAATCAGATATCTTCACAAATAATCTTCATATTCGCCAGGTTTAATATGAATGTATAGTGTGATTGGTGTGTTTCGTCTTAATGCTGTGTTATGTGGAAGAGGCTCTGATATTGAGCTGATCATTCATTCGGGAAGGCCCTCCATGTCTTTTTGTGGTCAAGAAGTATGTGTATTATCCACAGCTTAAAATTCCTTTCCCAACATGTCGTGCCACTGTAAAAGCCGGATGGTGTATGACATGTCGGGTCAGTTTATAGAGAACCTTCGAATAGAGGGAAAACTGCATACAGTGACATCTAAAAAAATTTCGGTCGTTTACGATGAACTACGTTGAGCAAACTACAATGGTAGAGCGCTGTTTCGTATTAGTCATTCAAAATATCTCTGCAGGCGGAGGAATTTACGAAGCTCTGTTTGTTGCTACACGTGACGTCATATAAGGCAGTGTACACTATCAGCGTCCCACGTCCCATTACCCTCTGCACTCTACACGTGTTCTATTTCTACATAAACACGACTGCAGTGCCCTCCGTCAACAACTGCGCTTACTTCTTAAACGGGTAATAGTAACAGAATATGTAACTAAACAAAACAAATGCAAGGCACACGGCGTGTTCACTTGGAATTATGGGAAATTAGCCATTTTGTAAATTTAAATTTTTAACTGCTATCCTTTCGTTCTATGTAGACGGTACTGTAAAAATTATATAATATGGAAAGTTAAAATCATTACTTAGATTTTATTTTACTCTAATTTGTAAGTAAATTCATGCTTGTTTACATTTTTATGTGAATCTATTTTCAAAGATAAACCTACTAGAAATGATAAAATTCTAAGATTTGTTTAGGTTAGGAAGAGTGATGTCAGTGTACAGCCATTTCTAATAAACATTTTAAAAATGTGACTTTACAATGGATTCCAGATGTACGACATGGCTAAGATTCTTTAATAAATATTGTATAAAATATGTATGTGAGAATAAAGGGGTAGGTCAATTGTAAATATTTATTAAAAGAGCTCATAATGCACGTTTTTAAATTTTAATAAACGAAAATAAATTAACATGTTTTATTTATTTCCATTCTTCCCTTCTGTTAAAATTAAAGAAAATCTTTAGGTCTTTGAGGCTGGGTACAAATAATTCCATAGTTTAAAATTAATTAATATGTTATTAATTCCTATAAAAGTTCAATTCCAAGATTATTCGCCAGATGGCATTATATAATTATAATTCATAATTTTACCACCAGACGGTGCTGAATTTCATATTAGTACCAGAAAAAATCGAAAAAAATGTAGATGTCGTTAGTTGTTCTACACTAGCGCCGCTTATGACATGTACGCGAATCGTGTCCACTTTCTTCTCTGGTACTCTGTGGGCTCAGTTATTTAGTTTCCAGGCAGCATCAAAGGCAACTGTTTCCCTCTGGTTTAAAAAAAAATGCATTGTTACTGCCAGGCAGAGCCGGGGAGTTGTCGTTACAGGCTTCTAAGACGCCGCTCCAATCACAAAAAACTGAAAACAGTTCTCTGCCTATAATATCTTCGCATTTTAAAATTATGTTTCCATGTCTACTCCACGTGGATATAATTATCTTAACAGCGTTGCAACATTTGCATTTTGCAGTACCTTTAATTGGTTAAAATTTATTCTAGCGAATAAAACGTGTGGTTCGAGTCCCGATGGGGGAAGAAATTTTCTCATGGAATGTAGCCAGTATTGGACCGGTGCCCACCCAGCATCGTGAGACATTTGGGTAGCTACAATAAGTAGCGGCTCCAGGTTGAGAAGACCAGCTATAACGGCTGAGGATTCGACATGTCACTCCCTACACTGGCTTATGATCGTCTATTATTAACACATGTGGTCGTGAGGCCAGCAGCCGGTTGGTAGGCCAAGGACCTTCTAGGTCTATCGGGCTTGGAGTTTTTTTGGAGAATAAAACGTGACAACGCCGCTTAATATGTTAAATACTTATGCGTGCAAAATAGAGCTACCTAACCACAAAGCAAAGCGCTTGTAAACTAAACGACGGGGCCAACTCTGTAAGATGAGAGGTTAAACTTGGACAAAGAAAAAGAAGAAAACATTACATAGACTATTTAACTCATGCCCCAAATGGGAGTCAATAACCAATCACGTTTCAATGATTTCTGTTTCACAACCAATCAGAGTCGTGTTTCACCGAATATTTATCAGTGTTATAATTACCATATTAAAGAAAGCTCCTCCTTACAATATTGCGTTCCTTTGGCAATAAATAGTATGATCTGGTTGCAGTGATAAACAAAAGAAGCGGTAGAAGCGTACCTATCGTTTCTCATTTGTTTTCAAACATCGCCGTTTACATTAAATATATAAATATTTTAAAATAACTATAGTTAAATAATGATTTGTGAGTTAACAACTTAATTTTATTCGTTAAATAGTCCTAACAAATGCCACTCTTGATTTCCAAATTCTCTAGATAAATTCACTCCTCACTTCGTGAGTCGTGAATTTATCGATAATTTGGAAATCACTCGTGGCATTACTTATGATAAATTATATATTAAATTAATGGAATCAGGCTATTTTAGCATTCAAGTAATGCTGTCTATTTTTATTATTTCGATGCATATGATTTGGACGTTGAATTTGGAAAGCTAATATGTTTAATGAAGCTGGAAATTGGTTGGAATTCGCTCGAGTCTAATGAATTGCACATATGCATGACACTGAAATGGAATTTGGTTGGTTAACATAGACACTAATATAACAGCAGAGGTGGAGGTGTTTCTAAGTGTCTTGTTATACGAATTCCCTCAAATGTCGAGACCGTTGCCATCTGTGAAGTAATTAGTGAATGGAATCCATATTACTTAATCTCCATATCATGTCTGATGGCTTCATCGCTTGGCTCATCAAATACCCACTCTGCTCATCTCACGTCTACCCAAATTATTTTACTTTTACCTCCTCGCACATTTTACTGAATAAGGAGGATAAATGAATTCCTTTGGGGAGAAATGAATGTCACCACATCTGTTGTTAAGAGGATTGAAAATCAAACTCTTAAATGATATGGCCATGTACAGAGAATGGAAGATGAAAGATGACTAAAAATATATACCAATGGTCACCCCCTGGAAGAAATAAATAAATAAATAAATAATAATAATAATAATAATAATAATGTTCATTTATTCTGGCAGAGTTAAGGCCATAAGACCTTCTCTTCCACTCAACCAGCACAAATACAAATAAATATTTGACAAATATAGATATACACTATACTAATTATAAACAGTTAAAGATGCATTAAACGTAGCAATGTAAATTTCATGTACAAACAACATTTTATACGATAATAACAATAATAATACTTACGATAATAATAATAATAATAATAATATAATAATGACAATAATATAATAATAATATAATAATGATGATGATAATAATAATAATAGTATGAATATGATAAATTACACGAGAAACACCAATTAATATATATATATATATATATATATATATATATATATATATATATATACCTTATACTGGGTAATGATGACGTCGAGGTTAGAGTAAATATAAATTTAGCTTTCTTATATAATGAATTAATTAGATCCAATCCAGAACTAAGTAAACTAAACAAAGCTAGTTTTAAAAAAGCAATTAAATTAATAATTTTAATTAATTAAGTGAATAAAATTAATCATTTGAATATTTTAAAATAATAAATATAAAGCATCTATTTTTGCTTATATTATTATAAATCAATATATAACTAATTACTTTATTCTGTATTATTGGTTATAATCCATTACATTATATGATTTATATTATTTTATGTATATCATTCTCCATTCCATTAATTCTCTTGTTAGAATAAGTCTTATTCCCAATACATTATTATTTTTTATTTGTATGTGCCATAATTTATGTAAAAATGAAACTGGCCCCAACTTTAAAAATATATATTCTATTTGTATTATTCAGGTAACTGAACTGCGCCCGAGCACGAGCACTTGCTCATTCGGGTGTCAATACTGTGTATAACATTTATTTGTAAATAAAATGTATTCTTATTCTTCTTATTCTTCTTTTAAAAGTTGCCAATGTCCGGCAGACCAAGATGGAAATGGATAACTTATGTCAGAACTATAATGGATGATAGCAATTTGGAAGAAGGGAGATTGGAATGATAGAAATAAATGGAAACTGAAGACGGCAAACCTATAAGTGGGAAAAAGCCGAAGAAGACCTCGTCGCAAATTCATTAATGTCAAGCATAAGTTCAGAATTTGAAAACCTAATTCGTTACTTCTTCTTTTTTGGATTTATCATATAATGTAAGTCGGCAACTGTGAGCTAGTAGTTATGTTCCTTGCCTCTGGTTTCGAGGGACGCGGATTCAGATTCAGCCGGGAGTCGAAGGATTTTTTTAAGATGGAGAGAAATTCAACGGACAAGTCCTCCGGGAGGGATTTCAAGCCATGGGTCCCGAGTCTAAAGATTTTCAGGCTCGTAAAAGAACCGCAAGCCGGAATAAAAAGCCTCTATGCAAAATTTACCGACCGTTATCCATCCAAGTAATACCTTAAGTGCCCACTAGGTGTCTCACTATGGCAAGATGTCGACCCCATATCTCTCGCTGATACCTATGGGTAAATAAGCGTAACTAAATTAGCTTGATTAAAACTCTCCCATAAGCAGCACCATAATCCCCACACGAGGAAGTGCAATCCAGAGAGTATGTCGCTCTGTTTGAATGTACTGTAGCGGGAGGTTGACATTTTCAATATGTACGGGCTTAAGGAAATTTAAGGATTACAGCACAGAAAAAAACGTATTTCTGTATAATTTCGTTGCTGAGAAATAACGTTTCAAAGAGTGTATACATCGATTTGAGAAGCTCTGTAGATGGTCAAATGTCATGACTCATGACTAACTCACTGGCACTATCAAACCCGTAGGTTCATGGCCGCACGGACATAAGCTCTCCATACATCCCTATACTGAGCTAATGTTTTCCAATCATACCCTGTATAATCTACTTCCCTCAAAACATAGTTAATGTTATTCTTCCACCTCATTCTTGGTCTACCAACAGGGCGTTTTCCCTCTGGTTTTCCTACAAGAAGCTTCGATGCACGTGTTTCATTCCCCATTCGTGCCACATGTTCTGCCCACCGCAATTTACGAGATTATATCTGGCTTTCTATAAAGACCATGTAGTTCATTGTTAAGTAATTTTTTTTCCATTCGCCTGTCTGTTCATCTCTCTTTAGTCCAAAAATGTTCCTAAGAACTTTATTCTCAAACACTCGTAATCTCCTTTCCTCCCTTAAAGTAAGAGTCCATTTTTCGCATCCATATAACTGGTTGGAATAATAGTTTTATATATTTTCATTTTAACGTTTTTTTGAAAGGAGCCGAGATTCAAGACTCTCTGTAATTCATAATAGCATGCATTTCCAGAATTGAGTCTATGTTTAATTTCTTTGAGCATCTCATTCCTATTTGTGATTATTGTTCATATAGTCCGTGAGGGCTAAAGTGTCTAGAATATTTTAGAAAGAGAAAGAGAGTACTCACCATCTTCTTTCTCACTCATACACATATCTCTTCGCGGTGACAGCGGTAGGGCAGACACTCCCTGCAGTGAACATAGATCAGTGGTGGCATTCCCTTCTTCTAAAGATTAATTTTACACTAATATAATATCTCACTCACGCTCACAAACTCAAACGAACTCTGAAACAGTCGCCACTGACACAAATTACGTGAACAAAAGTGACTGGTCGGAAGTGGGAGTGGAGTTTTTCTAGCATTCCTAAGTAATTTTACAAGGGTAGCCCATTATAGTACACATGTCACTCAGACGTCTAGCGAAGGGTGGAATAACAGTTCTCTAGACAAGGATAGCAGAAACCATGCCAACTTACAACTTTTACACTATAGGTATTTGAATTCAGCCACTTCCTCAAAATTTCCCTCATTTTTCATATCACGTATAATACGTATGTATTCTCAAGTTAGCTGTATTTTTGTTGTGTTTTTGTCATACAATTTTATTACCTATCATCTTACACAACTAAAGTCATTAGCCTACAAATTTTGATAGGGATCTCTTTTTCTCACGCTTGAGGTTTGAGATTTCGTATATATAACTTACCCACTACTTTAGTTTCCTTCCAAAGAATCCCATTTCCTCCCCTCGTACATCCACTACTGTCCGACTCGAAACAGTTTAAAAAGAAACTCGCTTCGTATTTCCTTATATAATATATAATATATAACAGTGTTACATGTATACTTTTATTATTTCCTTATATTTTAAAATTTCATTACTAAGCCATTTACTTAATATAATTATAGGTTATGATTATTATTTTTTTTATTGCGGATGAGCCCATGTAGGACTACGCAAAGTACTTAGAGGTGTTTCTTTGAGCCCAAATTTCTTTCATTCTTTTTCTATGAGCTTGTTTTCTATCATCTGTCCAAGTTGTTCCAGTTTTTCTCTTCGGTTTGTCCTCTTGGTCAACTTGCCACTTATTCACCTTAATTCTAAATATATCTGTGCTTGGGATATCGTCTTTAGTAATTCCTGCCAATCTTAAGTCCTTTTTGACTTCATCAATCCACTTCATAGTATCCACTGGAGCTTTACTTCTGTTTTCGTAGAATTCCATTATATGTTTTGTAAGCCTATTTGAGTTCATTCGTTTAATATGGCCATAAAATTTTAACCTTCTTTTTCTAATATCACTATGAATGTGTGTATATATTTTTATTTCCTTTTTACTTCTGAGTCTAAATGCTTCGCCTATGACTTGTGGACCTAAAACTTTTCTTATAATTTTGCATTCTTTTTTCACTATATTTTCGATATTTTTTTTCTGTTCAAAATTAATGTTTCTGCTCCATAGAGGCACTCTGGTTTAATTATAGTGTTATAGTGTCGTAATTTTGTATGTAAAGATATGCATTTTTTATTATAATATTATTTTTGTTATTATTATTATTATTATATTATTTTCTTTCTTACCCTTGTTAACTTTATATTGTGCAATCTATATATATTATGTATCATTAATCATAATTATTGTTATTATATGTATAATTTAAACCTGATGAAGTGGAAGAAAAGACCTTACGGTCTTAACTCCATCATATAAAATAAGTAAATAAATAAATAAAAAAAATAAATACTCAGGATTTTTAAAAATCCTTTGACTTCTGCCGGGTTTAAAAAACGAATAGGCCTATCAGAAACATGCGAGAATGTATATGTTTGTCACGTGTTTTTGGTAGACATTCACTGATTTAATTATAATCTTCTACTTCTTCTTCACTTCACGGGTTAGGCAAACTGTCTGTGCCGCCTCACAGTTGTTCTGTCCAGCTTTTCGCTGGCCTCCCTATATTCTTTTTTTCCCTTGGCTTGTAATTAAATGTTGCTTTTTGCAATCTATTACATTCAATCTTTCCACGTGCCTAAACTAATTATCTCTGTATTTTATTTTTATTCAGTGTATATATATTTAACTGTGTTCTTATATCTTCATTCTTTATCCGGTCCAATCTTATGTAGCCTTTGTTCTTCTAGGGACGTTCATTTCTACGCTTTGTATTTTACTTTGTAATTTTTTGGTCATTACCCAAGTTTCGCTCCCATAAAGTAATGCAGGAACTGCTAGTATTTTACAAACTTCAAACTAGTATTTCTTCTTGTTTTTTTCTTTAAGGTTATATACCTATATTTGTCAAATATTTGTATTTATGCTGGTTGAGTGGCCAGAATAAATAAAACATTATTATTATTATTATTATTGTTATTATTATTATTATTATTATTATATACTGCATATCATTTGAAATTTCTTGCTC
Organism: Diploptera punctata; assembly: GCA_030220185.1. Lineage (NCBI taxonomy): Eukaryota > Metazoa > Arthropoda > Insecta > Blattodea > Blaberidae > Diploptera > Diploptera punctata. The sequence goes on along the minus strand of JASPKZ010008504.1, from coordinate 91,988 downwards.
TTCTTCTTCTTCTTCGGCTTTCTCCCACTTATAGGTTTGTCGTCTTCAGTTTCCATTTATATCTATCATTCCAATCTCCTTCCTCCAAATTCCTATCATCCATTATAGTTCTGACGTAGGTTTTCCATTTACATCTTGGTCTGCCACGTTTATTTCTTCCAGGGGGGTGACCATTGGTATATATTTTTTGGCCATCTTTCATTTTCCATTCTTTGTACATGACCATACCATTTAAGCGTTTGATTTTCAATCCTCTACAGTTTGTTATTTATTTCTCTTTCAGTTTCTCTGTTAATAATAAGATTTTTAATTTCAATGACACTTAGAAGTAATGATTATGATAAAATGGGTCCTGAAAAAAAAATGTTAACATTTACCTTGATGACTGAAAACTAAAAAAATCTACAGTCAAATTCATCGACACCGGAGTTTGATCCTTAGACTTAAAAAAATAATATTCTCAAATGCCTATAGCTTCACCTTGTGCGTTCCGAAGAAAAGTTTAAGAAGACATACACTCATTTTTGTAATTAGTAGGTTTTTAGGGAGCCAGAAAAAAATTGGGGGGTTTTAAGATTCCTGAATTGAGATTTTATTAATTGTAATTTTATTTCAACGTATAATGAGTTTCCTTATAGAAATTATTTAGCCGGTGGTTTGCAGCTGTGATTATAAAGATCGAAATGCACAAAATCTGAGATAACTATCTCATATTACCTACAAAGAACTATTATAGTTTAGTAAAAATTAAGTCTCATAGACTGCGATGAACAGGACATATGGCACGAAAGGGGACTTAAAGAGGAACACGAGAACTTCTTGTAGGAAAACCAAAGAGAAAAGTACCGAGTAAGTTGGTCAAGAATGAGGTGAGAGATTAACGATAGACATGATTTAAGGGAGGTAAATTATACAGAGGATGATTGAAATATGTTATCTCAGGATAAGGGTGTATGGAGAGCTTATGTCCTCGCGAACATGTACCTCAGAGTTCGATAGTGTCAGTGAGTCAGTTAAAACTTACCCAAGCAACAACTACAATCTGCTGCCACCTAGCGGAAGTAAACCAAGCATAATCTCCCTATCTTTATGATTAACTAGCTAATTCCCGGCGAGTGCTGCTACGCCTAAACAAAATTAAATTTGTTTTTTGTATTTAGTTGAATTAAGTAAAAAGTAAAGTAATCCCACTACAGGCCTCAGGAGGCCCTTGGGGTAGTAGGAGGTTAAGGCTTTCACTTAACTGGACAATCGGCACTTGATGTCATCTGGGTTGTCAGTCCTGCGTGACGGCTGCCTTTACCCCCAGAACAAGCGTCTGGTACTCATGTAAAAAGAAAAATAATTATCATACATTTATATGGTAATTATTTTTAGATACTCCGTGCTGATTACCCGGTGTCGCCCGGGAATCTATTATACCGATTTTCTTGGCAGCAATGAACTGAAAGAGAAAAATGGTTATTGACAGACATACGTTGTCGCGGACTTTTTGGTAGAATTTTTTGCGATATTGTATTCAACTCTGTGCACATTAATGTTATGTATTTGCTCTGATATATGCAGCATAAGCCAATGAGATACTATATTAAATTCTGTGTACATTAATTTTGTGTATTTATCTGGTTTATGCAGGATAAGCCATTTAAGACATAAAAGTTACTTTTTTAATGCACCTATCCCCTTTTTTCTTTTTTTTTTTATCTCCGGCCCTATTGTACGTAGGTAATCTGTTATAATAGGTTAATTGTCCTAGAAAAATTCTTTAAATGATGGAAAAAATCCCATTCTCCTCAGTCAACTAGTTTTTTGAGTCCATAAAGGACAGACAGAAGAACAGATCCACACCCTTTTTTATTATATAGATAGGTTTACAATTAATTAATTAAATTATCTCAATTCACGATTTTTGTGCTTGGATTACAATTACCAAACTTATAAACCAATTATCTTACTATCAAACGAAAATATCATATTTCTTATTGTTTTTAATATATTTATATAATAATAGGAAGAATATTTGATTTCACTAATCTGTCGTGATAAAAAGGAATCCAAGAGCGAATTCACAGCTTAACATACGACTTTTGAAAAATGGAACTTTTGGAACACGGCTTCCTTTAGAGGGAAAGTTGGAATTCGACAATCCCGCGTCACAGATTTGGCACATTACAGAATCATCGGATGTCCCTTGCAAATTTCGCACCTAGAGTCATGATTAACGTCATTATAAAAATGTATCAAACAAAACAAGTGAATAATTAAATATACGAATAACTAATACATTTAATATATATATATATATATATATATATATATATATATATAACTTTTTTCAAATGCCCCAGGTTTGTCTTTCGACATTCCTGGTTTCTCTCCTGGCATGGCGTACTTGTAACCCACTTCTGAGGTTGGGGCGCCTGGAAGGCGGGATTACGTTGCCCTGATGATATGATGGGTGATGATAATGGTGCGCCAGGAGAGTCCTTAATCCTAAACTTAACCTAAGATGAATATGAATGATGATGATTGCGATGGCCATATGATTTCGGGGGCCATTTGGGCCTTAAAGTTTTCCTGACATTTGTCTTACAGGTGAGGAAGAACCCCGATAAAAAACTCACCCAGAAAAACTGTCCCGACCGGGGATCGAACCCGGGCCCGCTGCGTGACAAGGCAGCACGCTACCCCGAGACCACAGCGGTGGACATAAATATATTATAAACATATTTAATATTTTCACATTGCACATGTCGAATTTGTGGGAGAATGAGATATAATAGGGAATTATATGAGTTATATAAATCAACAAATACCATTACAGATATCAAAGTAAACAGATTAAAACGGGCAGGACATACACAGAGAATGACCAAAAATGAAGTACTTAGAAGAATTATAGATGATAAACCAGAAGGAAGACGGATAATTAGAAGACCGAATTTGAGATGGATGGATGGAGTACTACAGGATGTCAAAGCTTTAATACTCAAGCATTGGTGGACGGTTGCCGGAGATATAGAAGCCCGGAGAAAAATTCTGAAAGGAAGCCTTGACCCACCCAGGGTTGTTGTTCTGATTATATATGTATGCCTGTATATGTATGGGTGTGTGTGTGTGTGTGTGTGTGTGTGTGTGTGTGTGTGTGTGTGTGGTGTTTGTATGCATGTATTTAGCTCACAATATTAGAATTAATTACTTATGATCCAAAATCACTTGTCCATATGATTTATTAGTTCATAACGATTCATAATGAAATTCTCGCTTTCTCACTGCCCATTTCCCATTAACAACTCCTACTAAAAAGTATTGCTAATTCGATTAATAGTGCATTTTTCTACTCTGTTTTAGTCTAATTCTATTGAGAATCAGGTAGATTAACTAAAACATCAGAGTTACGTTCGTAGAGTAGCCGATTTGTGATTGGTTACTTCTTCCCTATGCTTTCGTCCTGAATCTTCCAGAACGCTGTGTTAGAGGTCCACTATTTAAAGTCCAGTCAATGCAATGAAGTCCATTAATACTAATGGTCTAAACCTAAAGGTCCACTCCTTAAAGTTCATATTTAAAGGTACATACAAAAATGTCCAAATCTAAACACCCAGTAAATGAAGTACAATAAAACAGAAGATCCAATCCGAAATGCACGTTTTAATTTATTGATTTATAATCAAAACATTTTGTAATATATGTTTCATCTTCATCTTCCTTGAATCTAAACACGTTTTATATGTCCTTCTCAGGTAGATTTAGTAGCAACTCTTCATCGTAGATATTATCCAAAATTTTTTCGCATCACCTGCACTGGAGGTGCAATTGTGATTCTTCTGCTCAATTTGTATTATGTTTAGTACCTTTCGAACGTCTCCTGCTACACTTGGATTCTGCTAATGTTTACTAGCGCCATCTTTAAAAATCTCAATGTTTTCCAACCTACATCCTATAACACACCGTGCATTGCAGATTCTTCTTTCTCCATACTTCCAGTCTTTCCCTTGTTTGAAGAGTGGAGATTATAGGAATATCCGTTGTAGTGAAGAATTTGTAATTTTTTTATGAAATACGATTTGTGTCGTGTTGTACTTCAAACATTTTATTAAAATCTGACATTGCCTAGCAACAGAAATAAAAACTCCTATTAATTGATTAGTGTCAATTCCCAATGCCAATGTTGTTTGACATGTACATTTTGGAGTTAACCTTCATCTTCCTTGAATCTAAACACGTTTTATATGTCCTTCTCAGGTATATTTTGTAGCAACTCTTCATCGTAGACATTATCCAAAAATTGTTCGCATCACCTGCACTGGAGGTGCAATTGTGATTCTTCTGCTCAATTTGTATTATGTTTAATACCTTTCGAACGTCACCTGCTACACTTGGATTGTGCTAATGTTTACTAGCGCCATCTCTAAAATCTCAATGTTTTCCAACCTACATCCTATAACAACACACCGTGCATTGCAGATTCTTCTTTCTTCACACTTCCAGTCTTTCCCTTGTTTGAAGAGTGGAGATTATAGGAATATCCGTTGTAGTGAAGAATTTGTAATTTTTTTTATGAAATACGATTTGTGTCGTGTTGTACTTCAAACATTTTATTAAAATATGACATTGCCTAGCAACAGAAATAAAAAACTCCTAATAATTGATTAGTGTCAATTCCCAATGCCAATGTTGTTTGACATGTACATTTTGGAGTTAACCTTCATCTTCCTTTAATCTAAACACGTTTTATATGTCCTTCTCAGGTATATTTTGTAGCAACTCTTCATCGTAGATATTATCCAAAATTTTTTCGCATCACCTGCACTGGAGGTGCAATTGTGATTCTTCTGCTCTATTTTTATTCTGTTTAGTACCTTTCGAACGTCTCCTGCTACACTTGGATTCTGCTAATGTTTACTAGCGCCATCATTAAAAATCTCAATGTTTTCCAACCTACATCCTATAACACACCGTGCATTGCAGATTCTTCTTTCTTCACACTTCCAGTCTTTCCCTTGTTTGGAGAGTGTAAGATTATAGGAATATCCGTTGTAGTGAAGAATTTGTATTTTTTTAGGAAATAAGATTTCTGTCATGTTGTACTTGAAAAAAGTTATTAAAATCTGACATTGCCTAGCAACAGAAATAAAAACTCTTAATAATTGACTAGTGTTAATTCACAATGAATTAGCTGCTTGACATAGACATTTTGGAGTTAACCTTTATCTTCCTTGAATCTAAACACGTTTTATATGTTCTTCTCAGGTAGATTTACTCTTCATCGTAGACATTATCCAAAAATTGTTCGCATCACCTACACTGGAGGTGCAATTGTGATTCTTCTGCTCGATTGTTATTCTGTTTAGTACCTTTCGAACGTCTCCTGCTACACTTGGATTGTGGTAATGTTTGCTAGCGCCATCTTTAAAAATCTCAATGTTTTCCAACCTACATCCTATAACACACCGTGCATTGCAGATTCTTCTTTCTTCACACTTCCAGTCTTTCCCTTGTTTGGAGAGTGTAAGATTATAGGAATATCTGTTGTAGTGAATAATTTATTCATTTTTTTGAGGAAATAAGATTTCTCTCATGTTGTACTTGAAAACTTTTATTAAAATCTGACCACATTGCCTAGCAACAGAAATAAATACTATTAATAATTGATTGGCGTCAACTTCAAATGCATTGGCTGTTTGACAATGGACGTTTTGGAATTAACATTTTTCTTGGACTTTATGTTCTACTAGACCATTAACATTATTGGACTTTTCGAGAAAAGACGTTTTGGAATGGACCTCTTTTCTTGGAATTTTTAGCCCTTAAATTGGACATTAATTGTTTTGATTTACTTAGTAGTTTTAATAAAATAGAAGAAAACGAACGAGTAGAAATTACTTATATTTTTGTCGAATTAAGCAATGTACGTAATAATAAACAGTTATACATGATTTCGTTTTCACTGCGTTCCACCAGATTTAAATAACTGGCACGAGAAATTATAATATTGCCAATTTAAGGGTTAAACTGGCCTAAATCTTCTGGTGGCAATATGGCCAGTGTAGATTCAGCTTCTAACGGAAAGAGTATTAAACTCATGTTCTGGAGGTAAGAGCGGCTCTGATGCGGACTTGACTCGTGTCAAAATCTGCAAAGGTGGGATCGTCCTATAGCCCGTAGTTGCATCACTTTACTTTTTATGCAAACTATCGCTATTTAACTAGGAAAAACATGAACGATGTTCAGTATCCCCAGTTACAGATATGCATTAGACATTGCAGTAAATGTACTGAACTCAGAGGTTCCAGTACAAATGTAATCATTAGTTTCATGATTAGTCGAATAGAATTTTCGTAAACCAACATGCCATGAAAATAAATGTTGTGAGATAAATGTGAAAAGCTCAGTGTTGAATATTGTTTTCCGAACTTCTTTTTTACGTTAATTTGCCAATATTCATACGTACATTTGTACACAAAACGAATATCGATAATGATGGGAGCTGCATCGACATTTACTCGTTTTGACCAAGTCTCGGCATATGTTGTTTTAAAAAAATAGAATGTATCTTTCGCGTCGTAACAATCTCCAGAAAGTAAATATAATATCAGATGGAGTACAAATTTTCATTAATAAATATTGTATTATATAATACCAAATTGATATAAATAATGAAACTGTCATTACAATATATTTATCATTATAGGCGTGTAACTTAAATTTAACCTAATAATTATTGTAGATTATAATTATTTAGTCCACAGCTGTGGTCTCGAGGTAGCGTGCTGCCTTGTCACGCAGCGGGCCCGGGTTCGATCCCCGGTCGGGGCGGTTTTTCTGGGTGAGGTTTTTATCAGGGTTTTTCCTCACCTGTAAGACAAATATCAGGAAAACTTTAAGGCCCAAACGGTCTCCGAAATCATATGGCCATCATCATCACCCTTATCATTTTCATCATCATCCTTCACTGGTGTGGAAAGCAACGGGAAGCTACCACACTATAATTCCCTAGTAAAGCTGCAAGCTTAGCATGAAAATGCTATGATTGCAGTGAAAGACCTGCCCTCGGGCAGAATTACTATGGATGGATGGATAGTTATTTAGACGGCTAGTTACATAAGCAGTGGTTTTAGTAACGAGATGCTTCGGTCGTGTTCTAAGAGCAGCTAGTTCTAAACCTAATTTTGTAACGTGTTGTCTACAATATGTTATCTACGCTCAGAGTATTTTAATATATGTTTGTATATTTAATGAAATGCATTTATTGCGGAAACGATATGTTTAGAGAAAAAAATAATATTGTTGTTATATTCTACAATTTTTGGGTACTAGTTTCATATGTGAATTTAAATTTAAAATGAGCGGAGAAGGTGATTTTCACGGTTCATAAGGGAAAAAGTTTAAAAGCAGTCCAAGAGGCGACTATTATTATACTTCCAGAAAAGTCGAGGATATTTATTTATGTAGTTATACGAAATCATTATTAAAATGTATTTTTGATTTGTTGAACCTAAATTTATGTTTTGATAGCGTGTTTTGTGATTTATTAAAATGTAAATTATATATTTTGTTGCCTAGTAACTACAAACTAAGTATTTTTTTACATGGAATACTGCTCGGGTTACATTTATAGGGAAACTAATCAGTGGTGGCAATATAATCATATCCATCCATCCATAGTAATTCTGCCCGAGGGAAGGTCTTTCACTGCAATCATAGCATTTTCATACTATGCTTGCTGCTTTACTAGGGAATTGTAGGTGTGGTAGCTTCCCGTTGCTTTCCACACAGTGAAGGACGATGATGATAATGATAAGGATGATGATGGCCATATGATTTCGGGGACCGTTTGGGCCTTAAAGTTTTCCTGACATGTGTCTTACAGGTGAGGAAAAACCCCGATAAAAACCTCACCCAGAAAAACTGCCCCGACCGGGGATCGAACCTGGGCCCGCTGCGTGACAAGGCAGCACGCTACCTCGAGACCACAGCAGTGGACTATAATAATATAAAGACATTATATTACACTTTCATATGATTTATTGTGATTGCATCTCATTGAATATTTAATTATTTTGACATACGCTATTATTTAAGATAGATTTAAAATAAAATGTAAGAACAGACAAACAATGTGAAGGAGTCTCTACTTTTTGAGTTCATAATTTTTTTTATACCGTTGAGGTTATAACAATGTTAATTTTTTTGTTTACCTTATATCTACCGTCTTCCTCAACTATAATGTTTCTACTTAAAATTTTTTCGTTGATTTCACTCTAGGCCTTTCGAAGTATGCTTCATCTTCTGGAGTTGTTGTAGTAGTACTGAATTATCTGTAGGCTACATGTCTAGTAGACGGTTTTGCTCATCAGGCATATTTTCGTTGAGAATGTTTGTATTCTTGGCCTCCTTGATAATTTTCATTTCTTCTAACATGTTAATTTTGTGACCGTTGTTCTTTCTGTGTATAATTGACATTGTATTATAGATATTGTTAAAACTGTGGCAGCTTTCTGAATTTTTTTTTCAAATTTCGCTAAACACATTTCAGAAAGCGACCACAGTTTTAAAAATATCGATAATACAGTATAAATTATACACAGAGAGAGCAACAGACACAAAATTAACATCTTAGAAGAAATCGAAATTATCAAGGAGGCCAAGAATACAAACATTCTCAACTAAAATGTACTTAATGAGCAAAACCCTCTACTAGACATATAACAGATAATGCAATACTACTAAAACAACTCCAGAAGATGAAGTATGCTTCGAAAGGCCTAGAGTGAAATCAACGAAAATTTTAAATAGAAACATTATAGTTGAGGATGACAGTAGTTTACAAGGTAAAAATAAAATTTATAATTTAATATGAAGAAATCTGAAAAAAAAATATTAATGTTTATCCCAAACTTGGTAATTTGCACTCCAATGAATATTTTTGTCCGCTGCTGTGGTCTCGGTACACTGCTGTGGTCTCGAGGTAGCGTGCTGCCTTGTCACGCAGCGGGCCCGGATTCGATGCCCGGTCGGGGCAGTTTTTTTGGGTGAGGTTTTTATCGGGGTTTTTCCTCACCTGTAAGACAAATGTCAGGAAAAATTTAAGGCCCAAACTGTTCCCGAAATCGTATGGCCATCATCATCATCCATATCATTATCATCATGATCATCATCATCATCATCCTTCACCGGTGTGGAAAACAACGGAAAGCTACCACCCCTACAATTCCCTAGTAAAGCTGCAAGCATAGCATGAAAATGTTATGATTGCAGTGAAGGACCTGCCTTCGGGCAGAATTACTATGGATGGAATGAATATTTTATAGCATTTGGCATATTTAACACTATTTGAAAACACAACATAGTTGTTGATGATACTGTAGCAATCGGTAAACTAAAATCTAATACGAAATGCCCTTGATTGAAGAGCAATGGTTTACATTGTCCCGACCAGTAATTGAACCCGGGCCCGCTGCATACGAGACAAGGACTTTACTGCAAGACCACAGCGGTGAACGCTTGCTTGTACTTTTAAAATATTGCAACATTACATTGACCGCACAGTATTGCTTATTGTGGTACCGGCATATCGTATATATTTTGGCGACATTGTGAGAGAGATGAAACGCGGACTTAGCGTGACATATTGACCCGGTGCAAGGAGAATAGCAGCGACAGATGTTTTGTCGCGTTATCTTTCCGTCACTCACTGTGTGAAATATATAAAGTGAAAATCCGCTTTCAACCTTACCATAACATTTCGCACCGTTAAGCTACTTAAGTGAATATAGGTTCATGCATTTTTATCGAGTTCTAAGATTCTAGTCTTTCCTTGTTCCTCACTTTCGGTTATGCACGAAGTAGGCATTTTCTAGGCATAGGATAAGTGCTACTTCAATAAAGATACCAAAACAAGAATATATATAAAGCAGTGATATTAAATGTTAAATAATCGCCATAATTCAATAATTATTTAGTATAGCACAGATTGTTGTTTCCTTCTGTCGCACCATGAGTACAAGAGCACTTACCTAAACCAACATACCACCCGCTTACACAGAAAAGGCAGGTCCAACCATCACATACTTCGACGAGTAGATAATGGAATTTATTGCCTTTTTGTTCAGAATAAAGAAAATACATATGCATTTACATTGCGCACGGGCCTGCTTGGCCGTACGTGCATTGTTTTTCCATGAATAAAAAAATAAAACTAATCATAATATAAACAAATATCTACAAATACACATGTATCAAAAACAATAATAGGCTACATATAAGTAAAATCTATGTCTACACTACATCACAATAATACATATCTACACTCATCCATGAAAAGACCATGTGTATAAATAAATTTTAAAAAAAGTCTCATTCTGTACGTTAATATTAAAAAAATTGCTAGAAAACAAATTAGAAAAAAAAAACACACACACATACATACACCCACACACCCTCACACATTTACACACGCGCACGCTCATACCCCTCTCCCCCGTCCCTGCAGACATCAAATGCACTATCAGACTACTTATCAAACCTATTTATTATATAATATAATTAAAGATAGAAAACAAAGACCATATTGAGATTCTTCTTATTGATAATACATATATCCTTAATCTACGATTTTGCTATATCTCAATTTCCTTACTGTACCCAAAAATTTGCATGTTTTTGATTCACTCTCGATCCGTCCTAAAAGATCCCAACACGCCACTCTCCCACTATCCGACCTGAGAAATCTCTCCGGCAGCATCTGTAATCTAAGTTGTTCTGTCTCTCTACATAATGCTATAACATGCTGCCAGTTTTCATGGTCCATCGCATAGCGGGCATAGTTTAATGCCTTCTTCACTTGTTAAATTATGGGCCATCCATCTCCCCAAATGAAACCATGCAATAGCACTTCTATCATCCCCATCCAAAGAGTCAATATACTTCTCCCTTCCCCACGAAAGTTCAGTTTCCGTCTGCAGGGTGAGCGATAGTTTCTGCCTACACTCGGCTTCTATATACTGACTGTCTATATCGATTAGTCTCTTCTTAACTCTCCTCCAAACATTTCTATTATTCCGCGAACTCCTCTCCCATACCCAACCCAGCCCCAAGCCCTTCAATCCCCTTTCTACACCGATTACTAATCTCCCGAAAACACACCGCCTTTTCTGTTCATTGTAACACTCTGCTCTACTTCGACGAGTAAACTTTAGCATTTGCTCAATTAGTAAGCCTGTAACTTAGACAGTTTCACAAATTCACGATGTGTTAAAGCAAGAATTGCATTATCTTCATTACTATTCAGTTTTGTACTAGAGCATGTCATCATATCTTTGGATTATCTTTAGAGGGAAGAAAGCTTACAACCAATAATGTATGCTGATGATGTAGAATTTTAGGTGATAGGAGGAGATACCAAGGTTAACACTAAGAAATTGTGTCTGGAAGTAACATCAATGAAATTAAATATAGGCTATGGTCACATATAGAAATTCATTTATCAATTGAATTGGACAGTTAATGACAAAATGGGGGAAATTTTGAAGAAGTGTTGAATTCAAATACCTAAGAGCAATAAATACAAAACGTAATGAAATTAAACATAGGCCCCGTTTCTGGAAATATGTGTTATTGTGCATTGCAAGGGAATCTTGTCCCAGCTTCTCTCAAAAAAAAGGTTTACTGGATATATATATATATATATATATATATATATATATAATATAATATATATATATTGCCTGAACTATTTTTCTCCCTGTTATATTATATGGATGCGAACATGGACTTACTTTATGGGAGGAAAAAAATTACCAGTATTTGAGATTAAAGTTTTAGGAAAATGTTTGAATCGAAGAGAGATGAACAGACAGGAGAATAGAGGAGAGGTGAATAATAGTGAAATACATGCTCTTTATCAGAAACCAGACATACTAATAATTACAGTTAAGTCTGCGATGGACAGTAGGCTATATGTGGGCACGAAAAGGGAATGAAAGAGGGGTATGGAAACTCTTGTAGAAAAACCAGAGGGAAAACGTCCTGTTGGTAGACCAAGAATGAGGTGGGAGGAATAATATTAACTATGATTTGAGGGTATTATATTATAATGGGTGGGGGGCACGCCGTAGCGTAGTGGTTAAGGCACTGAAGCTACAAGCTGGAGGTTCGAGGGTTCAAGTCCCGTTGGGGTCAGGATTTTTAAACTGACCCAAACTTCTGGCGGCACTATGGCTCTGGGGTCGACTCAGCCTCTAACGAAAATGAGTACCAGACGCTTGTTCTGGGGGTAAAATTGGCCATCACGCAGGGCTGACAACCCGGCTGACATAAAGTGCCGATTGTCTAGAAAAAGTGAGAGCCTTAACCTCCTACTACCCCAAGGGTCTCCGGGTCTGTTGTGGGATCACTTTACTTTATATTATAATGGGTATGATTGGAAAATATTAGCTCGGGATAGGGGTGTATGGAGAGCTTATGACCGCGCGGGCCATGAACCTATGATTTCGATAGTGCCAGTGAGTTATATATATATTATATATATATATTATTATTTATTTATTTATTTTTTATATGTATTTATTTATAGATAGATAGAGAGGGGAAAAGGGGAATGAATATGTATGTTGACGTACGAAGCGGGAATAGCGAAAGAAAGAAGTGAAAGAGAGGGAGACTGTAACAATTGAAAATGCCATTAAGTGTTTAAAACGATCTACCAATAGGAAGCCACGCTATGTTAAAGTGATTGAAACATGCTTCACTTTTGACAAGTTTCTGGAGACAGTGATATTTGTACATTGTCACTCTCAGAACTTCTAGTGACAGATTCCAATCGCGTGATATCCATTGTTCCTTCTTCTAGGTACAGTTTTTTATAGCGAAAAAAATACGCACTCGACAGTTTGTCCCAGACACGATCTACTGAATATATTTTATATTAATTTTATATCACAAATATTTTCAGTCCGTCTATTCCTCTGAGAGATAGGAGTAAATATATTTTGTTACTTGGGTGGGCTACCAACCCGTCCGCAGACCGAAGATTACTTAGAAACATTAGAGATGAAGTTTCTCAGATGCGTTGCAGGATATACCAGGGACCACATTCCTTGTGAAACAATTAGGTAAGAACTTAAAATGTTTAATCTAAATGAAAAAATACAAAACTATAAACAAAATGGCATGACATATTTTAAGAATGGACTCTTCTAGTCTAACAAAACAAGCACTCTTGTACCAACCTCAAGACTATAGAGATGTGGGACGACCTAGAAGACGATGGGAAGATGAATTCTGAGATCGGAACAGGCCGATGGCCTACCAGGAAGATGATGATGATGAAATTTTTCAGTTTATATATATATATATATTATATATATTAATATATATATATGTGTGTGTGTGTGTGGGGGGGGGGCCTTGTACCAACCTCAAGGCTATAGAGATGTGGGACGTCCTAGAAGACGATGGGAAGATGAATTCTGAGATCGGAACAGGCCGATTGGCCTACCACGAAGATGATGGATGATGAAATATTTTCAGTTTATATATATATATATATATATATATATATAGTGTTGTGGTGTGTGGGGGGGGGCACGCCGTAGCGTTGTGGTTAAGGCACTGAGCTGCAAGCCGGAAGGGCGAGGGTTCAAGTCCCGTTGGGGTCAGGATTTTTAAGCTGACCCAAACCTTCTGGCGGCACTATGGCCCTGGGGTCGACTCAGCCTCTAACGAAATGAGTACCAGACGCTTGTTCTGGGGGTAAGGCGGGCCGTCAACGCAGGTTTGACAACCCGACTGACATCAAGTGCCGATTGTCCAGAAAAAGTGGGAGCCTTAACCTCCTACTACCCCAAAGGCCTCCTGAGGCCTGTAGTGGGACTACTTTACTTTTACTTTATATATATATATATATATATATATATAGTGTGGTGTTGTGTGTGTGGTGTGTGTGTGTGTGTGTCCACCGCTGTAGTCTGGAGGTAGCGTGCTGCCTTGTCACGCAGCGGGTCCGGGTTCGATTCCCGGTCTGGACCAGGCTCCTGGGTGAGTGTTTTTTCGGGTTTTCCTCATCTGTAAGACAAATGTCAGAAGCTTAGGCCCAACGATCTCCGAAATCATCCGCCCATCATCATCATTATCACTCCTTTCATTCATCCTTCCACCGGTGTGGAAAGGAACGGGAAGAAACTGCAAAGCATAGTATGAAAATGCATGAGAAATCTGATCGTAGTGAAAGACCAGCGCTCGGGCAGAATTACTGTGAATGGATATATATATTACACAGGGTATAACTAAATTCGCATTACAGACTTTGAGGACATGTAGTGGGGACCGAGACGGTTACGTTTAGCATAGGAGTTCATGCCCGGGAAGGTAACGTTTTCCCGCTATTCACACAAAATATGACAACATACATTCAACTCTCCCTCGTTTTCTGCGCCAAAGACCCTGCACAATCTTCCAACTTGTACACCGCTAGACTACTGTGTGTGGAGTCATATGAAATCCCTGATTTACAAGACTCCTGAGGTATCCGAGAAAGATCTACTGATGCTGGTTATGGATATGGCGGATATTGCAGGAACAAGGACTCGTGATCGTGAGTATCAGAACATGGTACGGAGGTACCGTATCTGTATTGACGTCGGTGGTCGTCGCATGGAGTCCTTGTGCATCCAGACGACAAGCAGGAGGCGTCACAGAGACTAACGTGTGCTGTGGTATTTTGCGTGTAGCGGGAAAACTGTACGTTTCCGGACATGAGTTCCTATGCCAAACGTAACCGTCTTGGTCGCCACTATACATCTTCTAAGTCTGTAAGAGGAATTTAGTTACACTATGTAGGTATATATCGTTCCAACTGCCATCTAGTGGCCACTACAATAAGTAAACATTTTTAAAGAGAATATTTACTTTATAGCAGTAACGCTTCTATATTTAGATGTTATAACTATATTTTTTGACATTTAGCAATGAAGGCAAATATGACATGAAAAGAAAAATAAAATGCCTGAATCAGGATTTGAACCCGAGTTTCTAAATTCTGTACGTTTAGCGCTCTAATCATCTGAACTACTCAGAAATCCTAACACAAACATCTATTTTTCTTACACACACCACACACACACACACATATATATATATATATATATATATATATATATATATATATATGGAATGATAAGAAAAATAAATGCCTGGACGGGATTCGAACCCGGATCTCTGAGTCTGTACCTCAGTGTGATATCCATTACACTACCAGGCGAATCCAATTCAAACACTTATTTTTCTTATATATGTATTATACTCTCCATTATTACTAGATGTTGCGAGAACTCGGTCTTCACCGCCATCTAGCAGCTGACTATATCAAGTAAGCAAATTAAAGAGAATATTTTTACCTTATAGCAGTGACGCTTTATAGATGTTATAATTAAATGTTTAACATTGAGCAATGCAAGCTTAATATGGAATGATAAGAAAAATAAATGCCTGGACGGGATTCGAACCCGGATCTCTGAGTCTGTACCTCAGTGTGATATCCATTACACTACCAGGCGAATCCAATTCAAACACTTATTTTTCTTATATATGTATTATACTCTCCATTATTACTAGATGTCGCGAGAACTCGGTCTTCACCGCCATCTAGCAGCTGACTATATCAAGTAAGCAAATTAAAGAGAATATTTTTACCTTATAGCAGTGACGCTTTATAGATGTTATAATTAAATGTTTAACATTGAGCAATGCAAGCTTAATATGGAATGATAAGAAAAATAAATGCCTGGACGGGATTCGAACCCGGATCTCTGAGTCTGTACCTCAGTGTGATATCCATTACACTACCAGGCGAATCCAATTCAAACACTTATTTTTCTTATATATGTATTATTACTCTCCATTATTACTAGATGTCGCGAGAACTCGGTCTTCACCGCCATCTAGCAGCTGACTATATCAAGTAAGCAAATTAAAGAGAATATTTTTACCTTATAGCAGTGACGCTTTATCGATGTTATAATTAAAATGTTTAACATTGAGCAATGCAAGCTTAATATGGAATGATAAGAAAAATAAATGCCTGGACGGGATTCGAACCCGGATCTCTGAGTCTGTACCTCAGTGTGATATCCATTACACTACCAGGCGAATCCAATTTCAAACACTTATTTTTCTTATATATGTATTATACTCTCCATTATTACTAGATGTCGCGAGAACTCGGTCTTCACCGCCATCTAGCAGCTGACTATATCAAGTAAGCAAATTAAAGAGAATATTTTTACCTTATAGCAGTGACGCTTTATAGATGTTTATAATTAAATGTTTTTAACATTGAGCAATGCAAGCTTAATATGGAATGATAAGAAAATAAATGACTGGACGGGATTCGAACCCGGATCTCTGAGTCTTGTACCTCAGCGTGATATCCATTACACTACCAGGCGAATCCAATTCCAAACACTTATTTTTCTTATATATAGTATTATCCTCTCCATTATTACTAGATGTCGCGAGAACTCAATCTTCACCGCCATCTAGCAGCCGACTATATCAAGTAAGCAAATTAAAGAGAATATTTTTACCTTATAGGCAGTGAACCCTTATAGATGTTATAATTAAATGTTTAACATTGAGCAATGCAAGCTTAATATGGAATGATAAGAAAAATAAATGCCTGGACGGGATTCGAACCCGGATCTCTGAGTCTGTACCTCAGTGTGATATCCATTACACTACCAGGCGAATCCAATTCAAACACTTATTTTTCTTATATATGTATTATACTCTCCATTATTACTAGATGTCGCGAGAACTCGGTCTTCACCGCCATCTAGCAGCTGACTATATCAAGTAAGCAAATTAAAGAGAATATTTTTACCTTATAGCAGTGACGCTTTATAGATGTTATAATTAAATGTTTAACATTGAGCAATGCAAGCTTAATATGGAATGATAAGAAAAATAAATGCCTGGACGGGATTCGAACCCGGATCTCTGAGTCTGTACCTCAGTGTGATATCCATTACACTACCAGGCGAATCCAATTCAAACACTTATTTTTCTTATATATGTATTATACTCTCCATTATTACTAGATGTCGCGAGAACTCGGTCTTCACCGCCATCTAGCAGCTGACTATATCAAGTAAGCAAATTAAAGAGAATATTTTTACCTTATAGCAGTGACGCTTTATAGATGTTATAATTAAATGTTTAACATTGAGCAATGCAAGCTTAATATGGAATGATAAGAAAAATAAATGCCTGGACGGGATTCGAACCCGGATCTCTGAGTCTGTACCTCAGTGTGATATCCATTACACTACCAGGCGAATCCAATTCAAACACTTATTTTTCTTATATATGTATTATACTCTCCATTATTACTAGATGTCGCGAGAACTCGGTCTTCACCGCCATCTAGCAGCTGACTATATCAAGTAAGCAAATTAAAGAGAATATTTTTACCTTATAGCAGTGACGCTTTATAGATGTTATAATTAAATGTTTAACATTGAGCAATGCAAGCTTAATATGGAATGATAAGAAAAATAAATGCCTGGACGGGATTCGAACCCGGATCTCTGAGTCTGTACCTCAGTGTGATATTCATTACACTACCAGGCGAATCCAATTCAAACACTTATTTTTCTTATATATGTATTATACTCTCTATTATTACTAGATGTCGCGAGAACTCGGTCTTCACCGCCATCTAGCAGCTGACTATATCAAGTAAGCAAATTAAAGAGAATATTTTTACCTTATAGCAGTGACGCTTTATAGATGTTATAATTAAATGTTTAACATTGAGCAATGCAGCTTAATATGGAATGATAAGAAAAATAAATGCCTGGACGGGATTCGAACCCGGATCTCTGAGTCTGTACCTCAGTGTGATATCCATTACACTACCAGGCGAATCCAATTCAAACACTTATTTTTCTTATATATGTATTATACTCTCCATTATTACTAGATGTCGCGAGAACTCGGTCTTCACCGCCATCTAGCAGCTGACTATATCAAGTAAGCAAATTAAAGAGAATATTTTTACCTTATAGCAGTGACGCTTTATAGATGTTATAATTAAATGTTTAACATTGAGCAATGCAAGCTTAATATGGAATGATAAGAAAAATAAATGCCTGGACGGGATTCGAACCCGGATCTCTGAGTCTGTACCTCAGTGTGATATCCATTACACTACCAGGCGAATCCAATTCAAACACTTATTTTTTCTTATATATGTATTATACTCTCCATTATTACTAGATGTCGCGAGAACTCGGTCTTCACCGCCATCTAGCAGCTGACTATATCAAGTAAGCAAATTAAAGAGACTATTTTTACCTTATAGCAGTGACGCTTTATAGATGTTATAATTAAATGTTTAACATTGAGCAATGCAAGCTTAATATGGAATGATAAGAAAAATAAATGCCTGGACGGGATTCGAACCCGGATCTCTGAGTCTGTACCTCAGTGTGATATCCATTACACTACCAGGCGAATCCAATACAAACACTTATTTTTCTTACATATGTATTATACTCTCCATTATTACTAGATGTCGCGAGAACTCGGTCTTCACCGCCATCTAGCAGCTGACTATATCAAGTAAGCAAATTAAAGAGAATATTTTACCTTATAGCAGTGACGCTTTATAGATGTTATAATTAAATGTTTAACATTGAGCAATGCAAGCTTAATATGGAATGATAAGAAAAATAAATGCCTGGACGGGATTCGAACCCGGATCTCTGAGTCTGTACCTCAGTGTGATATCCATTACACTACCAGGCGAATCCAATTCAAACACTTATTTTTCTTATATATGTATTATACTCTCCTTATTACTAGATGTCGCGAGAACTCGGTCTTCACCGCATCTAGCAGCTGACTATATCAAGTAAGCAAATTAAAGAGAATATTTTACCTTATAGCAGTGACGCTTTATAGATGTTATAATTAAATGTTTAACATTGAGCAATGCAAGCTTAATATGGAATGATAAGAAAAATAAATGCCTGGACGGGATTCGAACCCGGATCTCTGAGTCTGTACCTCAGTGTGATATCCATTACACTACCAGGCGAATCCAATTCAAACACTTATTTTTCTTATATATGTATTATACTCTCCATTATTACTAGATGTCGCGAGAACTCGGTCTTCACCGCCATCTAGCAGCTGACTATATCAAGTAAGCAAATTAAAGAGAATATTTTTACCTTATAGCAGTGACGCTTTATAGATGTTATAATTAAATGTTTAACATTGAGCAATGCAAGCTTAATATGGAATGATAAGAAAAATAAATGCCTGGACGGGATTCGAACCCGGATCTCTGAGTCTGTACCTCAGTGGATATCCATTACACTACCAGGCGAATCCAATTCAAACACTTATTTTCTTATATATGTATTATACTCTCCATTATTACTAGATGTCGCGAGAACTCGGTCTTCACCGCCATCTAGC